>CM060631.1:32429299-32676799 GCA_030578275.1 Meda fulgida | reverse complement strand
TATTCAAAGCGGAGGAACTCTCCGGTCATCCGGCCGCTGTCATGCACGTTTGTTACGTACAGTATATCCCTCGCTTTAACGTCAAACAGTCTACAGCTCAACAGGCTGTGAAGATTTCACTTACTTTCACTAAATACAAGCCACCTGAGGCCGCAGGTTCACGGTGTGTGAAGCGGTGACGGCGATCAGCAGATCAGATGCATGTCAAGCTCCCCATGGGGCGGTTTATGCTAACACTTCACTATAAAGTTCATTAGCTAACATTAGCTCACATGAACTAAGAATGCACAATACTATATAATTCATCTTAGTATTCATTTCAACATTTACTAATACGTTACTTAAATCAAAGGTTGTATTTGTTAATGCACTGTGAGCTAACATGAACACACAGTGAACTACTGAATTTGTATTAACAAAGATTAACAATAAGCAAAACATTTAGTTAGGTCATTTTATTTAATGCATTAATTAACCTTATTGTAAAGTGTAACAATATTTGACTGTATCAGACCTCTCAAAACAAATGAAATAAAATGATAGAGAGATTAACACAAGCATTATGTGTGATTTGTCTGGAATTAATAGCCACTTGAAGAAAAGACTAATTTTTTTTATATGTATTTTTGTTATTTCTCATGTAATAGGTGTATGATATATGTATGTATGCCTCATGTGTTGTTTAGTCATGTGGTTTGATGGAAACAGCGGCACAGATGGAGGTGTTGTTGTTCTGGCTCGCTCTCATGGCTCTTCGGGTGTGTGTTGAGCAGGTCCACGGGTCGGTGGGAGAGCCCTGGTGGTTATGGGTGGAGGATCCCATCAACGACCACATCTACCACTCCGAGTACTTCCTCCTGCAGAAGAAACAGGTACACCAGCAAACCCTCCGAGCCAGGCCTCACAGATCACACACCTCACCTTTAAACGTGACGTCGCTGTCGGGCGGAAGCATCGTATCCCCAAAACACTAACGTTACTCTTCAGTCCGGGTTGCTATGTGCTTAAAGTGCTTGACGTACTCGAATGTGACTTTTCAGATTTAAGTCCTGGAAAACCCTGGAAAACAGCCGTATTTATAAAAAAAAATGTACTTGAAAGTGCTTGAATAATTGAAAGACAATAAATGTGAAGTTTAATTTTATTGATTAAACAATATTTTCATGCAAATTTAACACGGCAGCTCATCTGATATAGATATAGAGCCATTTCGCATGGATATGAGTGTGATATTCCTCATATCCAAGTATAGGATACACCGCTTTCATTCTTCAGGTCAATCATAATCATATATTCATGAGGGAAAAAATCTGTTTGTGTAAGGCAAGCGATGTCTTTGTCATAGTTTGGTCAAAGTTATTTAACCATGCGCTGCACTTTATTTGTACCATTTTGTTTAATTAGTTTATTTTTATTTATCTATTTACCTCTTTTATATATATATATATAATAAAGATATTATTTGATGAGTGAGATCTCTGATTGTAGTCCTAGTGCTTAGAGTCCTTGAAAGTCCTGGAATTTCATTTTACAGTATCTGCACAAACCAATGGAAAAACAGTGTTTTTAAATACTTTAACACTGTGTTGTCAAAGTTGATATTGTGGCTTAAGACACTTGCATGTGTCGTTATACAATAATATTAACATTTGACCAAAATCAAGCTTAAATAAGGATTTTGACCAGGGAATGTCAAACTACTGTCCATGTTTTGCCCATCATTAGACATCATCTGAGGCAGTAAGTGCATCGCATTGCGTTTTCATCCTCTTACGGGTTATAGCGTTTACCGTGGTTATATGCGGCTGCTCAGTGTTTCCTCTCATTTGGCCAAAATCTCATGCTATAAAAGTGCTTTGAACGGGCTATTTAAGACGGTATCGGCTATGACTTGATGACAAATGCTGGACCAAGACACTTTTATCTGCTCATCAAATACATAAAATATTAGCATTATAATGATTCTTGAGTAAAGGAAACGCTGTACGTATTAAAAAAATCAGTTCTTTATTTACTTGCAAACAAGCAGAGCCTATCCAAACTGTGTTCATGCTAGAGGTGGGTGGAGTTATGAGCTTTGACTGACAGCTTGAGGAGCCAATGGAGACTCGAGGTTCAGTCACAAGCTCCTTTAAATCTTTTCATTGGTTAAATATTTGCAGACGTAAAGGGCGACCAATAGTAAGGATTTATGAAAAAATGATGCAGAAAAATGGAGAAACAAGGTTTCTGCTCGACAGTGATGATATGCGGTTTTGTTATTGTTAAAGCATTAGAACTAAAACTATTAAAAATGGTTAATAAATTGAAGCTAAGGTCAAATAAATTTAAAAAAAGATATAAATATTAGATAAAACTTAAAGTTGCTTTGGCAACTAACTGAAATTAAATGAGTTTAAGTACTAAAATGGCTAAAACGGAAATAAAAATGAATTAGAGCTACAGTAAAAAGAGTAAAACTAATAAAAAAGACCAAAGCACAAAACACGCATATAACTTCTCATTAAGCTGCTTGATATTGCAAACTTCTATTTTTTACCATATTATTTTCATGTAAGTAGTACAAACGCACTGGTTTGTAGCACAAATAGTTTCACAGTTATTCTTCTAGTTATTTACCTAGGTGTCTAATGAGTTGAAAGTTTCACACATCCACATTTAACTGGATAATGCTAATATAAGACTGACTATCCGCACAAAAAATCCTCAGTTTCAAATGCAAGTGTGATTTTATTTGGTGACGGATGTGATTCGGTGACGGACAGTGTGTTAGTGAGCTGAAGATAATCACATGTTCTGTGTCAGGTGTTGAGTGGAGAGCCTCAGCAGCTGGTCTTCACCATTCCCATCTTTGAGCCCATGCCTTCCCAGTATTACATCCGAGCCGTGTCTGACCGCTGGCTGGGCTCTGAAGCGGTGTGTATCATCAACTTCCAGCACCTCATTCTGCCTGAGAGACACCCGCCACACACAGGTGCGTCACACACACACACACAACTGAGACAAGCTGTCAGCAACAGTCCTCCTGCAGACACTTTACTCCTTATTCAGAATTAATCACTTTAAATTAGGGATGCACCGATATGAACATTTTGCCCGATAACCGATAGTTCTTTACATTTGAAAGCCGATAACCGATATATTGTCCGATAAATCTAAATCCAAATTTTTATATAATTTTTGAGAGCCTGATTACAAAAAGCAAAAGTCTCTCCATTAAAAGCCATTTCTCAAGCACACAATTATAATGTTTTCATTATAATTGTATGTAGTTTATATGACAGACTTGATGAACTATTTTTTCCTTTTTTGAAGTGGTTTCAATCATATTTCAAGCAATTCAAAAGCCTCATGTTGACCAGAGCGCATCTGAAGTGTCTCAGCTGAAGGAAATAACACATTATTTATCGGTTTTAATATATCGGCCACATTTTCTGATCAGACCGATAACATTAAAAATGAACATTTATCGGCTGATACCGATATGGTGCCGATATGTCGTGCCTTCCTTCTTTAAATGCTGTGTGGAATGAGTCAAATGGTCATGAGTGTAACTTTGGTTTGAGACACAAAATGGGGGACATTTTTTCAATTTGAATCCCATTTCCTGCATTTACACGCATTTAGGGACTATGGTGATACAAAATCCAGGAAATAATTAAGTTGATTATAATGATAAATTCTGCCAAAAATAATAGTAGGCTACACAGCAATAACACAGCACAACGAGAGATTTATAAGCTATTTTTTGTAGGCTGGTAATTTTTAACCGGGGAACACCAAGTGTAACAAGCACAAAATTATCAAAAAGATTTTTGCAGAAGTTGTTACCCTGTGAGTAAATTCAGTAAGTTTTAGTCCAAAATGATTACATTAACTAGCATTTTCAGGAAAAAGAAAATCATCTCTGGGTCAAAACGACTGTAACACAATGTGAGGTATAAAAAGATTGTGCGTTGTATATACAGTGTCATTCTGTACTAGAGGTTACACTGAAGCCCGAACCCGACATCGTTTGACCCGACCGGTAAGTTAAAACCCGAACCCGAAACCCGTCGCTGTAAAGATGAAACACATCAAGTGGTATAAAATGTGTATGATGTAATGTTGACTACTTTTGACTGCTGATTTCTGAAAGATGCAAGAGAAATACGATTGATTTACGTTTTGAGTTTTCACTCGTCTATCATATCGCCTCTCGAGGTTTAAAACATTTAAATATACATATCAAATAGTATAAAATGTTAATGATGCAGTATTTTATTGATAGTACTCTTGATAAAGCTCTGGTTTCTGAGAGAGGCATAGACACGGCAGCGCAGCTGTTTGATTTGTGCCTTGCTCAGTTTACACTCATTCACTTCACACACACATTATTTAGTCATGTTAGAGGTTTATGTCCCCTGGCTCACCTATTATCCAGAAAACACGCGGAGTGACTGTGACGGAGGAATATGTTCCCTATTATTCTGTATAATTCGTTGCAGTGCAGCTTTCCCTGCATCATTCGACTGCAATACGTTTCCCTTATCGTACTCGAGAGCGCATTCAAGAGCAGGAACACAACCGCAAAACAGTTCTGTTAATATATAAACTACATATAAACATGCTTCCGCACTCTTGCACTCTTTCGGCCAATGCAAACCTTAACTACATATGTGACCCTGGATCACAAAACCAGTCTTAAGTCGCACGGGTATATTTGTGACAATAGCCAACAAAACACTGTATGGGTCAAAATTATCGATTTTTCTTTTATGCCAAAAATCTTTAGGATATTAAGTAAAGATCATGATCCATGAAGATATTTAGTAAATTTCCTACCTTAAATATATCAAAATTGTGTTTTTGTAAGTGGATGCAGCACAATCGCCAACAGAAATGGAAACCTTTAAAGGTGATTTTCTCAATATTTCGATTTTTTTGAACCCTCAGTTTTCCCAATTTCAAATAGTTGTCTCTCGGCCAAATATTGTCCTATCCTAACAATCCATACATCAATGGAAAGCTTATTTATTCAGCTTTCATGTGATGTATAAATCTCAATTTAAAAAAATGGACAGATAAGACTGCTTTTGTGGTCCAGGGTCACATATATCATACATATCTTGGTTACGAAACCCGGACCTAAAGATATTCATGAAATATTAACCCGAAACCCACAAGCTCTTCGGGACCGTCGGGTTTGGGCCGGGTAGCAGACCTCGGCAGTGAAAAATATTGACTTTTAAACACCATACTGGCCAAAGATCACAATAATGAACAAAGTGTAGTCAATGAGTAGAGATGAAACGGATTGAAAAATTCATATCACGAATATAATGACCAAAATGATCACGGTTATCAATATTTTAAAATGTGCTGTAAATGTTCAAAAAGTACTGATACACACATGGAAATAAATGAATTATACACTTTTGTTTGCATGAACTTATATATTACATTAATAAAACAGTGTATAAATTAATAATAATAATTACTCTTGCAACGATGTAAAGAGAGCAACATAAAATGTAATATCTACTAAAATACACTCATGTACTAAATGTTTAATAAAGTTCTGACAAAAAAATGTATAAAATGCTAAACCTCACATTTCTATGGAAGCTTGTTTCTTTCATGGAATAAAAAATAAAAGAGGTAATCGTGACTTTATCTCACAATTCTGGCGTTGTTTTCCTTTGCAGTTGTGAGTTTATATCTGACAATTATGAGATAAAAAGTCAGTTTGCGAGTTTTAATTAGTTTTGTTTAATTCCAGAGCTCTTGGATCTCCAGCCGTTGCCTGTGACTGCACTGGGAAACCGGGAGTACGAGAGTCTATACAAGTTCACGCACTTTAACCCCATTCAGACGCAGATCTTCCACACGCTGTACCACACAGACACTAACGTGCTGCTGGGAGCGCCCACCGGCTCCGGGAAAACCATCGCTGCAGAGATGGCCATCTTCAGGGTCTTCAACATCTACCCCACCTCCAAGGTCGTAACCTCTGCAGTGTCCGGTGTAGGGTTGGGTATCGTTGAGTTTTAACCATTTCCATTCTGTGGATCGATTCCTAATTTAAATTCCAATAAGGTTAAAAAATGATCATTGCAAAACATTTTAATTTAAGCTGAATGTCATGAACGAAAATCAACAGGCTAAAGAACACTTACACAAGGAACTTCTGCCTATGATTTAAAAATAACATAGAAAAACAACTAGCCTAATTTATATACATTTCACACATTATTAAAGACCTTAAAGACGTAAACACAATAAAAAATAGCAATAGCAACAGATACAACTGAACAAAGACACCATTTAAATAAACAGTGTTTTAAGATTTTCATGTACAGCAACTGTAATCAAATGTAAAATAACACTGCACTTTATAAATAAAAATATACATTACAAATATAGTTACAAAAGTTATTCAGTCAACAGCAAGTTCATTTTGTCTTTGTCTTTTGTTGTTTGATTAGTGTTATTATAGAGACGGCAGCAGGAATATTAGGCGGCTGTCACTTTAAGATCCGATATACTGTTACACACGTCTAAAAACAGTGCGCGAGTCGTTTGGTTTAAAGTCACATTTTCTGTGCGCATGTTTTAGATCTGTGTGCAGTACATAAAACAGCGAGCGAGTCATCTCGCGCTTGAATTGCTTAAAGTCATATTGAAATGCTTACAAAGGAATCGATCATTTAAATTTTATAACAAGGATCCGATTCCTGACCTCAAGGATTTTCGATTCCCAACCCTAATTAGGGCGTAGTTTTAGTTCCTGTGACGCGGTTTAACGGGCATGTGTCCGTGTGAACAGGTGGTCTACATCGCTCCTCTCAAAGCTCTGGTCCGAGAGAGGATTGAGGACTGGAAGATCAGAATCGAAGAGAAACTCGGGAGGAAGTGAGAGTGTTTATAGATTCTCCTGGCAAATATGTATCTGTTATTATACCCTGACCTTTATTTGCTCATTATCATCCTCGCTGTCTCCAGGGTGGTTGAGTTAACAGGTGACGTTACTCCGGACATGCGGGCCATAGCGCAGGCGGACCTGATCGTCACGACTCCAGAGAAATGGGACGGAGTGAGCCGGAGCTGGCAGAACCGCAGCTATGTGCAGAAAGTGGCCATTCTCATCATAGACGAGATCCATCTCCTGGGTAAACGCCCTGATATACGCCCTTTTCCTCCTCCGCTTAGGCAGAGCCGGTCAGCCCTATACGCACACTACACAAGCTGCGGAGGGCCCCGCAAATTACTTAAGGCCCCGCCTCCCCTCTCGTGTCCAAGCGCGTCAATCAAAGTTTATCGACGAGTCAATCGATGAGAAAATAAAGCGGAACTGTCCTTCTGGTCACGAAAAGACAGAACATGAACATACTGAAAACATTATTTATATGATATTGCATTTCTGTCAACAGAGCCTCCTTAATATTACACAATGCACCTTTAAAGCAAGCAGCTTTACAGTATTAAACATTAAAAAAACATGCCAGTGTCGCTTTCAATTAGAAATACTGGTTCAGTTTATATTTTAAAGCAGCTCTCCAGTGTGTTCATGTTTTTACTAGCGTCTGACCTCGAAAGACTGAACTGACGAAATTAACCAGAGAAGATTTACATGTCAAAGTAGGCGGAGCCTCAGAGCCACACCCACCTATTACATCATCATCGCCACAGAGCGATGGTAGATGATGAATAGATCGAAGATGTACTTTTCTGGAAAGTTTGCTTTGGCAAGCTGATTTTGTTCGAAATGACGCCACTCGTTCATTCTTCAATATTTTGGAAGTATTTCCGAGCCTTGAAGTTTCTGCGACACCAGTGGCACCTAGAAGCATTACAAAAATACAGCATGTTTTGCAAACGCCTCAAACATCCCAATCACAGTCTCTGAATGTTAGCAAATCCCAGCATCCATGTTCCAACATCTAGTGGAAAGCTTTCCCAGAGGAGTGTGAGCTATTGTTCTGCATCAAAGGAACAGCACACCACTGTTAATGGCCATGGTTTTGAAACGAGTCTGGTGTTCAGGTGTCCACGTGTGTTTGCTTATGTAGTAAAGCTGCTAGTGATGTGTTAAAGTCAAGGACCTTGACACAGATGAACTGGACAACTTCAGTCCTGAACCGTGTGTAGTTGGTTTAGATGATAATACCCCTATATACACGAGTATGCATGTATTTACACACATGTGTGGGAGGATCTTGATTAAATAGACTGATTCAAGAGCCTCCTTTCAAGACACTTATTCTTTGGTACACACAATTCAGGACATAAAATTAGTTTTTATGTTCTCAACAGGCCTGCATTAGTTTTATTATTTTATCCAGACCTACATTCATGTTTATATACTTGCAAAATAAAACTAGGCTCATAATGTGAACAATTGTAGTAGTTGATGATAACGCTACCAGTGAAATTTTTGTTTCTCCAGTTTCAAACAAAAACTGATATGCCATCTCACACAAAGAACAGTGCATAAATATTATTTCAAATATCCAATATGTAACTTTAAACTAAATGGCCACACAACCAAAACTTTCATGCTTCAAAAAGTTCAAATGGCATGGTAAAGGACGGTAATCCAAATGAATCGAGTGGTTTAATCCAAGTCTTCTGAAGAGAAGCAATCACTTTTAACTCATAAACAGCCTTTTATTCACATAAAGTCTTAAAGCCCCCCTGTAGTCAATAATTGTATCCCTTAAAACTCATCTTTGATCACCAAAATGACATATTTAAAGTTTTTTTCCTTCAAAAAAAAATATCTTCATGCCTTAAAATATCTTGAATGTAACTCGACACCCTTGCCTCATTAGTATGAGAGGTTCTATGAATATGCAAATGAGCCCCGCCTCCACTCACTCACTCCCTCAGAGATCCACTGGTTGACGAGCACACGTTGATCTGATTGGTTACAAGGTCGTTTGTGGCGTCAGAAACACCAGCGATTTCACACCGTGTTTTTGAGACTGTCTTTGGTTCACTGCAGTTTTAAGCAGAAAATACTCAGCAATGCTGTGACTTATGAACTTACACATGTGTGTCTTAACGCATATTAAAAACACAACATTAAAAGCTGGATTTTCACCACAGGGGGACTTTAACTTGTAAATAACATTTGAGAGATCATGGTTCATGTGTGAGCAGGTCCTTTTAAAAAAAGCCAGTAAATAATTTCTAATAATAGCGTATAAAAGTTTTTGCGTTTCGTTTGCCTTCACAGGTGAGGACAGAGGGCCGGTTCTAGAGGTCATTGTGTCCAGAACCAACTTTATCTCATCGCACACCTCAAAACCAGTCCGTGTGGTGGGACTCTCTACAGCGCTGGCTAATGCTCGGGATCTAGCCGACTGGCTGGGCATCGGACAGGTTACAAACCACTGCAACACACAACCACCTCAACTCTCACATACACACCCTTCTGACGTCACAACACACAACCACCTCAACTCTCACATACACACCCTTCTGACGTCACAACACACAACCACCTCAACTCTCACATACACACCCTTCTGACGTCACAACACACAACCACCTCAACTCTCACATACACACCCTTCTGACGTCACAACACACAACCACCTCAACTCTCACATACACACCCTTCTGACGTCACAACACACAACCACCTCAACTCTCACATACACACCCTTCTGACGTCACAACACACAACCACCTCAACTCTCACATACACACCCTTCTGACGTCACAACACACAACCACCTCAACTCTCACATACACACCCTTCTGACGTCACAACACACAACCACCTCAACTCTCACATACACACCCTTCTGACGTCACAACACACAACCACCTCAACTCTCACATACACACCCTTCTGACGTCACAACACACAACCACCTCAACTCTCACATACACACCCTTCTGACGTCACAACACACAACCACCTCAACTCTCACATACACACCCTTCTGACGTCACAACACACAACCACCTCAACTCTCACATACACACCCTTCTGACGTCACAACACACAACCACCTCAACTCTCACATACACACCCTTCTGACGTCACAACACACAACCACCTCAACTCTCACATACACACCCTTCTGACGTCACAACACACAACCACCTCAACTCTCACATACACACCCTTCTGACGTCACAACACACAACCACCTCAACTCTCACATACACACCCTTCTGACGTCACAACACACAACCATCTCAACTCTCACATACACACCCTTCTGACGTCACAACACACAACCATCCTCAACTCTCACATACACACCCTTCTGACGTCACAACACACAACCACCTCAACTCTCACATACACACCCTTCTGACGTCACAACACACAACCATCTCAACTCTCACATACACACCCTTCTGACGTCACAACACACAACCACCTCAACTCTCAAATACACACCCTTCTGACGTCACAACACACAACCACCTCAACTCTCACATACACACCCTTATGACGTCACAACACACAACCAACTCAACTCTCACATACACACCCTTCTGACGTCACAACACACAACCACCTCAACTCTCACATACACACCCTTCTGACGTCACAACACACAACCACCTCAACTCTCACATACACACCCTTCTGACGTCACAACACACAACCACCTCAACTCTCACATACACACCCTTCTGACGTCACAACACACAACCACCTCAACTCTCACATACACACCCTTCTGACGTCACAACACACAACCACCTCAACTCTCACATACACACCCTTCTGACGTCACAACACACAACCACCTCAACTCTCACATACACACCCTTCTGACGTCACAACACACAACCACCTCAACTCTCACATACACACCCTTCTGACGTCACAACACACAACCACCTCAACTCTCACATACACACCCTTCTGACGTCACAACACACAACCATCTCAACTCTCACATACACACCCTTCTGACGTCACAACACACAACCACCTCAACTCTCACATACACACCCTTCTGACGTCACAACACACAACCATCTCAACTCTCACATACACACCCTTCTGACGTCACAACACACAACCACCTCAACTCTCACATACACACCCTTCTGACGTCACAACACACAACCATCTCAACTCTCACATACACACCCTTCTGACGTCACAACACACAACCACCTCAACTCTCACATACACACCCTTCTGACGTCACAACACACAACCACCTCAACTCTCACATACACACCCTTCTGACGTCACAACACACAACCATCTCAACTCTCACATACACACCCTTCTGACGTCACAACACACAACCATCTCAACTCTCACATACACACCCTTCTGACGTCACAACACACAACCACCTCAACTCTCACATACACACCCTTCTGACGTCACAACACACAACCATCTCAACTCTCACATACACACCCTTCTGACGTCACAACACACAACCACCTCAACTCTCACATACACACCCTTCTGACGTCACAACACACAACCACCTCAACTCTCACATACACACCACCCTTCTGACTTCACAACACACAACCATCTCAACTCTCACATACACACCCTTCTGACGTCACAACACACAACCATCTCAACTCTCACATACACACCACCCTTCTGACTTCACAACACACAACCATCTCAACTCTCACATACTCACCACCCTTCTGACGTCACAACACACAACCACCTCAACTCTCACATACACACCACCCTTCTGACGTCACAACACACAACCATCTCAACTCTCACATACACACCCTTCTGACGTCACAACACACAACCATCTCAACTCTCACATACACACCACCCTTCTGACGTCACAACACACAACCACCTCAACTCTCACATACACACCCTTCTGACGTCACAACACACAACCACCTCAACTCTCACATACACACCCTTCTGACGTCACAACACACAACCATCTCAACTCTCACATACACACCCTTCTGACGTCACAACACACAACCACCTCAACTCTCACATACACACCCTTCTGACGTCACAACACACAACCACCTCAACTCTCACATACACACCACCCTTCTGACGTCACAACACGCAACCACCTCAACTCTCACATACACACCCTTCTGACGTCACAACACGCAACCACCTCAACTCTCACATACACACCCTTCTGACGTCACAACACACAACCATCTCAACTCTCACATACACACCCTTCTGACGTCACAACACACAACCATCTCAACTCTCACATACACACCCTTCTGACGTCACAACACACAACCACCTCAACTCTCACATACACACCTTTCTGACGTCACAACACACAACCATCTCAACTCTCACATACACACCACCCTTCTGATGTCACAACACACAACCATCTCAACTCTCACATACACACCCTTCTGACGTCACAACACGCAACCACCTCAACTCTCACATACACACCCTTCTGACTTCACAACACACAACCATCTCAACTCTCACATACACACCACCCTTCTGACTTCACAACACACAACCATCTCAACTCTCACATACACACCACCCTTCTGATGTCACAACACACAACCATCTCAACTCTCACATACACACCCTTCTGACGTCACAACACGCAACCACCTCAACTCTCACATACACACCCTTCTGACGTCACAACACACAACCACCTCAACTCTCACATACACACCACCCTTCTGACGTCACAACACACAACCATCTCAACTCTCACATACACACCCTTCTGACGTCACAACACACAACCATCTCAACTCTCACATACACACCCTTCTGACGGCACATCTCTATCTGTTACATTTGATGCAAGACTTGCGATATCGAAACCGATACCTTTTGGAGGCCATCCATAGACTTTATATACAGGCAAATTAATATTTTTTTCGGGATCAGTGCTCCTTCCTCTTCTCGGATTTGATATGATTTGCATATGATTCACAGCAAATCAGATGAAGCAAGAAATCTTGGCGTCCAAATCCTGTATTGAGTTTTTTTTTTTTTTTTTGGATGTAATTAATGGGTCTTGTTTCAGTGTAATCATGCTTCACTTTCCCCCATAATGATACGGAATGAAGTCAAAAGATATTATCTGTAACACTGCACCATCATTTTCATCCTGTTTCCATTACAGATAGCCGTCCTTTCAGTCATTCTGCGTTTATATGTGTATGTGTTCGCACACATGAGCGCGCGAGGGTCTATAAATAACCAGCACCCGTCTCCCAGCATGCAGCAGCATCAGGGCAGACAGCAGTGGTTATGTAAACGTTGTTTTACTATTGCTGAAATGTCACCCTGCGAGACAGACGGGGAAGGAAGGGCTGGGGGTCTCCATAAATCTGACGTGTGCTGTTTGGACTGAGGCGTCTCTCTAGCTGCCCGATCCATTATCCAGGCCTTTAAATATGTGCACACACGCACCCAGGCCCGGGCCACTTGTGTGAGAGCGTGTTGTGGGACAGGGGACAATGACGGGCTGTAATTACCCCCAGATGGGCCACTCTGTCAGGCACACAGCCAGCTGGGCACTCCATCTCTCTCTTTATTACTGTCTTTCTGTGTCTCTCACTTTCTGGCCCTGTTCTTCTTGCATTGTTTTGTGGCGCTGTCCTTATTCATCGGTCTGTGTTTCAGGTGGGACTGTTTAATTTCCGGCCCTCTGTTCGCCCAGTGCCGTTGGAGGTTCACATCCAGGGTTTTCCCGGGCAACATTATTGCCCTCGTATGGCCAGCATGAACAAACCAGTCTTCCAGGGTACAATACTACAGTGACATTACACACACATTAAAGGGAAAAGTTCATTAGGGAAACGATACATTTGTGTGACCGAAATTGTATCTAAAGTCCTCAAATCTCATTTGTGCTACAATATATTTGGAAATTCACCAAAAAGTTTCCCCTCTAGGAATGGAAAATATTGTTTATATTGATATACTATATAGTCAAAGAGAAATGCTGCCGGATTCAAGTCTGAAAATGAGACGTGCTTTATATACTGAATCATAAACCTACATGGCTTGCCCACATAGATGCGGTTTCCCTCAAGGCACAACTGACATTGTATCGTTTATACTCACCTGTAAATTTTACAAATTCATGCAAGTATTTTACTGACAGCGCGCAAATTTATATTCAACTTTGCAGACTGCGATGAACGAGTGCCGGCACTCATTGGCATCACATATATGGAGCGGATTAGAATGGGAGTGCAATAATACGAAGCTCGTTCGTATATATTAAAAATATATATATAATATAATCGTGTATATATAAAACATATTTTGCATCAAAATGTGTAAACACTTCAAATCTCTTCCTCCAATTACAACAGCACCATAAACTGCAGTGTGTGTTGCTGACGATTGCTACAATATTGACAGACGTTTTTATTATTTAAAGACTGACAGCATTTTTTTTTTCAGCAAACCATTGTTTAATAAAAAATTTAAAAAGGTTTTTTCGCCCTGTTGTTCCAAAACATACCAGGTCGTGGCTTCAAAAACATTTTTCTCATTTTTGTGTGCCGTTACACCCCTGAAATGGAAGGTCAGCAGGTGAGCTGACCTGCCTAAAAGCATCTTGAGACAAATTACAAATTAATCTATATAGTCAAAGTTCACTTTTCCCAAAATTTTACTTTTTTATCATCTTGCATTTTTATTGCTTTTGTATTATGCTTTTTTGGGGGGCTTTTCATGCATTTTGATTGATACATTTATAGTCTGCCTCTCTCTATTTCCACTATCCTGCAGCCATTCGCACACACTCTCCAGCCAAACCGGTCCTCATATTTGTGTCCTCACGCCGGCAGACGCGGCTCACGGCGCTGGACCTCATTGCGTTTCTGGCTACAGAAGATGACCCCAAACAGTGGCTCCACCAGGATGAGAGAGAGGTCAGAGTTCATCCTCTACAGTGGTTTTACTTAAACAGATTGGCTAAATTAATGCAATTCTTTTTAAATTTACAAAAAAAAAATATCAGGGTTACTTTTTCAAAGAAGTAGCGCATGTAAAAAACAAATTGCATTTATCGCCTGTCGCTTCTTTTGTCCCCGTGTTGAGTATGGGAGTAGGTGTGTGTGTGTGTGTGTGTGTGTGTGTGTGTGTGTGTGTGTGCCTACTTAACTATATTTTGGGGACAAATTTGTACCCAGAAGTGACCAAAACCTGACAAAATCTCCAAAAAACTCCCTTTAGGGACGTCCTCGTGTAAATCAGGTTTAAAAATAAAGTAATAAAAGGTTTTTTAAACATGTAAAAATGCAGAATGTCTCCTGTGATGGGTAGGTTTAGGGATAGGGTTAGTGTAAGGGGACAGAATATACAGTCTGTACAGTATAAAAACCATTACGTCTATGGAGAGTCCCCATTTAGATAGCCAAGTAAACGTGTGTGTGTGTGTGTGTGTGTGTGTGTGTGTGTGTGTGTGTGTGTGTGTGTGTGTGTGTGTGTGAGCGAGCGTGAGTGTGAGCAGGATATGGATGTTGTAGTTCTTGAGTGTGAGCTCAAGTTTGTAGTAGTAGTTTTGCTTTCTCACAATGTTTCTGTTGTGACAAAAATTTAGAATAGAATTTGAAAAAACTTGTAATAAAAAACCCAGTGTAATGCAAAAATTTCCATAAAAAGTAAGTAAGGATCATAGTTCGTTACTTTTTAGGGAGTAACTCAATGTTGTATATGTTAACTTAAATATTACATTTATGCCCTGATTATTTTACAGTCTTGATGTTGTGTTTGGGCTCTACTGGAGCAGGTTTTGCTGCTGTAATGTGCATTATTTCCCTCATATTCTCCATTGTTGTGGCTCGTCTCTTCCCAGTCTGTCAGTAACGCTCTGTTTACTTCCTGTCTCTATGAAGCTCCTCCTTCTGAAAAGCACACTGTGCTCTGATTGGTCGGCTGGATCAGTGTGTTGTGATTGGTCGAGCGTTAGAGTGTGTTTGGGAAATGCCCCGCCCGTTACCGTAACCGCTTCAACACACTACTAACTAGCTCAACCAGGCCCCGCCCCTTTATTCTGCGTATGAATTATGTAAATGAGGAATATTGTGACGTGTTCCCGGAAGAAACTCGAGACTACAATAGAGGCGCTTCAGGAGATCAGAAACACTGACACTGATATAGAGAAAATCTGGATCTTTGCAGAGCTTTTTCATGCTCAAACAGCAGCAGAACATGTATAAAAGCATTACAGTTCCTCTTTAACATTAGTAAATGCAATTGCTTTTTAATAACATATTTAACATTTAATAACAATGCTACTTTAAAGCATTTATTTATCTAGGTTATTTTAAATTGATAAATATGCTATTCCTAATTCATGATTTATGATGCATTAACTAATGTTCAAATATAAAATGTGATGTATTAAGTTTTTTAAAGTCAAAATATGTGGATGTGTATAAAGATTTTAATTTTAAATTTTTAAAGCCATTTATAAAAATTTGATCTGACCGTTTGCGGAGTTGTAGATGCATCACCGGGGCTCTGAGCTCGTCTACACCGCCTTTATATATTTCTTATTCTATTGCTATTATTATACGGTATTATTAATAAACTATATGCTATTGTCAATATTTTATGGATTGAATCTTATTGTACTTATGATATTATAATTATATATTCATTACCAGTTTATTTGCTGTATTACTATTTGTTTATTTTTCTGACTAAACTATTTACTATTATTCCACTTTATGTTATATTTACTATTTCTGTACCAAACACATTATGTATTATCATAACGGATCCATCAGTTATCTTTGTTATTGCTTAAAATCAGGTCAATCACAGAAAATGCTTTTTCCACAATGAGGGAAAACTTAATTATATATCAGTCTTGGGGTTTCCCCCATTCCTTACCCAAGAATAAAGAGCCAGATAGGCTACATAACCAAGCCTGAGCTTTGACCATTATTTAAAAAACAATATATATTTACACGTCTAACTATCGTGATTTAAACAACTAGAGATGGAAAACTTTTTGTACCACCACATTACAAACCACTTGAAATCTGTTGATTAAATGTAAAAACGTCTTTGTTTTTATCAGTAAAAAAATACATCTCACCGTTTTACGTACATTTGAATACAGCGCTGTCTTGCCCTCCACAAAATGGCGGACCGTTGACGTATCGCAGCAACGCTCCAAAGTGGCCTATATAGGGCGTCTTCCGATGTATTTATTATGTCTAGGCTCCCGACTGTAGTGCGCTTCGGTGCGGTTTACTTTTCGGCGCAGTATTACTAAGCGGACTAAAGTAAAATTCGCGCTGCTGAGGAAACTAGATCTGTAAATTTAATGCGATCATTGAGACGCAAGACAACTTTGAATAAAGCTTATGAGGAATTGCATCTAACGATCTACTTATTGTATAAGTTAATTTAAAAACTGGACAACAATTTAAAGCTCGAGCACAGACAGAAAAATTTGCACTGCGCACGCTTTGCACTCGTATGGCACGCACATACAAACAAAATAAAAATAACAACCGCATTCAAACAACAAACATTACATTCTATATTACTCGAGATACCTCGAAAATTTAAAAAAATTAACACCTTAAAACAGTTTACTTAATGCTTTCAACTATAAGCTTAACACCTACAAAAAGACTGTTTATATAGCCTTTACAAAAAATCTAATAAAAATACATTTTAACCAATTCACACCCAAACGTATACAAACCCTTAATATAAAACGTACCCTATTTAATCAAATTATTACTAAATTAATAAAACAAATCAGTTACCTTCTCTCGTTCTCACCGGGCAAGCATTCTTACGGGCACCACAGAATGTCGGTTTTGCCACCGCACTGGATGTCAGATTCTCCACCATCTCTACTAGGAAAACAACCAAATTAACACACATATTAATAAACCAGTAACATTACATAAAAAACGTAAAATATTAAACATAATAAACCGTAATAGTTAGCTAACGTTATCACTGCCGGAGCGTTTGATCGTTGTCAATTTCACGGACTCTTGTTCTTATAGCCTGCAAAAACCGAGGTCCGTTTCACAGCTGCAAAAAACAAAACGTTTTCATATGATGTAAGTCATCGCGATGGTTTTGAAAAACGGCATTAAAAATATGTTACCAGTCTCGCTCCTTTTTTCTAAGGACTAACTTTGTGAATATATCCCACAAATATCGTTATTATTTCCTGACCCTAAGCTTTTTACGGAGAAGCCATTTTGCACGTGCTAGCTTTACCGTTGTCATTCTTCGTTGTCTACAATTTCTTTAGCAAAAGCTATTTTTTGCACAGCATTACGCCACTACTGGGCCTCGTGCACGATAAATAGATACATAGGATATAGCGGACCAAAAGTTGCTAGAAGGTGCTTCAACACACCAAAAAAGGGACCAAAGCACCACGATATAACCCCCCAAAATAATGTATGGATCAATTATAGTCAGGCTTCCTTATTTCTATGAAAGCCCTGAACCGCATTGTAGGCCCCCAAACCCCCCCCCCGGAAAAAAAACGTAATATTGTTATTTCAGATAGTAAGCCGTCCATTTTTCAATAGAATATCTCTGTTATTTCGACATAATAACAGAATTTTCCTTTACGATTTTTTTTTGGCGGGCCGCCAAAGCTTTTTTGATCCCGGTTAAGAGGTAGGAAAAGATTGACTGCTGCGCTTGACATAGGCGCCGAGCAAAAGAGAGCGCCCCCGCCGCGCAGCGCGCACCTCGCAACTCGAGCCCTGTCTTGCTCTCTCTCCCTCACGCATATTAATCAGAAGAAATTAAAACGATAGTAAAGGTCCAGATGACCTCAGTGTCACGAGCGTTTTGGACATTTTTCTCCCGAATTACGCGGGGTGAATTGTGAAATAAAAAAAAGCGTTCTGTCCCATTCAGCTGACATAAACCACATTTTAATAACACACACAAAAAAACTATCAGTTGATGAATGTTTTCTGTATTGAACAAATCTTGTTGCGATGTCCTAAACTGCCTAATCACACAATGCAGGCTAAACGTCACTAATGACACGGCAAAAGAATGACTCATTTGTACCATTCACTGTAATGACGGGGATCTGTCAAACTGAATCACGAGATGTCTGAATGGTGTTATAATCTCGGGCAACACTCAGCCTATATTAGTTACATTTATTATTAATAAATGCAATTCTAGCTAGGGATGGGCTGCACGCAAAACAGACGTTACGAAGCTTTGGCCCGCCAGAATCAGGGTTATTATTGCCATGGGTCGGGGAACAGGACCACATCAATCGCACAGTTTATAAGTAAAGTCAACGCTTTTCACATCCAAGTGTTTTTGTGAGAGAAGTTTGGTTTTGAGATAGCGGATTTTTGGTATAGTCACTTTATAGTGCCGATTTGTTTAGTTACATTTCGGCTTCCCTTTAAATTTACAATATTTACATGAAAGGACAGACCGACAGAGTAGCCTACCTATAGTGGACAATTAATAGATGCATGTATATAAATTACAAGTATATATATAGAAATATAGCCATTTAATAAGAGATTTTGCACAATAACCTAAGTGTGTGTGTGAGAGAGAGAGATAGCAAATGTCTTCATTTGACTGCAAAGCCACAGATACACATTGATTCATAATATGTAGATTGGGCCCCAGCAGAGGGCATAGAAGACACTTACTGGCTCACTTTCACTTTGATAGACTTGTTTTTCACCAGTATTCTGCACTAATGCAAACCCCACTTTTCCAATGTCTATACTCTTATAACAAAATCAGTTTTTGTCACATCTTTATCACTTCATTTTTATTGGACATTTCACATCAATGCAGTAAGGTGGTAAATCATGGTAAATCACGATAGAAACATGGTTAAAATCTTGTAAATTATTACGCTAACTTGGTGTTCCATGGTTAATCATGCTAGAATCCTGTTAAGTCATTCTAAATGTGGCATATCATGGTAATTTCCTATAAACATGGTAAAATCATGGTAAACTATGGTTAAATCATGCTGAATCGTATTAAATCACACTAGAAAATTGTTTGGTGTTAAATTTGGTTTAAACCATGCTAGAACAGGGTCATCATGGTGAATCACACTAGAACTTGCTATATCTTGGTAAAAACTATGGTTAATCATGCTAGATTCATGGTAAATCATATGGAACATAGGTTAATCATGAAAAAATCACACTAAATTTGCGTTGATGGTAAATCATGGCTAAAACAAGGTCTCATTTCATTTCTATGATGTCAGTGGTTAAAAGGTACGCCTAATAAAACATAACGTCTTCTGATGCTTTTGTGCTCACGGCCTTAAAGGCCTTAACCAGTAGCGTTCCTGCAAAAATTTGCCTAAAACGCCTAAAAAAAGGCCTACCCAATTTAAATTGCATGCTGTCTTACCATTTGGAGTACATGTGATTTTGTTTCTTTTGAAAGGTGACACTCAGAGGTTTGTTCCTAACATAGTCAGAATCACTGTAAGTCTGACTGGTATTGAGTAATAGAATTTGAAACACATGTCAAAAGGACCAAAAAAATCCGCCTACATTTTTTTTTTTTTAAACAGATGCCTGCAGATAACTACAGCTGAGAGTCTATTAGCGGAAAAACATAATGGGAATCACAGATGAAGCCCTTACCACCCCAGTTTAAAATTTTATTAACAATTCGCCTTAGAAAACCCCCCCCCCCGAGTGTTTTACACATGTTTATCTAAGTGTATGTCTAGTCGCTTCCCAAAAAGGCCACTTGGAGACTCCAAAGGGACACTTTGTGCCCATAGAACATAAAATGCTGCCATTCTTGAATCTTTACTCTGCTGTCATATTTTGGGCTCTAATGAAAGGTTACACTTAGGGCTATTATATTCCTTTATTCTGTGAATCCAGATTCACTGGCAATAATTGCTGACCATAGTAACTGAAGCATAAACACATACAGTGTTTTTTTTTTTCTCAATGTTGAAAACAAACTTTCTGCAAAAAAAAGGAGACAAAACAAGTACTATGGTACCTAAAACACTTTAATTATTTGAACTCCACTTACTATATATATATATATATATATATCTATACTATATATATATTATTTATACACCACACATACATTGTTTGTATATATTTTCAAAACTATTTACAAATGATATTTTTCTGAATCCAAGAAAAATATCTCTTCAGAGGGTCAATCTACACCAAACAAAACAATGTGATATTTTGCACATGCCTAATCATTATAGCAATCCCGATTTGGGACAAAGCACAAAGGCACGTCGCAGGGGAGCACCTTATTGGAGTCTTTGCCTGGCAGTGTCTGCCTCAGACGACCTGCAGTGCTGGGTCACTTGATAGTGCCAGGCTTGTGATGTTGCTGTTGTGGAGTGTGGGATGGTGCAGGTTGCCAGATGCTGCTGCCAGCTACCTCAACAAGCGTCTCCTAAAGGGCCTCTGGTGCATGGGTTCCCTTCCTTTACCTTACAAGTATTTCCTTGTGAAGAAGGGAGGCATTCACACCGCAATGTCTATGAAGTGATAAAAAATGTTTGTACCTCTTCTGGGTCTTGTGGTGATGACTTTGTATAACCTATCTGGCACAGATAGGTCCACCTCACCATGCACCTGTTGGACTTAAAAAAAAACAACAATGAGTGATTTTTTATCTAATTTCAGATTAGCATAAAAGATTGTTGATTATATATACATTACGGTTGTACTCCTTCACTGCTGGTGGAACAGAGATGTCCTTCAACACCCAGCGCCCATTGGATCCGACTCTCTCTTGAACAGTGTCCCCGCATGGGTGTTTGGCAAAGTTTGGAACACAAAACACATCCCAATGTGTCTCGCCACGTGGACAAAGAGGAGGGAGTCCTTCCGGATCCATCTTTTAACTGCCAGGGGAGATTTGTGTCAGAACATGTTTTTGTTTTTGGAAACAAGTCTGTTTGTGCGATGGGTTCCGCACGCCAGATCCTCTTCTGAAGGAGGTCTCGGAAAAGAGAGGGACAGGTGTAAAAATTATCTACGAACAATTGTAGCCTGTACCAAGAACTTTGTGTCAAGAAGCCCATCACAGACTCGTAATGAGCCCCTTTGCCACTGTTTCACTTGCAGTTACCCTTCATTATACAAAGAAGTCCAAGTGTACCCATTGCGCGAGTCAGCAAGAACAAAATGTTTGTATCCCCTGCGAACTGGCTTATTCTTATGTACTGGTTAGCCCAAGCGTGCTTTTGAGGCCACCATATCCTCTCATCAATGGAAATTTCTTCGGCAGGGTGAAAGTTCCTTTTGCAGGCTTCCTCATCTCGATGTCAGTGGTTTTATTTTGCAGGAGACCGATCATTTCCTGTGTGCCTCTTCTCTGCTCATTAGAACAGCATCGCCACCATGCTACTAAAGGTGAAGGGAGCGGCAGATCCGAAGAAATTTTTCCCTGTAATGACCGTTGTAGGGGAACGGCAAGCTGTAGAGATTATCCCCCCTCGCCAGTAATCCGTTAATGAAGGAAGTTTCACAATACCCATATATATTACCATGGCCATGAAGGCCAAACATTTCCTGCAGGGTAATGTCGATCCACGGGTTGGAGGGCTTTGAATTAGAGAGTTGATCCTCAAGTCATTAGGTTTTGTATTAATTGGACTCTATCAGGGGTGTTTGAAAAAAAAGTTGGAAAAAGCTGGAGAACTGTATAAGTTGCGGTACAAATGAGCGGGGTCCTGGTGGACTGGTGGGTCTGAAGGCTCAGGCTGTGGTGGCGTCACGTCTGGAATGTCCACTTTTCATTTAATCCAGCTTCAGAAGTGCGAGATTCCACCTGGTTGCTGCTGCCAGTTCTCCCTCTCCCTCTGCCTCTCCCCCTCCTGTGCTCTGCTCTCCCCTCCCCCTGTGGTCTGCCTCTCCCGCCTCTTGTGTTTTGATGACTGAACCTCTCTGCGGAAGGTGAAGGGTGGGGCTCCTCTTCTGTCGAGGTGCTGTCATTCTGTCCCTCAGTTTGCTCTTTTTATCTGACAGGCTCCCAGTCTTCATCTGGTTCATTATCAGATGATGGTCTGTGATATAAAAAAACAACAACAAAGAGTAAGTAGTTTACAAAACAATTTACATTGTTTTCTGTATTCACAAGATATAAACAGACATCATGCTCACAAACAATCAGGTTATACAGTTCATGAGGCACATGGAGCACAACCACCCACACACCTCACATACACGTCTATATTATAACAGGCACTGTCGCTCAACACGGGCCATGTGGGGACCTGAACGATGTTTACTATGAAAACAGGGGACTCCATTGCTCATATGGAAACGGTATGTGGTGTGTGAATCAGTGAAGTCTGTACTTCATTATGTAACTTTTATATGTTTATTAAGATATATATAATGTTTATATATTATATATGGTAATATGTAATTTTATAATGCTTTACACAGGCATCAGAACACACCAAACACACACATTTTCTAATAACTACCGGAGCACTGGTCGCTCTACATGGCCCAAGTGGGGACCTGAACGATGTTTACCTATAAAACGGGGGCTCCCATAGCCTACAATGGAACTATGTAACTTGGTATGTGTGGGGGGGTGGATATATATTATATTTACTATATATATATATGTAATGTATATTTATATAGGTTATATGTATATATATTTATGTATATGTGTGTGGTGTGTGTTGTGTGTGTGTGTGTGTGTGTTCATACAGGCTACAGAGATCCACATATGCATAGATAAACATAGACAATATACAATTAAAGAAAGAATGACCAACCATAGGTTATCAAAAAATTCTAAAAATTAGAATTTTTTGAGGAAAGACCATTTGAATCGGTTTTTTAAGGGGTAAATAAAATACCGATGGCAACAGTTCAAAAGCAGAGGCTCTTATCACTTTTATTATATTTTTCTTCTTTAACGGTCTCTCTTCATTAGTACTTTTCTATGCTTGGTTATGCCAGTCCGTTTTAGGGTCTTGGGATAAATACAAAACAGAAATAGCTCTTTAAGGTACAATTTCAGGTCACTACCCTTTTTTTTTTTTAAAAAAACAGTCATTAATGTTTATGTTTAATCAAAATGAACTTCGCGTCCCCAGTTGGCGGATAAAGAACGACCACCTGTTCCTCTGCTTTGTTCATTTCCTTGCCATCACAAAAAACAACGGTAAAAGATTTTGGAGTGTCAATCTCAAAATGTTATGTTGACTTGCTTGCACTGAACAATTTTACTTCATTCAGTTGAAATATATGAAGTAGATGTTCATTAACACATTTTTGATTTCTGACCTGTCAGATGATGCTTGATTACCGTCATCAGCAGTTAACGGACAATATTTAAAGGTTGGGATTAGAATTAAATGTATTAGAAAAGATAAGTGTCTGTGACCCATTCAACTACCTCCAAAATGTAGATTTACTGGGCTAAATAGCAGCATAAACAACAGAACATAGGATTCACACTACACGTCACATCGAGCACCCGCATTGCTTCTGTTGAAACACAGTAACACCAGATTAAAGTGTATATATAACTGTATATATCTAATATATATTACGTGCTGTCCAGTTTAACTCGTTATTAACGTGCGTTAACGCAACACATTTTAACGGGCTCTATTTTTTTTAGCGCGAGATTAACGCTCTTTTTGCCTAGCAAACATTGTAGTTTTTTCACATGCTGTTGCAACAACTGGTAACGCTTAGAAAAACTACAAATACACCGGATTGCTAGACCGGAAACTCAAAAACAAACGCGGGACTAGATTTTGATGTGCCGAGTGCGAGCGCGGGCGGTATGCACTACTCTGTGTGTGCGGGTACGGGAGGATCTACGATCGCGGGACTCCCACAAACTAGAAAACTCTATGAATAAAAATATAAAACTTAATACATTTTTATGCTTATGTAGCAGAAAAGCAACAAGAACAACTAAAACAAAATAGAAACGATTTACTGGCCAGAAGTTACTTTGTATGAATGTTTTGCAGCGTTGATCGATGTAGCCAATCACAGAATGTGTTGATTGTCTTAAACGCAATGGCCAATCAGATGCATTTAAAATAACTCCCCTCACTGCCTCAAAACTGAAGACTTTTTGTGCAGTGCTGAATTCTGGAGGATCATTGCCAAATCCCTCTAATTAAAACAATCAAAGTTGTTATATTATGAAAGATTCATTGTGCAGTCAGCTTCATGATGATAACTAGAGATGTGTGAGATTCGCGATGATCTGGATGTCGTTTTTAGGAAATTTTAAAGGATTGCACTTTGTGCGCATTCAGTCATCCCAAACATGCATCAGTAGCCTGTTGTTTTATATTATAACAGTGGGGGATTTGTGGGTTAATGCTTTAATAACAAATAATTGATCAGGGAATTATGCTGATGTGTATGGTGGGGACCATACACATCGCATAAATGCTCCTGATACCAATTATTTCTATTAAAGCATTTTAACACACAAACCTACTGTTATAATATAAGACAAGCAGGCTACTGAGTGCCTGGTTTGGGGATGGATGAATGAGCAACATAGTGCAATCCTTTAATAATTCCTAAAATAGCTGACATCTGTTCATCGCAATCTCACACATTCTCTGTTATTATCAATGGAAGCTGACTGCACAATGACATCTTTCAATTATTTACACTTAGTTTGTTTTAATTTGTGGATTTGGCAATATCCAGAATTCTGCACTGAACAAAAAAGTCAGTTATTGAGCCAGTTGGAGGGTAGGTTCTATTTTAAATGCATTGATTGGCCATTGCGTTTCAGAAATCAACAATGTCTGTGATGGCTACTCGCTCAACGCTGCATACATGTCATAAAAAGTAACTCTGCCGGGGACCTGTAAATCGTTTTTCTTTCTATTTTGTTTTTCGTTGTTCTTGTTGCTTTTCTGCTACATAAGAATAAAAAATGTATTGTTTTATGTTTTATTCATAGATTTTTCTAGTTTGTGGGAAGTTCCCGAACGTTGTATTCTCCCGTACCCGCACACACAGAGTGAGTGCTTTACCGCCCGCGCTCTCGCCGCACTCGGCCATCAAATCTCGTCCCGCGTTTGTTTTGTTTCGATCTAGCTATCCGGTGTGATGTTGTAGTTTTTTCTACGTTACCAGTAGTTGCAACAGCATGTGAAAAAACTACATGTTTGCTAGGCCAAACAGAGCGTTAATTCTCGCGCTAAAAAAATTGACGCCGTTAATTTAAAATGTGTTTGCGTTAACGCCGTTAATAAGCGTTAAACTGACAGCACTTATATATATATATATACAGTTTATTATAACACTTTATTCTGGTTTCTGTGTTCCAGAAAAGCACGGCGGCAGTGCTCGATGTGACGGATGTGTTGTGTGTGAATCCTCATGTTCTGTTGTTTATGCTGCTATTTGCATATGTAAATCTACATTTTTGAGGTATTTGAAATGGGTCACAGGGACACTTATCTTTTCTATTACATTTAACTTCTAATCTAACCTTAAAATAATTGTCAGATAACTGCTGATGACTGTGTTACCCCCCATGCATTCAGCTGTCATCAGAAATCAATAATGTTAAATGAACATCTACTTCATATATTTCAAACTGAATGAAGTTAAATTGTCAGCTGCAGCAAAGTCAACATAACATTTTGAGATTGACCTCCAATAATCTTTTCCGTTGTTTTTGTAGATGGCAAGAAATGTACAAAAGCAGAAGAAGGTGTCGTTCTTTACCCTCAAATGGGGTCGCGAAGTTCATTTTGATTAATATAATCATTATTGACTGTATAAAGTAGTGACCTGAATTTGTTACCTTAAAGAGCTATTTTGTTTTTGATTATATCCCATGAACCTAAACGGACTGCATAACCAAGCATAGAAGTATCTATGAAGAGAGACCGTTAAAGAGAAAAATAATAATATGAATTATAAGAGCTCTGCTTTTGAACTGTTGCCATCGGTATTTTTTACCCCCGTTAAAAAACAGATTTCAAATGGTCTTCCTCATAAAATAAAAAAATTTTAATTTTTTTAAAATTTTGTAATGATGGTTGGTCATTCCTTTTTAATTGTTTATTGTATATGGGTTTATCTATGCATATTGTGATCTCTGATGCCTGTTTGAACACACCCACACACACACACACACACCACACACACACATATACATATATATATATACAATAAATATATATATTATACATATACATTTTATATATATATATATATGATATACACACACTAGGTACATAGTTCCATTGTACGGCTCATGGGAAGTTCCCCTGTTTTATAGGTAAACATCGTTCAGGTCCCCACTTGGCAAGTGTTAGTGCGACCAGTGCTCTGTTAGTTATATAGTAATGTGTGTGTTTGTGTGGTCTGATGCCTGTGTATACATTATAAATTTACATATTTCTTTTATAATATATAATTACATTATATATATAATTATATCTTATATATAAAAGTTACATAATGAAGACAGACTTTCATCTGTTCACACACACACATACAGTTCCATTTGTAGGTATGGGTAGTCCCTGTTCGATCGGTAAACATCGTTTCAGGTCCCACGTGGCCAGGTTAGAGCGACGTGCTCTGTTAGTATATTTAGACGTGTATATGTGTGTGTGTGTGTGGTGTGTGTGCTCATGTGCTCAATGAACTGTATAACCTTGATTGTTTGTGTGATGTTGTTTGTTTATATGCTTGTGAATACAGAAACAATGTAAAATGTTTTGTAAACTCTTACTTTCTTTGTTGTTGTTTTTTATATCACAATCATCATTGGATTAATGTATCCGATGAAGACTGGGAGCTGTCAGAAAAAAAGAAGATACGGAGGGCACAGAAATGACGACCTCGGACAGGATAGTGGAGCCCTCCCTCTCCACCTTCCCAGAGAGCGTTCAGTCAGCAAATCCCAACAAAGAGGGCGGGGGAGAGGAAGGACCACAGGGGTAGGGGAGAGGACAGAGCACAGGGGAGGGTGGAGTGGCACGAGTGAGAGGGAAGAAATGGCAGCAGCCAGCCAGGTGGAATTTAGCACTTCTGAAGCTGGAGGAATGATGTGGATGTCCAGACGGTTGACGCCACCACAGCCTACCTTCGACCACCCAGTACACCAGGACCCGGCTCATTTGACGCAACTTATTACAGTTCTCAGCTTTTTCATATTTTTTTTTTCAAACACCCTGATAGAGTCAATTAATACAATACACTAAGCTTTGGATCAATCTCACTATTCAAAGACCTCCAACCCGGGATCGACATTTACCCTGCAGGAAAATGTTTGCCTTCATGGCATGGTAATATATATGGGTATTGTGAATACTTCCTTCATTAACGGATTTCTGGCGAGGGGGGGGGTAATCTTACAGCTGCCGTTCCCTAAAAAGGGTCATTACAGGGAAGGAAATTTCTTCGGATCTGCCGATCCCTTCACATTAGTAGCCTGGGTGGACGATGCTGCTAATGGCGAGATGAGGCACAGCAGGATTTGATCGTTCTGCAAAATAAAACCACTGGACATCGAGATGAGGGATGCCTGCAAAAGGAATCTTTCACCCTGGCCAAGAAATTTCCATTGATGAGGGATGGTGGCCTCAAAAGCACGCATGGGCTTAAAGCTAGTACATGAAGAGATAAGCCAGTACGCTGGGGATACAAACTTTTTGTTTTGCTGACTCGCGCAATGGGTACACTTGGGACTTCTTTGTTATGAAGGTAAGCTGCAAGGAAACGTGGCAAGGGGGCTCAGTTTACGAGCTCTGTGATGAGCTTCTGGACACAAAGTTGTTGGTACGGCTACACAAAGTTGTTACGTTATAGTTTAATTTTTACACCATGTCCCTCTCTTTCAGTGTCCTCCTTCCGTAAGAGGATCTGGGCGTGCGGACATTCGCACAACAGACCTTGGTTTTCCAAATAACAAAAATCAATGTTCTGGACTCGGAAATCTTCCCCGTGGCGTATAAGGATGGATCCGGAAGGACTCCCTCCTCTTTGTCCTGTGGCGAGACAAAGGGATGTGTTTATGTTTCCAAACTCCACACAGCCATGCGGGGGACACTCGTTCAAGAGGAGAGTCAGGGGCTCCCATGGGCGGCTGGGTGTGAAGGCCATTCTGTTCCACCAGCAGTGAAGGAGAGTTAACAACCGGTATTATTATATATCAACAATCTTTTAAGCTATTTGAAATTAGATAAAAAAATTCATTGTGTTTTTTTTATGTCCAAAGGTGGTGCATGGGGTGGAGTGAGAACTATCTGATGCCTGATAGGTTATTACAAAGTCATCCACAAAGACCCAGGAAGTGTACAAGACTTTTTTTAATTTTTTCACTTCATAGACCATTGCGTACGGTTGTGAATGCCTTCCTTCTTCACTAGGATTTCTGTAAAGTAAAGGAAGAGGGACCATGCAACCAGAAGGCCTTTAGGGAGACCGCTTGTTGAGGAGCTCGGCAGCAGCAGCTGGCTGACCTGCTCCATCCACACCTCCCACACAGCACATCACAAGCATGTGCACCATCAGTGGACCACAGCACTGCAGGGGTAGTTGAGGTGCAGGGACACTGCCAGGCAAAGACGCCAATAAGGTGCTCCTCTCTGCGACGGGCTTTGTGCTTGTCCCAAAATCGGGATTGCTATAATGATTGGCAGATGTTGCAAATATCTCATATGTTTTGTTTGAGTAGTTGTGCCCCTGGAAGAGATAATTTTCGTTGGATTCAGAAAAATATCTTTTTGTAAATAGTTTGGTAAATATATTACATCACAATGTTTGTGTGTGTAATAATATATATTTATATTATATTATATATTTATATATATATATAGATATACGTGTGAGTTCAAATTATAAAGTGTTTATGTACCATAAGTACTTGTTTGTCTCTTTTTTTGCAGGAAAGTTTTGTGTCAAGAATTGAGAAAAAAAAAAACACTGTAAGGTGTTTATGCTTCAGTTACTAAGTGTCATCCAATTATTGCCCAGTGAATCTGGATTCAGGAATATAAGGAATATAATAGCCCCTAAGTGTAAACCTTTCATTAGAGCCCAACATTATGACTGCAGAGTAAGCATTCAGAATGGCAGCCATTTTATGTGTCTATGGGCACAAAGGGTCCTTTGGTTGTCTACCAAGTGGCCTTTTTTGGGCAAGCGCCACCTAGATCATACCACTTAGTTAAACATGTGGGTATAAACACTCATTTTTAGTATTGTTATAAAATTTTAAACTGGGGTTTGGTAAGGCTTCATGCTGTGTATCCCATTATTTTTCCAGAGCTAATAGCTTCTCTATAGTTATCTGCAGGCATCTGTTTAAAAAAAAAAAAAATGTAGGCGGATTTTTTTTGGTCCTTTTACATTGTGTTCATATATTCTATTACTCAATACAGTCAGATCTTTACAGTGGTTCTGGACTATGTAGGAACAAACCTCTGGAGTGTCACCTTTCAAAAAGAAAACAAAATCATGCATATACTCCAAAATGGTTCAAGAACAGCATGCAATTTAAAATTGGGTAGGCCTTTTTTTAGGCGTTTTAGGCAATTTTGCTAGGAAACGGCTAACGGGTTAAGGCCTTTAAAGGCTGTTGGCACACCCCCCCCCCCCCCCCCCCCCCCCCCCCCCCCAAATGCATCGAAGACGTTAAGTTTTATGTAGCATACATTTAATCCACTGACATCTATAGATGAAATAGACCTTGTTTCTAGCATTGTATTTACCATATACGCCAAATTTAGTGTGATTTTCATGATTTACCATGTTCAGTATGATTTTACCATGAAATCTAGCATGATTTACCTAGTTTACCATGATTATAGAAGTTCTGTAGTGTGATTCACCATGAGTGACCTTGTTCTCGCATGGTTTAACACAATTGAACACATTCTTGTGTGATTTAATACGATTCTAGCATGATGTTCCATAAGTTTACCATGATTTACCACTGTGATAGGAAGATTTACACATGATATGCCACTTTCTAGAATGACTCTTAACAGGATTCTAGCATGATTTACCATGATACACCATTGTAATGTATTATTTACTATGATTTACATGTTTTTATGTTGATTTACCATATGTACCACAGGACTGCATTGATGTGAAAGGTCAATAAAAATGATGTGATAAAAATGTGACAAAAAATGATTTGTTATACTAGTAACAGAAACGTGGTTTTGCTTTAGTGCAGAATACTCGGTGATAAAAAAACATGTCTATCATAGTGAAAGTGAGCCTGTAAGTGGTTCTTCTTACTGCCCTTGCTGGCCATTCTACTTATTAAATAAAGTGTTATCTGTGTTTTGCACAGTATATGTAGTCACTTGCTATCTCTCTTTCACACACACATTAGGTTATTGTGAAAATTCTTTTAATGGTCTTATATTTCTATATATATATTGTATATTTATATACATGCATCTATTATTGTGTCACTATACTGAGGCTACTCTGTTCTGTCTGGTCTTGTCAGTAATTTTGTAAATTTATATGGAAGCCTTAATATAACTAATCATCATAGCACTATAAATGTGACATTACCAAAAATCCGCTTATCTCAAACACCAAACTTCTCTCACAAAACCCAGGATGTGGAAAATGCGTTGTCTTTACTTTTATTAACTGTGCGATTGTGTGGTCTGTTCCCGAACCCGGGCTAATTTAAAACCCTGATTCTGCGGGCCAAAGCTTCGGAATAGTCTGTTTTGCGTCAAGCCATCCTAGCTAGAAGTTGAAGTTTTTATTAATGAATAAAATGTAAACGTATATAGCTGAGTGTTGCCGTGTTATACACCGATTCAGAATCTCGTGAGTTCAGTGTTGGACTGAAATCCCCTTCATTTACAGTGATTGGTACAAATGAGTCATTCGTTTGCCGTTGTAATAGTGGTCGTTTAGCCTGCATTGTTTGATTATGGCAGTTCTAGGACATCGCACCAATAGATTTGTGTCCAATACTGAAAACATTTCATCATGGATAGTTTTTTGTGTGTGTGCTATTTAAAATGTGGTTTATGTCAGCTGAATGGGCAGAAGCTTTTTTTTTTTTCACATTTTCACACCGCAGCTAATGCGGCGAGGGAAAAATGGTCAAACGCTTCTGGTGAAACTGAGGTCTTCTGTCCTTTACTTATCGTTTTATATTTCTTCTGAGTAATATGCTGTGAGGGAGAGAGAGTGCATGACCGGGCTCGTGTTGTTGAGAAGTGCCGCGCGCGCGGAACGGGTGGGCGCCTCTCTTTGCTCGTGGCCATTGTTCAAGCGCAGCAGTCCTTCTTTTCTTCATCTCTTTACCGATCAAACAAGCTTTGGCTCGGCCGCAAAAAAAAAAATTCAGTAAAGGGATAAAATTCATTGTTATTATGGCGAAATAAACGGATAATTTCTAATTGAAATGTCGGCTTCTTCTTAATATCTTGAATCAATGAACTATAATACCGTTTTTTTTCCCTTCAACTTGCGCTTCAGGGCTTTCATAGTATTTAGGAAGCCTGAATATAATTGATTTTTTTTTTTTTCCATACATTATTTTGGGGGGGTTAATCGGGGTGCTTTGGTCTTTTTTGGGTGTGTTTGATGTTGAAGCACCTGCTAGCACCTTTTGGTGCCGCTATATAGCTTATGTATATTTTATCGTGCACGAGCCAGTAGGTCGGGCGTTACTGCATGTGCAAAATATAGCTTTTGCTAAAGAAATTTAGTAACAAGCAGAAGTGACAACGGTTATAAAAGCTAGAACGTTGCAAAATGGCTTCTCCGGTAAAAAAGATTAAGGGTCGAGGGAAATTAATAACGATATTTGTGGATATATTCACAATGTTAGTCCTGTGGAAAAAAAGGACGCGAAGACTGGGTACCAGTTTTTTAATGCCGATTCAAACCAGTCGCGATATGACTTTCATCTGTCGTTGTTTTTGCAGTGAAGAAACGACCTCGGTTTTTGAGGCTAATAAGACAAGAGTTCCGGTGAAATTGGAAAAACGAATCAAATCGCTCCGGGCACAGTCACGTGAGTAACGTTAGGCTACTATTCGGTATTATGTTAATATTTACGTTTTTATGTAATGTTACTGTTATTAATATGTGTCGTTAATTTGGTTGTTTTCTAGGTAGAGATGGTGGAGAATTTGACATTCCAGTTGCGGTGGCAAAACCGACATTTCTGTGGTGCGTAAGAAGGGGACTGTCCGGTGGACGTAAGAAGTTACTCGATTTGTTTTATTAATTTAGTATAATTTGCATTATAATAGGGTAACGTTTTAGATTAAGGGTTTGTATTCGTGGTGTGATTGGTTTAAAATGTATTTTATGGTTTTTTGTAAAGGCTTATATAAACAGTTTTTGTAGGTTGTTAAGGCTTAGTTTGAAAGCATTAAGTAGTTTAAGGTGTTTAATTTTTTTAAATGTAAGGGTTCTTCTCAGAGTAATATAGATAGAATGATAATGTTTGTTTTGAATGTCGGTTTTATTTTTATTTTTTTGTTTGTGGTCCATACGAGTGCAAAAGCGTGCGCCATGCATATTTCTGTCTGTGCTCGAGCGTTTAAATTGTTCATGTTTTAAATTAACTTATGCAAAAGTAGTCGTTTTAGATGTCAATTCGTCATTTATTTGATTCAATAGTTGTCTTGCGTCTCAATGATCGCAATTAATTTACAGGTGATCTAGTTTCTCAGCAGCGGAGGGGTATTTTACTTTAGTCGGCTAGTAGTACTGCGCCCGAAAAGTAAAACCGGACACCGAAGCGCACTACAGTCGGGGAAGCATATATAATAAATACATAGTACGCACTATTGGCACTTTGGAGCTACGTTGCCTTGCGATACGTCAACGGCTGTTCCGCCATTTTGTGGAGAAGACTGCGCTGTAAATCAAAAGTAAGAGTAAAAGGGTGAGGATGTATTTTTTTTTCTGGATAAAACAAAGACTGTTTTTACATTTATCAACCGATTTTCAGTGGTTTGTATGTGGTGTACAATAAAGTCCATCTCTAGTTGTTTAAAATCTCGATTGTTAGACCTTGTAAAATATAGATTTTTTAAATATGGTCTTAGCTAGCTTGTTATGTAGGCTATCTGGCTCTTTATTCTTGGGTAAGAATGGGGAAGACCCAATACTGAGATATAAATTTTATGTTTTCCTCATTGTGGGAGAAACTAAGATTTTCTGTGATTGTCCTGATTTTTGCAATAACATAAGATATCTGATGGATCCTTTATGATAATACATAATGTTATGGTGTACAAATAGTAAAATATATACTTAAAGTGAGAAGTAATAGTAATAGTTAGTCAAAAATTTTATTTTTAAAAACTATAGTATACAGCAATTAAATAGTAATGATAGTAGATTATAATTCATAAAGTACATTATTATACAATCTTAAAAATCTTGATTAATGCATTAGTTTATTAATAATACTTTAATAATAGCAAATAGAATAAGAAATATAAAGGCGGTTGTAGACGAAGCTCTGAGCGCCCGGTGATCGCATCTTACAACTTCCGAAAACGTCTCAGATCAAATTTTTTAAATAGGCGCTTTCTTCTATACACAACCCACATATTTGAGCTTTAAAAAACTTAAAAAAAACATTGTCGACTTTTAAAATAACTATTAAAACACATTTGTGACACAATAACTAGTATTTTAATGTATCCTCTCGTAGATTGTTACTATTATTACTAATTAAATAATGACAAATAGAACCAAAACAAACGTTTGTTTTTGCTTGGCAAAGGTAATTCTTTACTCGAAATCTGTTTTCAATTGTGTTGGCGATTGGAGGCTACACGAAACAGGCATTTTTTCTCATTCGGTTTGAGTGGATGGGAAAGTTGCCATACCCTCAATATTGGCGGCGCATGAAGTAGCTCCAGCGGCCATTTAGGGCGTCTATGTTTTTATGATGGGGGGGTTATTCTATGGGTCGGGGACAGTACCTTGTACTACTCTCACATTATGTATCCTCGTTTGCACTTAGGTATACTTATATCTTTCAGCCTCTGCTGTAGACTGTGTTAATGATCGCAGGGAACAATGTTAACTATTGCAAAGCGATGAAAAGGATCAGTTTGAATTTCTAAACATTATTGGTCAAAAGCATTACAGCGATTAGTCTTGGCGTTATAATTTTATTTACTTTTGATGTACTGGGGAGTGGTGAGAAACTGTTTTTAATGGCAGGCTCGCAGTTGCCGTTTTTGATATGCTCGTGTACGCACCGGCGAATATTGCAAACTGGAGGACTGGTTACATTTTTTGATAACTGTCTTTAGTGATAAATAACACCCAAGAGTAATTAGAATGTGGCCGAAGTCCCAAAATCCTGAACCACTCACTTAAAGTGAGAGTAGGATAGTACATGGTTTGGTGATGTCAGTCATTGTCAAACAACGAAAGCCAATGAAAAAAATTCACGTATGTTTTTTGACATATCTAGTAGCATTATTTATACATTGAAATTTTTTTATTGAATATTTTTTTTTATTCTGCTAGTATGATACTGTACTAAATGGTTTGGCTAGAATTTAAGAACAGTCACTTACTGGTTTTTGGAAAATCTTGAGGTTCTAATGCATATAATGTTGTTAAAGATTATTTTAATTTCTTTTTGTAATTTGAAAGTAGTAATGTATGTTTATTTAGTGCAGTATTATTGCAGAGCTGATGAATGTAAATGATTGCTGAGGCTGTAAATTCTAGCAGTTTTGTATGACTGTCATGATTGATCTGTATTCTTCTACATATTTTCAGTGTATAGTTGATAGGCTGTGCAACAACAAATAGATATAGTAATATCTATTTGAATATCATTATCACGTGACTATTTGCATTACTCAATTAAGTCATGGAGGATTTGTGATGTATAATTTATAAAAAAAAAATGAGAGTTGCAAGGGCAGGAGCCATGATGCGCTGGGCAAAAGTGAGCGAAAACTGCGGAAAAGTGGTTATGCTGTCATAATTTTAATTTTGGGGCTTTTAGCGGTCACTTTTTTTTTTTTACTTTGCAGCATTTATCAGCAGAAATGTGGGTATTACCACAGTGTGTGTATATATACAGATGCATGCATTTATCCATATAAATCATGGCTAGACATTGAGTCTTGTTTTGTGTATGTAAATAGTAATTCAATTGTTGGAATAAAGTTGATTGTTTGGAAATAAAACTAGGAATTTTAAGTTGTAAATATTTGATTCTGAAGCAACGTTGAGTGTATAGTTTCTTGTTAAAATATGATTGGTTTGTTTTTCCAGAACTTAAAAATGCGGTATGAGTATATAATAGAAGTTGTTTTCTGTGTTTGTTTGTTTTTTATTTTGTTAGGTTAACCAAAATACTTTCTGTTTTTTTTTCCGGTTTTTCCTGCTGTGAAAGTCAAGGTGTCTCATGTAGGGTTCTGCGCCTAACATGGTGGATCTGTTATGGTGTGATGGTTGAGATGCAAACGGTGTTATGTAGATGTTAACACTGTGATTACATAAAAGAATCCAAGTTGTGGGAGAGGCAGTTGGGAGCATTGATCAATGTCGATCATACGACATTTGAATGTGTTCTCCAGGGAGTTTGGTGGTGAGTGTTCTTGACAGCAAGGCGTTTATGCTGAGCTGAACGAGGTCGGCAGCTTTGTCTGATGTGAAGGTGGATGCTTCATTTGCCGTTGATGAAGGGCAGGCCGTTCATTGACCGGTAATGTCACGGTGCAGTGGTAACTGTTTCGGCGATGTTGTTTGTACAAAGTGCTCATGCCTGGCAGGCAGAGTTTGATGGCATAAAGGAAATTTCACCGCGTGAAAAGTGTGGGATGCTGCAGAGGTCTGAAAGTTTCCAGGCCAATGTACCTGCTCCAAAGTTCTCCTTGTCCCCGGAGATTTGGAGAAGAAGATGTGAAAGTGCCCAATCAGTCTTGAGGAATTATTTGGAAAAGGCGGGGACCTCTTTGCTCTACTGTCGATAGCAGGAGTTGAGGAGCATTTGTTTGAGTTAGGATTGTGCAGTGTTCAAATGGTGGATAACAAAGTGGTTGCGGTGACAAAGGTGGAGATTGGCTGTCAAGCCTGTGGCTGTGAAGAGTAGGCAAATTTGCTTGAAGTGAAGTGATTGAAATGGACCTATTGGTTGTGGAAGGTGGTGATTTGTAGATGAGCCTGTGCCAACTAACAGTGAGAAGTAAAATTCCACCGAGCAGTTTGGTTAATGTTTAGTTAAGTCCATCTATTGTTCCATGTGTGTATATATAAAGTTTTTTTGTTTTTTATATAGATATATATTATAAATTTATAATATATATATATATCTTTATATATTATATATATATATATTTATATATGTATATGGTTCTCTCAAATATTTTGTGTAACGTTGAATTTGACATTTTTGTTGTTTATAATTTTATTGTTTTGAAGTGGTAAATTGTAGAGCTTGGATTTTGTTTAACACTGTTTGCACTTTTTTTTTTTGGTTACTATTTGTTCTGAAAATGTCAAGGAAAGATTTTTGTTTAGAAGACAACTTTGTAATGGTTTCGGTAAAGTTTTAAGTAGACATAATTGAAAATGTTTTTATTGGAAAGTTTTTTTTATAGTTGGCTTTGTCATGTTATAAAGACTAAGTGTTTCAATTAAAACCAATTCTTTAAATGTATGAATTATTTGTGTCTTACATTTTATACGTTATGAAAGGAGTATAACTATTTTGCCAGTGATCAGTTTAGAGTTGGCCTGTTTTGGTTTGTTTCAGTTATTTAATATTTTTTAGTTTATCCGGCTGCTGTAGTTAAAATATCTAACGTGTAACTTTAGAAACAACGTCATCTCACTTTGTTTTTCTTGATATTTGTATATATTTATTTCAACTGGCAGTGTGGCTTGTTTGACAAAGATATTTCTTAGTGATAATATTCTAATTACACTGAACTATAGCAGTGCTTTGCAAGAAATGCAAAGTTGTTAGGTGGAATTTTATGTTCTAAATTGTGGCAGACACTATTTGCATCCTCAGTATTGTTGTTTCATGAACAGGATGCAGTAATACCAGTTATATTTATTCAAATATTTTTTTGAAGGACGCTTTATTGGGATCGATATGTAAATCTCTAACCCTACCAATAAATAGGCCTATTGTCATTAGTATTAAACACTTGTTTGGCAAGGAGAAGCGCAAGTTTGTCAAAGGTTGATTGATTATGAGAGTATTTTTTAATCGTAGTGTGGCCAGAATCAGACATTGCAGGGTTTCCAACCAGAGCAGGCTGTTCTACGTGTAAGTGGAACATATAGAAATGTCACGGTTGAGGAATTCACTGACTGTTCCTTGCGCTGTGTTTATGTTTGTATGTGTGTGACGTGTGTGTGCGTGGTCGCTGATTATCCTCCGGCGGGCGATGATCAGGACAGGTTGTTACTCATTTCCCATGTGCCTATTTTACTCACCGCATGGCAGATGTCTTGTGTTGTCAGATCGTAGTTTTGTGGATGTGTCTTGCCTGTTCCAGTTCCTTGGGTCCCAGTATGTTATTCGCTGGATGGCCCGGTTCGTTCATCGTCTCATGTCTCGTCTTCTCGGAAGATTGTACCAACCACTACCTTGCTTCTCTGAGTTGTAACGCAAGCCTGGCTGCAAGCGCTTCTGTTCCTGCACTGATTCCTGTTGGGTCTGTGAGTTCGTAGTCTGTGATCGGATGCATCGGACTGAACTTTGATTTCCTGTCTTTATTCTCACGTTTCTGAGACTGGCTTATCTCGTTGGTCTGGTGGAGATTTGTGTGATCGACTGGACATCGGACTGTGAGTTGTTCCTGTTCTTTATTCTCCACGTTTCTGAGACCTGGCTTATCTGTTTGTTCAATTAATGCCCAGTTTTACTTGCACTTGTCTCCTCTGTTCACTCACCGTAAACAGATCGATTTGTCCAGCTATGGAGGCTGCAGGTACGTCGAAACTCAGGATTATCTCGCTCAAAACACGGCCCGGATGATCGGGCAGGTGGAGAATCTCACCACCACAAGCCGCGCTAATCCAGGCAGTTGGTTGCACAGGTGTCTGGGACTCACCCCAGCAATATTCAACAACTGGCCATACCCACTGCGCCATAACCCACCGCCGCCCCACCTACGCTCCTCCGCACCTATACCCGTCACACGGCCCGTTTACCGACGCCGGTGAATTTTTCGGGTGAGCCTAATACTGCAGAGCCTTTTTTGACTAAATGCTCCATGTTTTTTGCTCTACAGCCTTCAGACATTCAGTACGGTACAGTCTAGAGTGCGTTCGTTACTACGCTGCTGTCTGGACGTGCGGCTTTATGGGGGACGGACGGGTGTGCTGAGAACCAACGAACATGCGGTTCCTCGTGCGGCAATCTTCGGAAGAGATGAGGAGGGTTTCGTCCGAGCGGTCACTGGGAGAGAAGCGTCTCGTCGGCTCGTGGACCTCACTCAGGGAGTTGGATCGGTTGCTGATTATTCCATACAGTTTCGTACCCTCGCAGCAGGCGGTGCGCTGGAACCGAGTGGAGCGCTGTGGGTTGTCTTCCTGCATGGCTGGCTGACCGCATTCCAACGGAGATTTACTCCCTGGATCTTCCCGTAAGTCCTCAACGGATTAATTGAACTTGGCTTGCAACGTGGACGCTCGCCTGCATCGTTCTGGAGCAGCCGGCAATCCGTTCCATTCCGATTCCCCACGGAGATTTATGGTTTCCACCAACCAGTGGTCTGATCGCGGTCAGTCCCGCTACGTGATCCGGAGCCCATGCAGGTGGGTCGACAGCCCTGGCTCTCCCGGGAGGAGGGGTGAGAGAAGGAGATCCCGAGGATTATGCCTCTATTGCGGAGGTTCTCGGGGCACTTCGTCAATAAACTGCCCGTAAAAGAGCGAGCCCGGCAGTAGAGAAGATGATTTCTGTCGGGCGGTAGGTCCCATCCAGAAACCATCCTTCCACCCTCCTTCCGGTGAGCATTGCAGTGGGCAACTCAGACTATCACTGCCTAAAGCCCTTATCGACTCCGGGAGCGGAGGTAAACTTCATGGACTACACCTAGCACACAGACTTCAGATACCACCATACCCCTCACCAATAAGATTTCTGTCAACGCACTCCAATGGACAAGAATTACCCACTATAACGCACTCCACGTTCAGATAACCACTCCTCACTTCCGGATCATTTCGAAAAGACTATCTTTTTCGCTCCTTGACTCCCCTACCATCCCTATTGTCCTTGGTCATCCTGGACGTGACTCAGCATAACCCCAGGTGTTAACTGGGGACATAAACTCATTTCCGCCTGGAAGCACTGGAGTGTTATGCGTCCTTGTTTAATGTCTGGCTGGTTCGTACTCTGTCAGTTCTGTCTTGCAGGAGGGGAAGCCGGTGAATTTGTCAAACGTGCCAGCTGAGTACCTCGACCTGAAGGTTGTGTTCTGTAATTCCGAGCTTCCCCCCCCCCCCCCCCATATTCCTTCTCTTACTCGCATCGTCCCTATGACTGTTGCTATAGATTCTTCTGCCAGGTACGTCTCCGCTAAGGGCAACGTTATACTCTCTTTCCATTCGAGAGGGGGCCATGGAGAAATAATTTTGATTCTCTGACAACAGGTTCATTCGACCTTCCTCTTCTCCTGCGGGGGCGGAGGTTTCTTTTTTGTGAGGGAAGAAGTACGGTGCCCTGCGGACGTTGTATTGATTACGGGGGCTGAACAACATCACGGTAAAGACTTCCTTTCCTTTGCCGTTTGATGTTCTTCAGCCTCCTCGGTGCGGGTTGCAGGGGCCTCGGTCTTCACTAAATTGGATCTACGTAATGCTATTCATTTGGATCCGCATCAGGAAGGGAGCTGAATGGAAGACCGCTTTTAAATACACCCCCAGGGGGCCAATTTTGATATTTGGTCATGCTTTTGGGCTGTTCCAACTCCAGCGGGTTTTTCAGGCACTCGTCAATGATGTGCTGAGAGACATGGCTAGACAGTTCATATATGTCTTACCTGGATGACATATTGATTTTTTCTTCAGTCTCTCCTGGGAACACGTTCAGCACGTCAGACTAGTGTTAAGAGGTTGTTGAGAATGGCCTTTTGTCCGGCGGGTAGAGAAAGAGAACTGCCGTTTCATGCACAGTCAGTTCCTTTTTAGGTCACATCGTCTCGTCTGAGGGGAATGCGTTTAGGACCCCGACAAGATTAAAGGACGTTGGTGGTTGGCCATGTCCGATTCCGTAAGGCCCCTACTGAGGTTTCTGGGGGTTTGCCAATTTTTACCGACGTTTCATTGGAAATTTCGGCATCTAGCCGCGCCTCTGACAGACTTGACCTCTCAAACGCTTCAGGTGGTCCGATACAGCCGAGACTTGCATTCGCTAACCTCAAGAGCGTCTTTATCGCTCCATTTTGATAGCCCCTGATCATTCACGTCAGTTCGTGGGGGAGGTCGATGCGTCAGAGGTGGGGGGTTTGTGCGGGTACTCACTCCCACACGCTCTTCCTCAGACGACAAGATGACCCATGACGCGTTTTTTTCTCATCGCTTGTCGCCTACCGAACGCAAACTATGGACATGGTAACAGAAGAGTTGTTGGCGGTCAAGTAGGTTGGAGAATGGCGACATTGGTTGAGGGTGTTTTCGGGGGGGTACCTTTTATAGTCTGGACTCGACCACATGAATTGGACAATACATTCAATCTGCTTAAAAGACTCACTCCTGGCAGGCACGGTTGGGGCTCTTTTTTTTCGGTCGTTTTGATTTTTCTCTCTGTACCGGCCCGGGTTCCAAAAAAACATCAAACCCGATTCTTTATCTCGTATTTTTGACCCATCCGCACGCCCGTTCTACTCAGAGTGCATTTTACCGAGACTCTAATTTATCTCCACTCTCACATGGGGCGGCGAATCTCGAAGGTCAAGACGGCCTCTAGAATGGGTAACGCCTCCGCCCGGAGGCCACACCGAATCGTTATTGTGCCGGAGGGGTTGCGGTCCGACGTTTATCAGTGGGGGTCATTGTTCACGTAGCATTGCCACCTCAAGGAGTAAACCGCCATAGTTTCTTTGTTCATGCAACGATTTTGGTGGCCATTGATGGCTCGCGACACTTCGAGATTTGTTTGGCTCTGGTTCGATCTTGTGCCACTGGTAAGACTTCCAATCGACCCCTGATGGGTTACTCCAACCGCTGTCTGCCCCTTCGTGACCCTGGTCCCATATTTCGCTAGATTTTCATCTTCCGCCTCCCGCCCTCCCAAGGTCAAGACGCTTGTTTGGACGTAGTAGTGGTCCGGTGCTCGAAGGGGCTCGTCATTTCATTCCCTTGGCTAAATATCCTTATGGCACAAGGGAGGGACAGCGTTGACTGCATTGATCAGTCTTTCGGTTCTACATGGCCTCCCGACGGACGTGGTCTCTGACTGGGGGTCTCAGTTTGTGTCCAAATTCTGGCCAAGAATTTTGTAAGTTACTGGGGGCCACTTGTTAGTTGTCCTCGCGGTGACCACCCCCAGAGCAATGGTCAGACCGAGAGAGCCAACCAAGATTTGGAGAGATGTTGGATGTTTGGTATCCAAGAATCCTTCCTCCTGGGGTCTCAACAGCTTTCCATGGTGGAGTACGCACCACACTGTTAACCAGATGTTCATCTACGGGCTATCACCGTTTGAGTGTAGTTTAGGGGGGTACCAGCCCCTATTTTTCCCAGCCTGGAATCCGAAGTCGCGGTTCCCTCCGTCACGCCTTGTCCGAGGTGTTCACCGTACATGGACCAGAGCCCGTGAGCACTATGATCCAAGTATAAGGCGCGCGCACCAAGGTTAGGCGTCGCCACGGTCAAGACCCTCCCGTCTACGTTGGCTCGGTTCCAAAGTGTGGCCTCTTCTACTAAAGAATATTCCTCTCCGCTCCGGGTCGAATAAATTAGCTCCTAAATTCATTGGCCCTTTCCTGTCACTACAAGTCATTAGTCCGGTGACAGTTGGACTCAAACTGCTCCTGCGTACAGGGAGAATTCATCCCGTGTTCCATGATAGTCAAATTAAAGCCCGTATTTTATTCTCCCATTATTCCGCCGGTCCGGTTCCCCCTCCGCGCGACTCGTAGATGGGGAACCTACTTATTCGGTAAATCGTATTCTGGAGCAAGGCGGAGGGGCCGCGGATTTCAGTATCTGGTGGACTGGAGGGTTAGGTCCGGGAGGAGAGAAGTGGGTCCCTGATGGGGACATCTGGGGGGATCTGTCCCTTATTGATGTTCAATCAACGGGTATAGGTTCTCCTGGGAGCTCCAGGAGGCGCTCCTAGGGGGAGGGGTACTGTAACGGCTTAGGAATTCACTGATTGTTCCTTGGCTGTGTCATGTTGTGTGTATGTGGCACGTGTGTGGTTTGTGGTCGCTGATTATCCTCGGGAGATCTGCGACAGTGTAATCATTCCCTGTGCCTATTCACTACTCACTCATGCGTCTTGTGTTTGTCAGATCGTGGTTGTGTGGACTGGTCTTGCTGTTCCAGTTCCTTGGGTCCCTGTCTGTTCTTCGTGGATGTTCCGGTTCGTCCTTAATCGTCTCATGTATGTCTTCACGCGAAGATTTGTCACACACACTAAATACCGTGCTTCTCTGAGGTTCGTCCACGCCAAACCTGCGTCTGCCAACGGCTTCTGTCCTTGCACTGATCCCTGTTGGTCTGTGAGTTAGTAGTGATCGGACTGCATCGGACTGAGGACTTTGCTCCTGTCTTTATCTCCAGTTCAGAGGACTGGCGTTTCTGTTGGGTCTGTGAGTTTGTGTGATCGACTGATCGGACTGAGACTTTGTTGTCCTGTCTTTATTCGCAAGTTCTGAGGATGGCTTATCTGTTTGTTCATGGAAGGGGGGGGGCCAAGTCTTTCTTTGGCACTTGTATCCTCTGTTCACTACCGTAACAGGTGTATGTTCATTTTTTCTAAAGTGATGACACCTGATGTTGTATTTTATTTTAGTACAAATATTTCGTTTAGAGTTGTGGTTTTAAATGTGTTTTTCTCAGAGCAAATACCAGTTTATCTACCATTTCATGAGAAACCTTATGAATCCTCATGAAAGGTTGCTAAATATTGTAACTGTACATATAATTTGTGGGGCACGGTAAATGGAATGAAAGATGTTACAAAGACAGTACTGGTCAAAGATTAAAACTTCAGTTGGAATAGCAGTTGAATACACCCAGAAAACCTTATATTGCAGGTACAGATTAATAAAAAAGAATTAGAAGGTTCATAGCTGTCATGTACTTGTCGTTGTTTTGTGTGCAAGCACATGGCCCGGTTGTTTTGGGCTATGTGTTATTGCATTTGGTTCTTGTTGTCTGTGCCTCCTTTCCGTGTCAGTTACAGGGATTTTATCAGTGTCACTGTTGACTTGTGATTATGTGTCCTTACCAACAAACCCCTTGTTCTCTCTCGTTAGTATTGTTCGTTCATCAGTGTCTCCTGTACCCTTGTGATTATGTGTCCTATGTAAGATCCCAGTGTTTGTTTCTCAGAAGCTTGTTGGGAGCTTGGTCCCTGTCTGAGTAAACCAGTCTAGTGTATTGTCAGAATTACTGTATGTTCATTGTGAAGTTCAGCGTGTAGTCTTGTCAGTGTGTTAATTGCCTTGTTAATGTTCCGTTTTGCCTCTCTCGGGGTTTTTGTTTTCTGTTTGTCAATAAAACTGTTTATTGAATTACTCCATATGCACGCAAAAACATTCGTGGTATAGATTACGCCACTTTTCAGTGTGATCGTGTTGCAGCGAATAGAGAGAATTACCCTCTTTTGTGTCGACCTGTTGTTACAGTATGTCTAAGCCGTTATTTTTACAGGAATGGATTACCGAGTAACACTAAAAGTCTTTTTTATCAATGACAGTTTTCTCTAGCTGAAACTCTTGACAATTCTGAGTCGTCGTTGTCGGTTTTAGCTGCTCGCAGCAGGATCACGCCTTTATTGAGAGCTTTTGTTGTAATTTCTCAAATTAGATTCGTATCATTAATAGCTTGCGTTATCTAATCTGAGACGTGTTCGGTAGCTTTGTTTTAGATTTTTATAACTCAATGGGCATATTTACTATGTTTGCTAGTGACTGCATCACTGTCATATTTGTCAAGTAGATGTGTTCAAGGCAGGTCTCTTATCAAATGTGAAGTTGGGGCAGATTGGACATTGTCTTTTATGAGTAACAACAACTTCTCCTGTTTCATTGCTTAGCATGCTTTTGCACTTAGACTAAGAATTGCTTCCCATGTTTTTAACATGTTTATACATGTATATAATCAATCGGCATATTTACTATTAGGGCTGGGACGGTATGAAAATTTCATATCACGATTTATTGACCAAAAGTTATCACTTATTATTATCATATTATCACGGTTTTGTTAAAATAAGATTGGAAATGTTTTCAAAAAGGAACTGATGCCTCCACTGTAAACATTTCAAACTCAAGTTTAAAATTTGAAAATCAACCCAAACAAAAAAAATACAATTGCAGTATATGCACTTTTTTAAGCATAACAATTAACATGGAGCTGAGAGTGAGAGGTATACGTTTTCCTAGTGCAGGTTTTTAATAATCGTCAGTAAACCCTATCATTATAATATAATAATAATAATCCACTCACTATGGATGTTGTGTCATGACTGAATTATATAAGTATTGAATTATTAATAATATAAATCACTAGTGTGTGTAGTGATTAGTGTTTCTACGTCATTTTGAAAAGAACAAAAAATGACATACAACATTTTTTTTAAGGTTCTTTTTTTTTTTCATATATAAACTTTAATTGCATTGTTTTTTATTTAAAAAAACAAACATGCCAAGTGGGGACCTGACGCATGTCTACCTTACCAACCAGGGGGACTCCATAGACTGCAATGGAACTGTGTGTGTATGTGGGTTTGAAGAGTTAAGTCTGTCTTCATTATGTAACTTTATTTATATATATATATTATATACTTATATATAATGTTTTATATTAGTATGTTAATCTGGAATATATATAATGGGTTTACACAGGCATCAGCCACACAACAAAACACACAAATATTCTCTATTACTAAAAAGAGCACTGTCGCTCTACAACTGGCCAAGTGGGGACCTCTTTCATGCCTACAATGGAACGTGTGTGTGTGAACAGTGAACCTGCTCTTTATTGTGTAATATTGCATATTGTGTATGCATTTGTAATCTTGATGACTGTGTGATACCATACAATTTATATATATGCCTGTATGTGTTAAATACAGGCATCAGTGTCACAATATGCACAGATAAACATATTCAATATACAATTAAAAGAATGACCAAACCATCAGTTATCAAATATTAAAAAAAAATTGCATTTATGAGGAAAGACAATTTGTATCTGTTTTGCATTCACGCGGGTAATAAAAATTACGATGGCAAAAACAGTTCAACGCAGGGCGAGAAGATGTTCTTATCATTCTTATTATTAATTTCTCTTATTTAATGTCGCTCTTCATAGATACTTTATATTCTTGGTTTATGCAGTCCCTAACAAATTTTTTGCCTTTGTTTATGTGCCATGTACACACACACACATTTTATATTACTAACAGAGCACTGTCGCCTCTCACTGGCCAAAGTGGGGACCTGAACGATGTTTTACCTATCGACACCAGGGGGACTCCCATAGCCTACAATGGAACTGTGTGTGGGTTGTGATCAGTGAAGTTGTCTTATTATGTATCTTGTATTATGTAACTTTTATATACATTATATATATAAATATATATATATATGTATTATATGTGGTGTGTGGTGTGTTTCCCACAGGCATCAGAAATCACAATATGCATGGATAAAATAATATACAGTATACAATTAATGAAAAATGACCCCATCAGTTTATCAAAAAAAATATTGCTTGAGGAAAAGACCATTGAAACTACAAGGGGTAAAAAATCCCGACGGCAACAGCAGTTCAAATGCGAGGCGAGGGAACAAAAATAGATGCTTCTTTATTCCATACTATTTTTCCTTTATTTAGGCTCCTCTCTTCATAGATACTTTCTATTCTTGGTTATGGCAGTCCCTAAACCAATTTTTTGCCATTGTCTATGTGCAGGTACAAACACAACACAGTTCGATCATTACTAACAGAGCACTGTCGCTTACACTGGCCAAAGTGGGGACCTGAAACGATCGTTTACCTTGAGACAGGGGAACTCCCATAGCCGTACATTGGAATGTGTGTGTGTGTGTGAACAGGAAGTCTGTCTTCATTATGTAACTTTTATATATATTTATAATTTATATATAATGTATATTGATTATATATGTATATGTAATTATATATTTGTTTACACAGGCATCAGAACACACAAAACACACATTTCATATTATAACAAGAGCACTGTCGACTCCTACACTGGCCAAGTGGGGACCTGACGATGTTTACCGATAAAACAGGGGGACTCCCTAGCCTAACAATGGATACTATGTAACTTGTGTGTATATATATATATATGTATATGTAATAGAGATTGTTATATGTATATGTGTGTGTGTGTTCATAAGGCATCAGAGATCAACAATATGCATAGATAAAACATATACAATTACAATCTAAAAAAGAATGACCAAACCTTATCAGTTATCAAAATAAAAAAAATTAGGTAATTTTTTGAGGAAGACTATTTGAATCTGGTTTTTTAACGGGGTCTGAAAAATAAAAGCAGAGGCTTTCTATCATTCATTATTATTATTTTTTTCTTTAACGGTTCTCTCTTCATAGTACTTTCTATTCTTGGTTATGCTGTCCGTTTAGGGTTCATGGATAAATCAAACAGAAATAAGCTCTTTAAGGTAAAACATTTTCAGGTCACTACTTTATACAGTCAATCATGATTATATTAATCAAAATGAACTTCGCGTCCCAGCTTGGATGGTAAGAACGACACCAGTTCTTCTGCTTTGTACATTTCTTGCCATCACAATAAACCACGGTAAAGATTTTGGGAGGTCAATCTCAAAATGTTATGTTGACTTGCTGCACTGAACAATTTTTATTCTTCAGTTGAAATATATGAAGTAGGAGATGTTCATTTACATTTTGTTTTCTGACTGACAGCTGATGCTTGTTAACCAGTCATCAGCAGTTTATGACTTTCTTTTAAGGTTGATTAGAAATTAAATGTAATTAGAAAAGATAAGTGTCTGGGACCCATTCAAATACATCAAAATTGTAGATTTACATGTGCAAATAGCAGGCATAAACAACAGATACATGGAGGATTCACACACGCCGTCACATCGAGCACCCGCAGTGCTTCTGTGAAACACCATAACCGAATAAAAAGTGGATATATAACTGTTATATATATATTAGTGCCGTCATTTTAACGCGTTATTAACGGGTAAACGCAATCACATTTAACGGCGTCAATTTTTTTTAGCGAGTAGATTAACGCTCTTTTTTTGGCCTAGCAAAAACATTGTAGTTTTTTTACTGCTGTTGCAACAATGGTCACGTTAGAAAAATAACAAACATCACACGGATAGCTAGACCGGAAACAAAACAAAAACGCGGGACTAGATTTGTTGGCGAGGGCAAGCGCGGGGGAATGCAACACTTCTGTGTGTGCGGGTACGGGAGAAGACAACGATTCGGGACTCCCCAACTAGAAAAATCTATGAATAAAACATAAAAACTATACATTTTTATTCTTATGTTGCCGAAAGGCAACAGAACAAAACTAAAACAAAATAGAAACGATTTTACATGGCCAGAGTTACTTTTTATGACAATGTTTGCAGCGATGAGCGATGTAGCAATCCAGGACATGTGTTGATTTCTTAAACGCAATGGCCAATCAGATGCATTTAATATAGACCCCTCACTGCTCAAAACTGACTTTTTGTTTCAGTGCTGAATTCTGGATATTGGCAAATCCTATGATTAAAAACAAACAAAGTGTATATATTTTGAAGATCTCATTGTGCAGTCAGCTCACTGATAATAACAGGGATTGCGAGATTGCGATGAACTGATGTCAGCTTTTTAGGAATTTTTAAAAGATTGCACTTTGTGCGCATTCAGTCATCCCAAAAAACCTATGCATCAGTAGCCTGCTTGCTTTTATATTTTAACAGTGGTTTGTGTGTGTTAATGCTTTCTACAAAATAATTGATCAGGAGCATTGATGTGATGTGTATGTGGGACACGTTGGCGAAGTAGCCTCAAATAAAGTCTATTTGCGGGCTGGGAGGGGACAGAAATGTTTCGCCGAGGCGGGAGAGAAGTAAACAATAGAAAAGTAGTTGAGACGTCAGTTATATACGGACCACGTATTAAAAGAAATGGAGTGTTTTTATCTCGGGTCGGGGACGGGCTATAATTACAGTAGTAAATTTGTGTCGGGCGGGCTCGGACACATGCGGCACGGGCTAGGGTCGGGCTTGATTTTTTGGGGCCCGATAAGCTCTAAATGGATGACTTCAGACAGAGAAGCTCATGGATACACAGCTAAGAACAACTTACTGCTGATCCACTTTTCCTTGTTGATAAGAGCATTCAAATTAGAAAAATGATGGAAAAATAGAAAATCAAGGGACATTTTAGAATAGATTAAAAATGTGCGATTAATCGCGAGTTAAATATGGCATAATGCGATAATCGCGATTAAATATTATTTGAATCGATGGTCCAAAAAGCTGCGCAAGATTATTCGCAAAGTCGCTTAAATATGATCAACATGATGATGATACATTTTATTTATATTGCGCTTTTTTTCACCCATAAAACGATACAAAAAAAACAATACACAGTAACCAATATATTATATATCATATCTATATATTTGATATATATATCTATATATATTATATATATATAAGAGATTAAAAAATGTAACATTACAAACATTTAAATGACAGTAATTTCAATGACCTAAAAATGGTACATTATGTGGTTTTGTTCAAGTCAAAATATTACTTAACATTAATGAACCAACCTCAGACATATAAAATAAATTTTGGGGGGTTAAATCAAGCAGAAATATCCATATCCGCTTCAATGTAACAATTGCAGGTCCACTACACAAGTGAAACTGTCCTTGATCTAGACTCTAGATAAATGAAATGCAATCGCAGCAGTGGGTCAGGGCAATGCTTATATTTTTCTTTGGTTCTATTTTGAAACATGTTGCAGTTCTTTTGAAAGGTATACATTTGACATAATTTATAAAATGATATAACATGATTTGTTACTGGATATTAGCTGAAATTACACATTTTTCACTTCAGCAACAAAGTGAAGACCCTCTTTTCTGTAATGAAAGACCCAATCTTATGGGTTGTGGTCTCTCAAGACATGGCCAATATCTGTAAAAAAAAAAAAAAAACATTGTTTCCCTTAGGGCTTCAATGACAGATTTTTTTTGTACATCCTTACACTTTTAGACAGGTGTGCTAGCCCTGCCAACCCGAATAATCCATTAGCGACAAGCTTAGAATGTTTATATTCTAATTTAATTTGAATGTATGTATTTCTCAATACTTAGCACATGTTTTAAAAGCTCTTCAACTCCGTTGTTCTTAACCAACGTCAGCTTCACTGCAGTAAATTTCACATTCAAAACGCATTAAAAACTACCAAAACACATCATTCATGTCTCAAAATCAGTTCATTCTTTCAGAACACTAGTTAAGGTTTCACCCAACAAACAAAATTAAAAATACAAATCAAAAAACACAAACAACAGGCAGTAATCATGCATATTTTCTGCTCTGTTCAGGGATTCAAGGGCAGTTTAATTTTACATGGTTCATGTTTACAGTAATGTAACAAAATTATTTCCTTTTGTAAGATGGCGATGGAAAATGAAAGACTAAGATAGTGTAGGTGTTTAGTACATCTTAATTGTTTCAGATAGGTTTTTTTGATTCAGAATATATTTCAATGTGGTATCGGTTAAAAATATTGCAAATTTCAGTTTATTTCATTTTTCGTTTGAGTGAAATGTTTTTAACTTAAATATACAGTCTTGGAAATAATATGTAAGCATGTGCAAATTGGCTGTACAGTAAATCAAGTTCTGCTGGTCTTTGTGTATTAAGTGGTGAAATGGACATCAGTAAAATTGAAGATTCAGTTTAGCGGACACTGATCTTGTGATCATGTGTGAAGAGTTTCATGGTATTAATTTATCTTAGAAGGTATTAATCTTTCAGTTTAAAAAACACAAAATGTGTACTGGTAATGTAAAACATTGACCATGTAACATAATATGCTGTGGAATTCGGAACAACAGAAAAACAGCAGAAAATATTTTATAAATGCTCAGTTATTTGTGTTTTCTTGTATTTTATGAGTGAAAAAAGTGTGTTTGTGGGGTGAGCGTTACTAGTGTTCTGAAGAACTGTATTAGCAGCTGTAAATGGTTATTCTGACGTAGGTAGTTTAGTTTAATGTGTATGTAGGGGACTCTTGTGTGTGGATTGAGTCGCTGCACATCCCCCCACACGCAATTACATCTCAATACTTGAAGGATGTGTGTGTGTGTGTGTCATGGAGGAAAACCCGGCCTAAAGATCTCACTGCTCTAACAATACAGTTACCAATGTCCAAGAATTGTTGGAACTTTCAAAATAAAACTACAATAGACTAGAGAAAAACGCTGGGTGGGAAGGATTTACCCTGACAAATTAAATTACAGGTTTTTACCAGTCGCTAGGACACATTCTCTCAATATTTAGGTACATTTTCATAAATCGTCACTAGTTTTCATTTCACATTCAAAATTGCTCTGACACTTCCTTCATGATCTCAAACTCCAACTCATTCTTCCTGAAACAGACTAGTAAAGGTTTCACCTCAAAAACTCACTATTTGTCACTCATAAAACAGAAAGAAAAAAACACAAACATCAGGAGCATTACACAATATTTTCTTTTGCGAAATTGATTTTACCAAACAAGAATGGCACTACTTATGTTTTTATTCACGCGCCCAGTTTAATATTAGATATTAGAACAGAATATTTATTCAATTTGATATTACTGTGCGATGGAAATGTTGCAAATCCCGGTCTTATCATTTTTTGTTGTTAGGTTTTGAAAATAAAGTTTATACAGTTCTTTAAAAAGTGTATGTAACGTGACAAAATTATCCTGTATAGCACATTAAATTCTGGTAAGTGTTTGTGTTTTAAGAGAGAATAAATTATTCATGTAAAATGGAACAAAAATCCATCCCGATGACATTGTTCTCAAAGCAATGATCCACCAGTTTGCTCATATAGACAGATGGTGTGATCACGGTGTGAAGAGAGTTTACAAAAAAAGAGAATTTTAATGTTTTACAGGTTAAATTTGCAGTTTACTTACTCTTTTTAAAAATGTTATAACTTATTTTCAAAACCTAACAACAAAAAATGATAAGAACGAGTATTTGACATACATTTCCTCAGTTAAATATCATATTGAATAAAAGATTCTGATTCTAAAATTAATATTAGAAACTGCATGTGTGAAGTATAAACAGTAGAGTAGTTGCCATTCGTGTTTTGTAAAAAGCAATTGGCAAAAGAAAATATTGTGTAATGTCCTGTTGTCTTTGTGATTTTTCTGTTTTATGAGTGACCAAGTGTGTTTGTTGGGTGAACCTTTACTAGTGTTTGGAAGATTGAGTTGGGATTTGAGACATGAAAGGAAGTGTCAGTGCATGTTGAATGTGAAATGAAGAACTGAGTGAAGAGTTATTGAAATGTACCTAAATATTGAGAAATGTGTCCTAGCGACTGTAAAAACCTGTATTTATTTGTCAGAGTAAATCCCAGCGTTTTCTCTAGTTTATTGTAGTTTAATGAGAAGTTCCACAGATCTTGGACTGGTAACTGTATTGTTAGAGTTTTATGTGAGGAACAGCCAAAGCATTCTTTATAACACCACAAAATCTTTTAGGCAGGTTTCGCCATGACACACACAACACCAAACCTTCAAGTATTGAGATGTAAATTGCGTGTGGGGGGATGTGCAGCGACTCAATCCACACACATGAGTCTACATTACACATGAAACTAACCTATGTCAGCAATATCCATAACAGCTGCTAATACAGTTCGTCCAGAACACTAGTAAAGATCACCCAACAAACACACTATTTTCACTCATTCTCATAAAATACAAAAAACACAAATAACTGGAGCATTATAAAATATTTCTGCTGTTTTCTGTTGTTCCGAATTCACAGCATTTTATGTTACATGGTCAATGTTTACATTACAGTACACATTTGTGTTTAAACTGAAAGATTAATACCTTCTCAAGATTAATTAATACCATGAAACTCTTCACACAGTGATCACAAGATCAGTGTCCGGCTAAACTGAGATCTTTCAATTTACATGAATTCATTTCTCACTTAAACACAAAGACCAGCAGAACTTGATTTACTGTACAGGCCAATTTGCACATGCTTACATATTATTTCCAAGACTGTTATATTTAAGTTAAAAACATTTCAACTCAAACAAAAATGAATAAGACTGAAATTTGCAATATTTTTATACCGTATACCACATTGAAATATATTCTGAATCTAAAAAAAACCTATCAGAACAATTAAGATGTAACTAAACACCTACACTAGTCTTAGTCTTTCATTTTCATCACCATCTATACAAAAGGAAATAATTGTGTACATTAATGTAAACATGAACCATGTAAAATAAACTGCCTTGAATTCTGATCAGCAGAAAATAGTGCATATTACTGCCTGTTGTTTGTGTTTTTTGATTTGTATTTTTAATTTTGTTTGTTGGGTGAAACCTTTACTAGTGTTCTGAAAGAATGACTTCTTTTGAGACATGAATGATGTGTTTTGGTAGTTTTAATGCGTTTTGAATGTGAAATTTACTGCAGTGAAGCTGAAAGTTGGTTAAGACAACGGAGTGAAGAGCTTTTAAAACAGTGATAAGTATTGAGAAATACATACATTCTAATTTAATTAGAATATAACATTCTAATCTTGTCGGCTAATGGATTATGGTCGGGTTGCAAGCATCACCTGTCTAAAAGTGTAAGGATGTAAAAAAAATCTGGTTCATTTAAGCCCTAAGGGAAACAATGTTTTTTTTTTTTTACTGATATTGGCCAATGTCTGAGAGACCACAACCCATAAGATTGGTCTTTCATTACAGAAAAGAGGGTCTCCACTTTGTTGCTGAAGTGAAAAATGTGTCATTTCTGCTAATATACAGTATCAAATCATGTTATATCATTTTATAATTATGTCAAAATGTATACCTTTTTAAAAAGAACTGCAACATGTTCAAAATTGAAACCAAAGAAATAAATATAAGTATTCCCCTGACTTACTGCTGCGATTGCATTTCATTTATCTAGAGTCTAGATCATGTACAGTTTAACTTGTGTAGTGACCTGCAATTGTTACCTTGAAGTGATATTTCTGCTTGATTTAACCCCCCAAAAATGTAGTTTTATTGTATGTAGGTTGGTTCATTAATGTTAAGTAATATTTTGACTTGAACAAAACCACTTAATGTACCATTTTTAGGTATTTGAAATGTACTGTCATTAAATTTTGTAATGTTACAATTTTTAATCTCTGACAATCATTACACCAATGGTCATTACACCAATATATATATATATATATATTGGTACTGTGTATTGTTTTTGTATCGTTTTGGGTTGGAGAAAAGCGCAATATAAATAAAATGTATCATTATCATCATGTGATCATATTTAGGACTTTTGCGAATAAATCTTGCTGCAGCATTTTGGACCAGTTGAATGCGAGCGATTTGTGACTTGGAAATACCGCAATACAATGAGTTGCAGTAGTCTAAACGGGAAGTAATAAAAGCATGAACAGACATCTCTAGAGTTTTGTCAGATAGGAAGTGTTTAATTTGATACAAAAGATGGAGTTGATAGAAACTAGATCCAATTACCGAAGATATTTGTTTGTCATGCGTAGATCTGAATGCAGAGAAGCTCCTCAAATCGATGCTGGTGGTATTAAAGTTATCAGTGGGGCCGAAAACTATCACCTCAGTTTTGACTTCATTTAAAGACAAAAAGTTTTGAGCAAGCCAAGATTTCTAAGCAGAGACGCATTTAGTGTGATCGGGTTGGAAAGTTTGCATTGTCAGGCCTCCAAAATGGCATTTTCGTGTAAATGAGCGGCCAAAACACATGAAAAGCTTGCAATTTTCAGTTGAAAATAATGTTGTGTAAATATATATATATATTAGTGCTGTCAAACGATTCAAATATTTAATCGCGATTAATCGCATTAATGCCATAGTTAACTCGCGATTAATCGCACATTTTATCTATTCTAAATGTCCCTTGATTTCTATTTGTCCCATCATTTTTTCTAATTTGAATGCTCTTATCAACAAGGAAAAGTGGATCAGCAATAAGTTTGTTCTTAGCTGTGGTATCCATGTGCTTCTGTCTGAAGTCATCCATTGTAGAGCTTAGATCGGGCCCAAAAAATCAAGCCGACCCGAGCCCGTGCGCATTGTGTCCGAGCCCGGCCCGACACATTTACTGTAATTATGAGCCCGTCCCGAGCCCGATTTAAAACCGTCCATTTCTTTTTAATACGTGGGGCGTTATAACTGACGTTCTCAACTACTTTCTATGTTACTTTCTTCCGCCCGCAACATTTTTGTCCCGCTCCCGCCCGCAAATAGACTTTATTTGTAGGCTACTTCGCCTACGTGTCGCCACCATACACATCAGCATAAATGCTCCTGATCAATTATTTGTGATTAAAGCATTAACACACAAACCACTGTTATAATAGAAAAGCAAGCAGGCTACTGAGTGCATGGTTTGGGATGACTGAATGCGCACAAAGTGCAATCCTTTAAATATTCCTAAAAAGCTGACATCAGTTCATCGCAATCTCACACATCTCTGTTATTATCAATGAAGCTGACTGCACAATGAATCTTTCATAATATATACACTTTGTTTGTTTTAATTAGAGGATTTGCCAATATACAGAATTCAGCACTGAACAAAAAGTCAGTTTTGAGCAGTGAGGGGAGTCTATTTTAAATGCATCTGATTGGCCATTGCGTTTAAGAAATCAACACATGTCTGTGATTGGCTACATCGCTCAACGCTGCAAACATGTTATAAAAAGTAACTCTGGCCTGTAAATCGTTTCTATTTTGTTTTAGTTGTTCTTGTTGCTTTTCTGCAACATAAGAATAAAAATGTATTAGTTTTTATGTTTTATTCATAGATTTTTCTAGTTTGTGGGAGTCCCGAATCGTTTTATTCTCCCGTACCCGCACACACAGAGTGAGTGCATTACCGCCCGCGCTCGCACTCGGCCATCAAATCTAGTCCCGCGTTTTGTGTTGTTTCCGGTCTAGCTATCCGGTGTGATGTTGTAGTGTTTCTAACGTTACCAGTTGTTGCAACAGCATGTGAAAAAACTACAATGTTTGCTAGGCCAAAAAGAGCGTTAATCTCGCGCTAAAAAAATTGACGCCGTTAAAATGTGTTTGCGGTAACGCCGTTAATAACGCGTTAAACTGACAGCACTAATATATATATATATATATATATATATATACAGTTATATATACACTTTTATTCTGGTTTACTGTGTTTACAGAAGCACTGCGGGTGCTTGATGTGACGGTGTGTGTGAATCCTCATGTTCTGTTGTTTATGCTGCTATTTGCACATGTAAATCTACATTTTTGAGGTATTTGAATGGGTCACAGACACTTATCTTTTCTAATTACATTTAATTCTAATCTAACCTTAAAATAATGTCAGTTAACTGCTGATGACTGGTTAACAAGCATCAGCTGTCAGTCAGAAAACAAAATGTTAAATGAACATCTCTACTTCATATATTTCAACTGAATGAAGTAAAATTGTTCAGTGCAGCAAGTCAACATAACATTTTGAGATTGACCTCCAAAATCTTTACCGTGTTTTTGTGATGGCAAGAAATGTACAAAGCAGAAGAACTGGTGTCGTTCTTTACCATCCAACTGGGGACGCGAAGTTCATTTTGATTAATATAATCATTATTGACTGTATGAAGTAGTGACCTGAAATTGTTACCTTAAAGAGCTATTTCTGTTTGATTTATCCCATGAACCCTAAACGGACTGCATAACCAAGCATAGAAAGTATCTATGAAGAGAGACCGTTAAAGAAGAAAAATAATAATATGAATGATAAGAGCCTCTGCTTTTGAACTGTTGCCATCGGTATTTTTTACCCCGTTAAAAAACAGATTCAAATGGTCTTTCCTCAAAAAATTCTAATTTTTTTAATTTTTGATAACTGATGGTTTGGTCATTCTTTTTTAATTGTATATTGTATATGTTTATCTATGCATATTGTGATCTCTGATGCCTGTATGAACACACACACACACACATATACATATACATATACATATATATATACATATACATATATATATATATATATACACACAAGTTACATAGTTCCATTGTAGGCTATGGGAGTCCCCTGTTCGATAGGTAAACATCGTTCAGGTCCCCACTTGGCCAGTGTAGAGCGACAGTGCTCTGTTAGTAATATAGAAATGTGTGTGTTTGTGTGTGTCTGATGCCTGTGTAAACATTATATAATTACATATTACATATATAATATATAAACATTATATATATATTATATATATGTATAAAAGTTACATAATGAAGACAGACTTCACTGTTCACACACACACACACAGTTCCATTGTAGGCTATGGGAGTCCCCTGTTCGATAGGTAAACATCGTTCAGGTCCCCACTTGGCCAGTGTAGAGCGACAGTGCTCTGTTAGTAATATAGAAATTAATGTGTGTGTGTACAATTACACATAACAATGGCAAAAAAATTGTTAGGGACTGCATAACCAAGAATATAAAGTATCTATGAAGAGAGAGCATTAAATAAGAGAAATAATATTATGATTGATATGAATATCTTAAGGCCTCTGCTTTTGAACTGTTGCCGTCGGTATTTTTTACCCCGTTGTAGATTTAAATGGTCTTTCCTCAAGCAATATTTTTTTTGATAACTGATGGGGTCATTTTTCTTTAATTGTATACTGTATATTTTTATCTATGCATATTGTGATTTCTGATGCCTGTGTGAACACACACACACACACACACACATATATACATATATATATAATTTATATATATAATGTATATAAAAGTTACATATATACAAGTTACATAATGAAGACAGACTTCACTCTTCACACACACACACACAGTTCCATTGTAGGCTATGGGAGTCCCCTGTTGGATAGGTAAACATCGTTCAGGTCCCCACTTGGCCAGTGTAGAGCGACAGTGCTCTGTTAGTAATATAGAAATGTGTGTGTGTACAATGGCACATAACAATGGCAAAAAAATTGTTAGGGACTGCATAACCAAGAACAGAAAGTATCTATGAAGAGAGAGCGTTAAAGAAGAAAAAGAATATTATGATTGATATGAATATCTTAAGGCCTCTGCTTTTGAACTGTTGCCACCGATATTTTTTACCCTGTTGAAATACAGATTCAAATGGTCTTTCCTGAAATTTTTTTTTTTACATTTTTGATAACTGATGGTTTGGTCATTATTTTTTAATTGTATATTGTATATGTTTATCTATGCATATTGTGATCTCTGATGCCAGTGTGAAAATACACACACACACTCAAACACACACACACACACATATATATATATAAATAATGTTTATATGTGTTACATAATGATGACAGACTTCATTGTTCACACACACACAGTTTCATTGCAGGCTATGAGAGTCCCCACTTGGATGGTTAGAGATCGTTCAGAGATGGAGGTCAGGTCCCCTCTTGGCCAGTGTAGAGCGACACTGCTCTGTTCATATATATTACATGTATGTGTGTGTGTACAATGGCACATAATAATTGCAAATAAAGTGTTAGGGACTGCATAACTAAGAATAGAAAGTATCTATGAAGAAAGAGAGTTAAATAAGAAAAATAATATTAATATGAATGATAAGAGGCATCTTCTCGCCTCTGCTTTTGAACTGCTGCCGTCGGTATTTTTTACCCCGTTGTAGATTTAAATGGTCTTTCCTCAAGCAATTCAAATTTGTTCATTATTGATAACTGATGGTTTGGTCATTCTTTTTTTAGTTGTTTATGTTTATCTATGCATATTGTGATCTTTGATGCCTGTGTGAACATTATATAATTACATATATATGTATGTTTGGGCATTTTTGAAAATACTTGAAAGTTCGGTAACACTTTATAATAACTGCACACTATTAATAATTAGTTAAGCATTAGTAAAGAGTTACTTCATAATTTGTAAAGCATTAATATGCATTAATGAGCAGTTTATAATTACAGCTATACATGCTTTGTTCTTGTATAAATGCTTTATTCTTTATTTAGAAGCATATCTATATTTTGTTTAATAATTGTATTTTCATACTTTATTAATGATCAATTTATAATTTATAAATGAAATAAAGCATTATTTACAAACAAGTTATTTGGGATTTGTCAGTGATTCATAAGATCACTTAAGTGTAAGTAAATGCAGTAAATTCAGGTGGTTATAAAGCATTTAGTAGTGGTCAGTTAACTATTTTTGTGAGCTCATCACAAAATATAAAGCATTTATAAAGGAGATTTAAAGACTCAGTTATCTTCTAAACAGAAAAATGAAACAAACACAACACTGTGATACAGAACATAGAAATATATAACTGAACCTTTAAATCTCCTTTATAAAAGCTTTACAAGGCATAACTAGTCCTCACTTTATAAAATACTTATACTCACCACTACCAAATGCTTTATAACTACCTGAATTACAGTAGAAATACATGTTAATAAAGCATTTATTAACACACTAAGTACCTATTACAAAATGTCGGTATAATGTATGAATGTACATTTGAAATAGTTTATTAATCATTTTACTCACACTTTCTAAGTAATCTTATGAACCACTGACAACTCCTAAATAACTGGTTTGTATATAATGTTATACTTCATTTAAAAATTATAAATTGATCATTAATAAAGTATGAAAATACAACAATTAAACACATTATAGATATGCTTTTAAAGCAAGAATAAAGCTTTTATAGCTGTATTTATATACTGCTTATTAATGTCTATTAATGCTTTATAAATATTGAATTAACTGTTTACTAATGCTTAACTAATGATACATAGCGTGGGGTTATTATAAAGTTACCGTAAGTTCTTTAACTAAGCAGCAGTTAAACAGCAGCTCTACAGTTCCAGAGCCTCTCTGAGACAGCAAGCCATTCCAACAATAGAGAAGTGTGAACGACGTGTGTTAATGGGCCACTGCAGTTCCTGCTCCAGCCTACAGGAGCGCTGCTGAGTATGGGCTTAAACACACACACACTTGCAGGTCCCCACTTGGTCAAAAATGTAAAAAATTCACCAGAGCGTATTTTAGATGATTTGAACATGTTTTAAGGCATGACCAACAGGGGACTTGAAAAATGTCCCCACTTGGCTCGGCGGTCCCCTGTTGGTGAGTGTGTAACGACACCAAGGTCCCCTCTTAGATAGGTAGACAAGTACACACACACACACACACACACACACACACACACACACACACACACACACACACACACACACACACACGTATATATAGTGTATATATAACTACATACGCATATATAATGTTCACACGCAGCATGCTCCTCGTGGCTTGTAGAATAAATCGAACCCGGAAGACATTTCGCTGTATTGTGTTACCCGATTGGACACTTTTGGGTGGGTAGCACCAATCACGATTAGATCTAGATTTATCTATTAATTCTGTTGCACCAAACTTTAAACTTTGTTTAAAAATAAGTAACTATCACTTTGATCCTGGTTTGATCAATTAATTTGTTACAGTACAGGTGAAACGTGAAAAATGAGAATATCGTGGAAAAGTTTGTGTATTTCAGTAATTCAAATAAAAAGGTGTAACTAATATATATAGTATAATAACTATATATTACATGATTATACTTTTCAGAGGGCCGACATTTCTGTATTTAAAATCCTTGTTTTTATTGATTTCATGTAATATTCTAATTTTCTGAGATTTTGAATTTGGGGTTTTCATAAGCTGTAAGCCATAATCATCACAATTATAACTTTTGCACGATATTCAAATTTTTTGAGTTTCACCTGTATTTATTCATCTTTTTAACTTTAGTAAAAATACAACTTTGCATTGTTTCAGTGAACATTAACTAAGATTAACTAATGTTCACAAATGAAACCTTATTTAGTGTTATAGTGTTCCCAAAGTTGCTGTCGCTTTCTTTACGTTAATATCTTATATAACAGTGTGTGCCCGAGCTAAAGTTGTTCTATGTATTTGAAAGTGTTGTTAGTCAGTGCATAAGCTTCTGTTATTGGCTAATGAATTAGTTAATGTGTGTAGAAACAGTTTGTGCAAGTTTTAACACGGCAGAGAGTGATTTAATAGACTGACCTCTGTAATAAGTAACTGAGTTGGCTGTGTGTGTTTTGTGTGCAGATATCAGGAGTGTTTCAGACCTCTCTGCGCTCTAGTGATTATCAGCCCTCCCGATTACTATTGATACAGCGAAGCGGGCGTCCTAAGACACAACGGACCAATCCCTGCCCTAACCTGGAGAGGGACATTAGGCACCGCCTGCATGGGCTCCGTTCGTTTACCACCCCTCATTCTACACCTCCCCCTCAACCGCACAATCCATTACCCCCCAACCCCAAGTCCAAACCTCATTCCAGGTCTATCGATTGTGGCCGTCAGCTGCTCGGACCTGGCGATGTGAGCCGGCCCTGACCTGACTCCTGACAACTCCAGTTTCTGATTGATTCCACAGAGTGAGCGAGTGTTTGCTTTGATCGCTGGATTGGTTCAAATAACCAACAGTGATAGATCCAGTGGTGATAGATTTGAGCATGGTGATATTCCAGTGGCTGGACCATATGAAAATACATGACTTATAAAGTTTCATCACCTCTGGGTATCAAGGTCCAAAGCAACATCAAGCAGTTACAACGAAAGTTAGTGGAGTTTGAATTATTCATAGATACCTAGGAATAAATGCAGGTTTATGGAAACACACTTGTGGATTGTGGATGTTAGAACATGGCCATGTATAATGTTCACCCTAGAGTCCCTGTTCAGGGGCTGTTTACACGACACCGTTTTCATCTAAAAACGTAAAACATTTTATGCCTTATGGCCGTTTATTTACACGACAATGGCGTTTTGGGGGCCTGAAAACACAAACTTTTGAAAACGGGTTTCAAAGTGCACGTTTTTGAAAACGGTCTCCTCGTACACAACAAAAACACGAATCTCTGAAGACGATGACGTCATGCACAAGCGTATTACATGTTCAGTCTATAGCAGGGGTCTCCAACCCTGCTCCTGGAGAGCAGCCCTGCGTCCCAGTGTCCATACTATCCATCCTAGACAGTATGTGAGATTAAAATAAATGTGTCCCAAAGCATAGTATGTTGAAAAGAGGATGCCAGAAGTCTACTATTCCTGGTGGATTTTCGAAGTGTGGATCCGTGACACCATAAAGGCTAATATTGCCCACAACCCACTGCGCTTTGGAGGAGGAACTAAACATGGGTAAAAAGTGTTAAAAACTACAAAACATGGTGGATGTGCGTGACCGACTGTAAGAGGTTTGGATAAAGGTTTGAGTGACTAATCAAAGTTTAAATTGATAACATTTTTAATGTTTTATGTTATCCGTGTTATATTTAATCTGCAATAACAATGTGGACTTTTATAAAGATCCGTTCGGCCATTAACTTTTAAATGCATCATTATGCATTAATATGAGGAGAGTCTCCGCACGAAAGACCCACGACTCCAGATCAACGTGCTTCTGCATTTCTCTCCGATACGGTAGGACATAAAATTTTCGCTGAGACAAGATGATTGACAGGCCAGTTTACTGTGACAGGATGCAACCGTTAAAGACGCAATTGTATGGCGTGAAAGTATGTCCCAAAGCTTATACTTTTTGCTATACACTAAAAAGTATCTAATTTTTCATCACAAAAGGAGTACATACTTTTAGTGCGCATAAGTATGTGAATTGAGACGCAGCGCTACTGTCCTCCAGACCTCATTTCCAGCACACCTGTAACCCTGAACAGCTTGATTAGCAGGTCCAGGTGCGTTTGATTGGGGTTGGAGACAAAATCTGCAGGACAGTAGCTCTCCAGGAACAGGGTTGGAGATCCCTGGTCAATAGTATTTCACCACCATTCAATGCAGCAGAATAGAGGGGGTTTTATTCGTTTTCACAGATTGGGGATCGTTTTGACAATGGTGACTGAACGCGGAAAACTCAAAGGAAAAACGTCTCCGTTTCAAGCACATCGATGTCGTGTAAACGTACCCTAAGTCAGGTCAGTTTATTCAACAGCAAAGGGACTGTCCCATGGACATTTTATTCAACATCCTTCTGGTGATGTTTTTTAGTTTTAAGTTTAGTTTAATTATATTTGCACAAATGTTAAATATATATACAATAAGAGCAAGAAAATACAATCCAAATACTGTGCAGGAAGAGGGATATATGAGAGATAAGGATACATTAAACTATAGTAAAGAGTAAGAAGACATTCTGTAGTAACAAGATGCCTAACTCTCCTTATTATACCGGTAGATTTATGTATTTTTTCGCTCACATTATCAGCGTTCCCTCCGACTCAGACTCTCGTCAACAAAAAAAACCTCCTAGGGATTTTGTAGTTGACACTTGAGGCACCTCATTGGACTCAATTATATTTTTTGATAAATCCTTAGGGTATCATTTCAGGGTGTCAATGAGAGAAAACTAACGTTGTATCGTCAGCAAAAATTATTGGATTAAGAATATTTGTAACATTTGACAAATCATTTATATAAATGAGAAATAGTAAGGGTCCAAGAATGGACCCCTGAGGAACCCCGCAGAGTAATCTTTCTTCGCAGAATAGCAAACCTTAAAGCAAACAAACTGTACGGGCTGGCTAATTCGTACGATTTGTCTAAACCCCAGTGATGGGTAGGTTTAGGGGCGGAGTCAGGGGTAGGTCATTCGTACGAATTCACACGAATTGGGCAATTCATAAAATATGTACGATTTAGTAAAAATCATACGAATTTGTACGAGGGAGGTCGTATGAATTCGTACGAATTAGCCACCTCATAAAATACGTATGAATTGCCGTGTGATCGGGTTGAAATATTTTGACAAAGAAGGTGGAGCCTCTGACCACACCCACCTCTTACATAATCGGCACTGACCAATGGCAGTTCAAAGGTGTTTAACTGCTGGCGCAAAGCTTTCCTGATTTGCACTGGCGAATGCATATTTTGGCCAGATTCATTTACACCAGATTTTGATCAAAATTACATTATTTCAAGATAGATTCATCTAGCTGGTTCTTAGCATGAAACCTTAGTCTGGGTAGCAATGCTCTCATTCATACGAACTCAACATGCCTTAAATGGTGACAAGACACTCGAGAGACAACAGCATTTGGCATCATCGCTTTGATGCAGTAAGTTTTTAATGGGTGCAAATGAGATTTTTAGCGAATAATGACTTGAATTTGTTGTATAGCTTTTTTCTTACAGCTGCCAGACTGTGCATTACGGCTTCTCCTAATCATTTTTCTACACGTGACAGCTTCCTCATTTGGCCATACAGTATCATACAGTATATCAGAGTTGATGTGCCAGCTGGCTGTGATCCGGCATGTCTTGTTATACCTGTAAGGGAAGCTTCATTGTTTCACAGAAGGCATTGCGCTGAGTGACTTGGCAGATGTGGAGGGTATGTTCAGCAGGTATTAAAATCAGAGGCCTCATTAAACTTAGTAATTTACATTCCCTTCCTCTCTCTCTTTCAAGCGGGCATATCAAATCACGCTGGTCATGCGAATGGCCATTAATTGCTGGTAATGTAACAGCTGTGCGAGTGAAGAGTGGGCCCAAGATGCACCCAAATAACAGTAAAACTGTCACTGACATTTCATCATCACGTCTGCCATTTCGCCAAGTCTTAAATTCCCCCAACAAGCGGTAGGAGCTACCATGGTGGAGCTCTCTAATGTCCCATATTTCTTTCTGTTCTGTTCTCTCTTATTTCCCCCACAAAGTCAGAATATATTTTGCCACATAAACAACATCTAATCAGATGGAGAAATTGGAGTGATCAGGTTGCCTGCAATGGCAAGTCCCACATTATTACCACCACAAGTGCCAGAGCAAGTGTCAAATCTGGCCCGTTCCATGCACATCCACTGGAGAAATGGCAGGAAAAATTACGACTTGGACCAAGAAGCGCCAACGTCACACTGCCCACAACTACAAGTTTTCAGGACAACAACAACTCACTCTGACTAGACTGATGGAAAACAAATCTAGATTGTACAAAACTAAATGCTTTCAGTATAATCTGTCTACACTGGAAGCGCATAAAATGACATGCATATCATACTTATGCATTTTCTCTGATTGCTATCAGATCATTAAAAGACCAGATGTAAATGCCCTCCGAAACGGATTTAAATCCGATCAATTAAACCACTTCAGGAGGTGGTCTGGGACGCATTCCAGATGAAACTGGGCGAGTGTAAACGCATCTGGTTATTGAAGCCACACATGTAGATTTTACTCCTCCCAAAATGTTCAAAAATAATCATGTGAGAGCATGTTATAGGCTCTAAGACTCTCTTTTCTCGCTGTCATTTTTTTCTTTTTGCGATTTGCAGCTGCAAATGTAACAAGAAAGGGTCTGGAGAAAATGTATTGAGAAAAAGTATCAATTCTGTCTTTAAAATGTAGTGAAGTAAAAGTCAACTAAAATAATATTATCGACATACTCAAGTAAAGTAGAAATTTCCCAAAACTGTATACTTAAGTATTTGAACAAATAATAAAGACTGAATTAAATTGCTCTGGATGTTAAAGTATGTTCTCAAAACTCATAAAAAGGTTGCTTTATATGTAGTAACAAAAAGTCAAAGTCAACGGAAACACAGGTTAAAGGTCTGCCAATCGTATAACCAGCACCATTATGGTGAACAAGGGATATATATGTCAGGGCTATCTTAAATTAATGGGTCCTTGGGCAATATTGGGTAACACTTTATTTTGATATATATCATTTTGACTATAAGCAACATTTCACCTACATGTCAACTAACTCTCTCTAGATTATTAGCCGAGTAGCCTATTAGTAGACTGTTAGGGGTAGGGGTAGTAGAATAAGGGTTATGGTTAGTAGAATAAGTTCACGTACGAAGTTACTTATAGTCAGTATAATGTGAGGAGTATCACAATAAAGTGTGTGCAGATATTAAGCAGTCTACCAATACTATAAAGAGAATAAGTTGACATGTAGTTGCAAAGTTACTTTTAGTTAACAGAATGTCTAAAGTGGGCCATCAAAATACAGTGTTACCCAATATTTCTATGGATAGGGCCCATTGTCGTGTTTTCCATCATCTGGCTGTCCCCATCTGACAACAAACCAGTTGAACTTCTGTTTGTTGTCTTTGTAATGTGGCAGACATTTTCTTTAGTCCACTGCATGTTGAATTTGGCATAATATGTTCAACAGAACATCAGAATTGGGATGTTGAATGCCAGGTCTGAGCTTCCCTCTTGTGTGGGCGAGACATCTCTTGAGTTTATCCCTGTGACAATGGACTCCTTTGTTCATCTTCAAAGCAGAGGTTAAAGGATGAAATACAGTACGAGTTTTACAGTGTGGCATTTCACTTGCAGTTCGTTCTCGCAGACTTAGTCTTAGTCTCATCAGCCACATCCTCAATCCCTCCAGCCATTAAACTGGAGACAGGCTTTTAATCAGCTTGATTTTTAGCCCTTGATGTTGCCCCTCGTCTTGGCCGTACGGAAGGATGTATGACATGTGTGTAAGTGAGGAAAAGAGATAGTGTTTCGACATTTAGTTGACGGAGAGTAAATAGATAGCTGTTTGTGTTAACAGTTGTGTTGGTGGCCACTTCAGCTATAAGCACGCAATGGTTTACAGTCAGGCTGAAAGAGACTTTGTAAACAGTGCACTGGTTGACAGACTAAGGCCATGCATACAATTAAACAAAGCCTTATAACATGTCCCCATACTCTGTGTGACCTTTCACCCTGCTCAAACAGTGCTTGCTACTCCAGCAAGATAACATGAGATGGTGTGGTGGGGGTCAAATGGTTAAAGTCCCCCTGTGGTGAAAATCCAGCTTTTAATATTGTTTATATGTCTATGTGGAGTTTTTGTATGCTTTAAGACTAACCATGTGCAAAGTTGGCAGCATTGCTGAGTATTTACTCCTTAAAACTGCAGTGAAAGACAGTCTCAAAAACATGGTTTGAAATCGCTGGTGTTCCTTACATCACAAACTACCTTGTAACCAATCAGGTCATTAGGTGGGCAAGGCTTTAGCGTATCATTAACTCTGAACTAGCAGGGGAGTCTCGAGAGATGACAGGTTTTCCCGGTATATTTTTCTGTTGATTGGAAAAATCGGGTAGATTTAGCAATATAACGGATGTATATGGGCTAATTAGCATATTCTTGGGTTGCAGAGTTTATTATAAATGATTAATCCGTGCACATCATTATTTTTTTTAAATGCATGTATCCCTCTTGCAGCGACATAAAACAAAACTGATACTTAAAATAATAATAACTAGAACTGCATGAGCTTTAAAAGAGCAATAATAATGTATTTCTCGGTGGTTTGTGTCTATGTGTGTGTGTGTCCTACATTATAGGGACAAAATGTCCCCACAAAGATGGCAAAATGACACTTTTTGGTCCCCATGAGGAAAACAGCTGTGATGTTTTTTTGAAAATGTAAAAATGCAGAAAGTTAAAGTTAAAGTGTGATAGTGTAAGGAGAGAGAATATACATGTCTGAGTGTGTGTGTGTGTGTGTGTGTGTGTGTGTGTGTGTGTGTGTGTGTGTGTGTGTGTGTGTGTGTGTGTGTGTGTGTGTGTGTGTGTGTGTGTGTGTGTGTGTGTGTGTGTGACCAACTGTCTGTGATGAATGTGAGTGTGGTGCTAAAGGCAGGTGCTTTCTCTGCAGGGGCCGCATAACCAGAGCATGTTTGACATCATTACAGACACACTGTCTCAGTATCAGGTTCCCGTCACAGGACGAGGGCGATCCGTGTGCAGAGAGCGAACGGGACCACACAAACGAAACGAGACCCCGGCCCTGAGCCAGGTACATCCAGTGCCGTGCCGTCGAACGAGAGGGGAGGCTGGCGGGATCTGGGATTTGGGCTGACCGGCGTATGTTTACCGAGGGGTCGGGAAGGGTGTGAGTTGGTTGAGGACTGACACCTCTGACCCCCTGCATCGCTACGTCTTTATTTCATGGCTGACAGAGTGAATGCCAGAGACACGGATGGAATTCTGTCTCGGTCTCTGATTTACGACTCTCAGCTGCTCTGCACTAAATCAGCTGCCAGCTGCGCTTCAGATGGGCCTTACAGACAGAGGAGCGATGAAGACCAGAAATGAGGGAGAAGAGATGATAAAGAGAGAGGGAGAAATGGAGATTGGAGAGGAGAAGGAGACCCACATGTAGTTTAAAGAAAATAAAAGAGAAAAGTAACACTGATAACTACAGCAAATGCGACCAGCAACAAACAAAAAAACAATGGCTGTGTTACTAATCGGTGCTGCCTACTATTTTTAACCATGTAAAGCCTGACATGAAATAATAAATGAAAAAAAAACTGTATATATATTTTTTTTTTACAGTTTTTTGATAAAATATGTTTTTAGTCGAGTGTCAAATTTGATGCATCAGGCTTTTATGGCTCATATACTGTAGATGAAGTGAGAATAATGGAGCTCATTCTCGAGGAGGAAAAAAATAATCAATTTGGTACTGATATTTATAAGGACAAAAAGTAAGATGAAATTCTGATGCTTGTAATGTAAAGCAATGATATCTTTATGGCAGTATAACAGACTACTTACATTTAATTATATAAATACCAGTTGACAGTTTATCTCCCAATAATATGTCTAAGTGAGATCATAATGTAATGCTTAGTTTTAGTATCAAAGCTCTGTATTTTTTATTGAGGTTTGGGCAATGCAATATGATTGAGGGATGAACAAATAAATTGTCCAAAAAAATCTGTACGGATGTACGGATAATCAAGTAAACAAAAAGTTGCTTCAGTCCAGTAAGTGTTACTGACAATATAATATAAATTCTCACGTTTATTTTATAAAAATCAGTTTTGATCATGTTGATAAGGCCTTAGAAATCAAATATGCATATCAAATATAATAGAGAAGGCTTTATAGGGTTAAAGTCACTATGAAATCAATATTGAGAAGTCTTGTTTTTTAAAGGAACATTGCCTTGTTTATTATAAATATCGATGCACATCATAATCAGAATAGCGTCCCCTCTGATGACGAGGGGGAGATCCACCAATAGCAAACCACAACCATCCAATCAATTCCCCATGGACAAAATCAAGCCCCGCCCACATTTGTACTGGTTCTAGAAGCATTTCACTCAGAGATACGTCACAATATGGAAGAAAAGACTTCCATTTGATGGTATTATGCTATTCTGTTGCATGGTCAAAACTACAGAAAAACATCAGTCAAGATGAAGGCAGATTAAATATGTGGAGGGAAACAGGCACAAACTGTTAAGAAAGTCATCTGAATTCAGCGCCAACGCTCACCATTGATCTAAGCTGGAGAGAGAAATCAAAATGTTTGGCTTATTTTAGCCAATTAGCTGCGAGAGAGCCGATTGTGTGAGCACTATTGAGCGGCGCGCTGCTGAAAGCACTTATTGTCAGCATGCTCAGTTTGAGATCAATGCAGCGCTGTGATAGGATTAGCAGTGTTATCGATGCAGGGCTCTAATATATTAACAGGCTAATTAACAGTCTGTCTGAGGCAGAGGGAAGCGATGTCATGTGACACCTCCAGAGAAAACATACATATAACCAACAATGAGCTGCCTTTCCCCCCCTCAAAATTAAACTGTCTTGGTGCCATAATGCAGAAAATGGGCAAAATGCAGTTTAGCATTTTTAAATGTGTAATAATTCATATAAATTCATAAATTCACGACATAGGGCATCAATAAAGGCATTTACCTAAAAACGTGTTTAATATGTACTTGTAGAGTAAAATTATATAGGCTACAGAATAAAATGTTTCAAACTACAGTATTTGCTGTTGATCCAATTCTTGGTTCAGACAATCAGATTCAGATCCATTGAGAATTCTCATTATTCTGTCTATAAAGGTTAAATAGTTAAAGAATAAAAATAAACACTTATAATTTTACTGAAAAAAGTCTGAATATTGTTTTGCCTGTGTGTGGTTTTTGAAGGCTGTACGCCATGAATTATTAAACCATCATGTCAGCATGGTTTAATCAATAGTTTCATTTGTTAAATCATTATCACTTAAAGTATGATTATCATAAGCCTGAGAATCGTTCGAAGTTAAACAACAACACACATAAAAAGAAATACACCGAAAACGCTCAGAGTTCATAATTCTAGCTGCTAGCAGTTTCCTCGGGTGAGACGCACCACCAGAGACGAGAATCAAAGCATTGTCAAACACTGTCACGTTTAGGAGATCTGCGCTCCTGTTAACTGTTTAAAGGGACTTTACTCCTGTGAAGAGCTTTGTCTTTTGTCTGTGGGAGGAGACTGGCTAAGCGGAGCTGCTTTGTATTTTCTCCAGGCTATGTGCCTTTGGCTGCCATATGGGGGAGAGAAAACAGCCATATACTAAGTACTAAAGCAAAGTTTATATTTGCACAGGAATTTTCAGGGCTTTGCTTCACTTCAGTGGAAAAACAATAACCAGGCAGAGGGGATGCTACCATTATAAGCACTTATGCAAAGTTCATATTAGCAATGGAAATTTTAACCTTGGCATGAATGTCCAAGAAGCTGTCTATAATGCAGGGAGGTTTTGAAATCAGAAGCACCAATCCCACCCCTCTCCCCATCTCGCCAGGAAAAAAAAGAAACGCAACAACCCTGCGCCTTGACATTTATGTGCCATAAAATAGGGGGGAAACTGAGCCGTAAACGTTATTTTCTGGCATCCTATACTGTAGTATAACTGTGCAGTATTTTTCACAGATTAAGCAATATATTTGTAAGTGGTTTATAGGTAAGTGCTTTTGATGTTACGTTAATTTAATGGTAAACTAGTATTAATCCAGCTGAGAACATTAACTGATAATTAATTATGTTGTTTGCATTTCAAGAAAAAAGGCTTCACAAGTAAAGTGTCAGGGGATGGCTTGCAGCACGCACAACGAGACGTAGGAGTAGCACGACAAACGTCTTTATTTGGAGTTAACTTTATCAGTCAGGAGATCGCAGGAGAGAAATAGGAGAAATTGCAAACCAACATAACTCATAAACCAGAACTGGCAAAGTACTGAACTAAAACGGGAGTATACATGGTATACATATATTTATCTGACAAAAATTATTTGGCAAGAAAAAGGCAAACTACAGCTACATGTTTTATTTTACTATATGAAAAAAGCATATGAAAACAATCTCACAGGAAAAAGCATGCATTGACTACAACATAATCAGTTAATAATATAGTGTTTGTTCTCTCTTGTTTTTGCATGTGTTCATAAATTCATAATCTGTCTTGCATTACAACCACATCTAGTGATATAATAATGATGATGACATGTCAAGGTTTATCACACCCATACCAGGCTCCTTATATCAACTCATAATAATGATCCTGGACTGGTCTAAACTGACTTCATTTTGTCAGTGTGCCTGGTTTGCATCTTGTGTTTTGGTTTAATTAATTTATAATTGGATCTGTCTATTATATGAAAACAGATATTTAGAGGCCTCATCCTCATACTTTAACGATCACTACATTTAGCTGGGAAAGAATGAGTGTAGATTGATGTGTAGATTAGATCTGGCAAAAGATTTCACACATTAATGAAAATGTAACGTACTGCTCTGAGACACGAAGGTTGAGGATCCAAATGCAGTTTATTTTGAAAGTTTAATCCAAAGACGTAAACCAGATAACAGACAAGCGGTCATAAACACAAAGCAAGCAGTCCAAACAAAAAGGCAGGAGACACAAGCAAAAAGGGGAATCCAAGGAACAGGCAAAGATCAAAAACCAAGAACAACAGAGAGAATGCTGGGAATTGCAGTAGAAACACTAAACAACTAACAAGACTTCGCAAAGACTAACAGAATGAATCCGGCTTTTATAGTGTGAGCTAAACAGGATAATGATACACAGGTGAATGTGATAATGGATGATGGCCCGATCAAGGCTGTGCTTTCCTTCCTGACTGTGCTGGCTTCTGGTAAGATGGTAGGGGACCTGCAGGCACTTTTCGTCGCCGAATGGTGCCTGTAATTCGGATCAGCCAAAAAACAGTAAAAAACAGTTTTGGTTTAGTAGTTTTAAAAGCCGGATGGATGTATGGATGTGAATGGATGAATGGATGTGGATGGATGGATGTATGGATGTGGATGGATGGATGTATGGATGGATGGATGTGGATGGATGGATGGATGGATGTGGATGGATGGATGGATGGATGGATGGATGGATGGATGTATGGATGTGGATGGATGGATGGATGGATGGATGTGGATGGATGGATGGATGGATGGATGGATGGATGGATGTGGATGGATGGATGGATGGATGGATGGATGGATGGATGGATGGATGGATGGATGGATGGATGGATGGATGGATGGATGGATGGATGGATGGATGGATGTGGATGGATGGATGGATGAATGGATGAATGGATGAATGTGGATGGATGGATGGATGGATGAATGTGGATGGATGGATGGATGGATGTGGATGGATGGATGGATGGATGTATGGATGGATGTGGATGGATGGATGAATGTATGTATGTATGTATGTATGGATGGATGGATGGATGTGGAGGGATGTGGATGTATGTATGTATAGATGGATGTGGATGGATGGATGGATGGATGGATGGATGGATGGATGGATGGATGGATGGATGGATGGATGGATGGATGGATGGATGGATGGATGGATGGATGGATGGATGGATGGATGGATGGATGGATGGATGGATGGATGGATGGATGGATGGATGGATGGATGTGGATGGATGGATGTGGATGGATGGATGGATGGATGGATGGATGGATGGATGGATGTGGATGGATGGATGGATGGATGGATGGGTGGATGTATGTGGATGGATGGATGGATGGATGGATGGATGGATGGATGATGGATGGATGTGGATGGATGGATGAATGTATGGATGGATGTGGATGGATGGATGGATGGATGGATGGATGTGGATGGATGGATGGATGGATGGATGTGGATGGATGGATGGATGAATGTATGTATGGATGGATGGATCTAGCAGTTGTGTATTTGGTTGGATGTGCCAAAATTCGAACCACAGCAATCTGTGTGTCCTCAAATGACAACATCATCAAACAGATTTCTGGGATTTCTGCCAAAGCCTGGTCACTGTTTGCTTAAAACATTTCCAGTGAATCCTCTAGATCCGCCAGGCATTGCAATAACGTGTTTCTTCCAAGTTTAATCATCAATGTTATTCAATGTTCCTTAATGAATATGCAGCAAAGTCTCAAGAATGAGAGACAGCTAAAAAAATGTACATGTATTTTCCCTCATACACAATATAGATTTGATTTAATTATTATTATTTTATCTTGCTTTATTACTATTAATAACAGATATATGTATATGCTAAAAATGTTTAGCAACCTTAATTATCAACAAATTAGACTTGTATTTTGATTAATAAAATATGGGCCTATATACAAATTCTACAACAAATCAAATAATTTAAAATTGGGATAGTACAAATAGCTCTGCAGTGTAAAAACGAGTTTTCATTGACTCAAGGTTCCAAAAGGGGGTTTCTTACCGATGCAATAGAAGAATGACAAATATTTTTTTCTCATTGTAAAAAACCTTTTTGTGCCAGAACCAGAACCAAAGAACAAATGAATGGACAGATTCCTTAGATGTTAAAGGTTCTTCACTGAACCATGGATGCCAATTAAGAATTTTTATTATGTAATTATTCTATGCATGTGGGTTGCGGGGAACAGTCGCCTTTTTACAACAGTTCCTTTCACAACACAATCGTCTTTGGTTCACTATTATGTTCTCCGACATTAATGAGAGAAAAAAGAGCACATTATGTGCATTGATGCTCTTCAGATGCGTGCTTGTTTTCTGTGTTTTGAACCATCTGTCTGGCATCACACACACACAGAGCCACGGCCACGGTCGCCCTCGATGCCAAGACTATCTATTCATGAGACTTAACCAGGCGTATGATGGGCTCAGAATACCAAGTGCAGGAGCCCGGGCCTCCTTCCCCGAGCGAGAGGGACACGAGGGCTGCATCGCTCGGCCGGGCCACACGAGGGACACTAGACGGCTCGGTGGGAGGTCACAGGGCCCGCGTGAGAGGTGAGAGACACACAAAGGGATGAGCGAGAGTCCATCTGGACGAGTGACCTGACATAATTAGATATTAATCCTGCTCTGAGGTGCGGCAGGAGTGTGTAAGTGTGTGTGATGGGGTGCATGAGAGCATGTGAGTGTGTGTGGCGAGAGGGGGGAGTTAAGCTGAGGAAGAGAGAAAAAAGAGAGTGTTGTTCTTAAACACTAAGCTGATTAGCCAGGCATGTGTTTGCTGTCGAGTTGAGCTGCAGTGGCCCGGGCGCATCCATTGGACGTGCTGGAGGGTCTGTGGGGAGGGGGACAGTGTTTCGGGTCTCATCTGTCTACTTGTTTTGTATTGACATTTGTTAAGGAGGAGAACCATGGACGGAGAAAAGAAAGAGGATGGTGGAGAAATGAGACGGGGTTCGGAAATGTCAGCGCTGACAGATGGTGACGTTTGATGGCGCCGGGACGAGCGCCACATCATTGTCAATCAAGCGCTCGTGTTTCTTCAGAACGTCTTCAGATGCAATGGAAGCGTTGCAAGATTTCACTCAAGTGCGCCATGATCCATTCATCGTTACATCCCTCCACCTGTTACGTGATGAAGGCCCGTGTTGATTTATCTCATCAAACTGACTGTGAAGAATAGACATGGGCTCTAACCCATCCCATAGTCGAGATAATTGATGGTGTAACAACTTGGGTCACTTGAGATGAACTAGCTTGAGACATGTCATCCAATTTGTTGACCTCAAGGCCATGTTTAGTTAAAGCATCTGTGACTGCCAACACTGATGGGGTGACTGCCAGTCAGGAAAGTCCTTTGGATAAAAGATGCCGTAGAAGTGAGATTTGCTAAAACTTGAACAATGATGCGAGAAAGCTACAAACTAAAGCAAAAGATTAAAAACTCTTTAAAAAAAATACTTCTTACAACACAGTTCAGTTAACATTATGTTAACAGAAAAACTGTGTAGGCCTGCAATAATGTATTCATCATTCAAAAGAGGATTTGTCCATAGGAACATAAAAGCATGATTTTCTACCAAACAATATTGTGAAAAGTGTTTTATTAAAAGAAAACAATTCGAAATAAAATGGCCCATAAATTTCCTCAAAATCCTTCACCGTGAAGGTCTTACACGAGAATCGCTCAAAATCAGGGATTGCAGTGGTTTGTGTTTTCTTTCCCTGACAACATTTTCACTGGCGATGTCACATGATGCTTCAGAAATACTTATAATTCACTGCTCAAGAAATATTTCTTATTATATCAATGTTGAAAACAGTTCTGCTGCTTCATAATTTTGTGGAAAATGCTACAGTATTTCTTCTTCAGGATTCCTTTATGAACAGAATGTTTTAAAAAAAACTTTTTTAACCTTTTTGGTCAATTGCATCCTTGCTGAATATAAATATATATTTCTTTAAACCAAATCATAATCAAACGGATCATAACATAAACAGGGCAAGTGGCGGTTCCGTCAACTGACAATCCTTATTGTTTGTCCTTATTGTATCCTGTTATTGTTCATTATTTTCCAAAAGAATTAAGAACCGTCTGAATATCTCTAATTTGTTCTACCTCTAAATTATGGATATAATGTCCATATGGTGCCTGTAATAGCCATGAACTTAAGTGCCATAAAGAGAGCAACACCAGATCATAACTACTTCCTCCCACGATCTGCTGCACAGAGGACAGAAACATGAACGTGCTCTTTATTAAATGATGAGTGCTTTATAATACTTTATTTGGTTACACTTTATTATAACTACATTACTGTACTGAGTAATATTAATTTACTAATTAACTATGTACTTATTATAGAGTTACTGTTAGGATTAGGTTTATGTTTAGTTACTTATAATTATGTATATTTTACTGTTGTTACTATAGTAAGTACAAAATATACTGTTACCCTTTATTTTTATTTAGTCCTGTTCCACATGTGCATAGTGTGTATTATTACTAACTACTAACCCTGAACCTATACCTATAAAACTAACCTTAACCAACTATATATTACATGATTATACATTTCAGAGGGCCGACATTTCTGCATTTAAAATCCTTTTTTTTATTTATTTCATGTAATATTCTAATTTTCTGAGATTTTGAATTTGGGGTTTTCATAAGCTGTAAACCATAATCATCACAATTATAACTTTTGCACGATATTCTAACTTGTTTCGAGTTTCACCTGTATGTCACCATCAATTACAAGGAATGAAATACAGATAACTACCAGATGAATTAAAAGCATGAACAATCCTACAATAAGTACTGTTTAAAAAACACGTGGACTGGAGTCAGGCCGGATGTGTGGGATCTTTCAAAACTGTTAGACATTTTCTCTGCAAACGTGAGACATAAACGTCATCAATGGTGGAAAGATCGTGTAAATATAATCTTTTAGGCAGATCGTACTGTATTACCAATCTGACTTCTCTGCTGAGCTGTGGAGTTGCCAAACCACTGCGATTGAGAAAGTTATCACGTTTATCACAGCTCTATAAAAACTGATCATACCATCTTCAGACACAGCAAACTTTTTAAGCTGTTTTAGGAAGAGAAGGCTTTGATGGGATTTTTTAATAATGCCACTTAGATTATCCCATTTCAACGACGCAGAGATAGTGGTCCCAAGAAACACACAACTATGTACATTTTCATTATCCTAACCATGAATGACATTATTTTCTCCACCTGAAATCAAACACCATGACATTCAGTTTAAGATTATGTGTACATCTCCATTCACTCAATGTAGATTCTATAGTCCAATTCATTATTGTACGTTATCAGGACAATCAATGCAGATGTAGTATCATCTGCAAACTAATGCTACATTTCCACCATACAATTACAATACACAACAGTCCCAACACTTACTCGAAAATGTGTTGTTAGTTTTGACCACCTGTGAAATATTCTGCAGAATCGAAAGAGCAAGCGAGTGCTCTTACTTATCAAAAAGTTTGACTGGGACAATTGTATTAAAGGCAGCTTTATAGTCCACAAAAGAGCCCTCACACTTCAAGGTGTTGATTGACACATCTTGTTATATTGTACTTACATTTACAATACATATGTAATCACACTATGTATGCACATATAAAGCATGTTCAAAGACACAATTAAAGACTCCTAAAAAACAATGGGAACAAATGGTTTATGTACTCCAAATGAAGCAATGTTTCCATGTAACTTTCACATGCCATTGAATGTTGCATCAACCAAACTGTGTGCCGACATTCAGCAGGTCTTGAGTGTCACTACAGCCGTGATAAAAGAAATCAGCAGATGCATTCAAGTTCGTATACTACATCTATTTTGAGTAATATTAACTAGTATTTGAATGGCATTTACGGATGGTTTTATTTAACTCAACTTGTATATTTTGCTTACTTTGTAGAAATGACACACTTATACATTTTACATTTCATACCCCTCACTTTTTAACAACAAATGGCCACAAATTGACATATTGAACCCAACAAGTACAATTTGTTGAGCTCAAGCTTTAACTCTTTTATATATTTTAAACTAACTTGTTCTTTAAAGCTTCAGTCTTTCCTGGAATGTGCCATTGCTGAACAGTATTGGGATATTGAAAAAAAAAATCAAGTTAAAAAGCATTATGCATTTATATTCCTGCAGTTTTCTGAGCATCAGACATAATGACTCCCATGGGATGAGAGCCTATATCATTACCAATCTCCCACTATGTTTAAGAGTTGGCAACAAGGATTGAGGGTTGAGGCACAGGCTTTCAGCAAACATAAACCCATGCAGGAAATCAGTTGAAAGGTGAATCATTAAGACTTTTTTCCCCATTAATGCATCCAGGTTTGTGCTCTGCAAGTATTATTTTCACTATGAGCTTCTTTCAAACGGTGGTCCAGCCATAAACCGTTTTGTGAAGATGTTGAGGTGCAGGTGTGGCTCAGAGTATAAACCGTTTGCCTTTGTATTTTGTCAGAGTTTGGCATATTAATATTTTTGAAAGGAAGCTTGTTTCCGCCGCAGAATGAAACATTTTAAAAGATAATTGCGACTTTTTATAAAGTCAGAATTGCGAGATATAAAGTTGCAATTGGGTGTTATAAAGTCTGAACTGCGAAATATAAAGTCCAATTCTAATTTTAAAAAAAATTTGCTTTAGAATTGCGAGTTTATATCGCACAATTATGACATTATATTACGCAATTCTGAGATAAAAAGACACAATAACCTTTTTTATTTTTTATTCTGTGGCGGAAACAAGCTTCCATTTTTTGCGTTTTTGTCTGCGTTTGTAATTACAGTTTCAATAGCGCCAGGATTAGCTACTGTTTCACGCGGTGTGGTAGCATTATCTTCTGTACATACTGTATATATTTATGATTCAGAAGAGGACTGCTGATAAATAAGGAGGGATACCAGTGACATGGCGGGTAGCTAGCTGTGATAAAGAGGGATTTGGGGGAGGATTTTTGTGGAGTTTGCCTTGTAGTCTGTTTGTCAGAGACTCATGTTTAGTGAAATGAGCCCTAATTATCCTGATGGAAATAGCCATGGGCAGCGATAGCGAACAATAGTTAGCTTGTGCAGCGAGCGAACGCAGAGCTAAGCGCTCTCAGCTGTGCTCACAATGTCAACCTATTTACCTGCTTGTTGAAGCTCGCAGCCCCTGTGCCGGGAGCCAACGCGTATTTACCCCAGAGATAGCCCTGAAATATCAGCCCTAATTGTGGGCTAATACAAACCGTGTAGCTATCAGAGACAGATTCCTCAGTACAAGCAGAGATAAGAGCATATTTGCACTCTCTGAGAGAGGGGGAGTTGCAGATAGCAGAGGCTATTTCAAAACGTTACGAACTGTTTTAAATTATAAATGGTTAGATCACACATAGGACGGACTGGAAACATCACCAAAGTAAGCTGTAAGTGGACACAACCTAACGCTTTTTCACTTTCTCAGTTTGTTTAGAGTATTTATTTTTTCCCACAATAACTTCCCACATGTCCAGTACAATTATGTGGTTTTGTTTCATTAATACAGAGTATAATTTCTTCTTCATTTACTCAAAAGAATGGATGTGAAATGTGACAACATGCCCCGTAACACAACCATATGACAGATTAAAATGTTATCTGATATAATCAAAAAATAAACAAGACAAACTAAAATATTTTTTCCAATAAAATACAATTATTAACTTTTACATATAAAATTATGGCATTTTTGAGTAATTCAAAATAAAGCAATTTTTGATTGCTAATACAGCATAGTTCAAAACATAATAATTAATAATTTCTGAACATTGACTCTCATTCTATATTCACCTTTTTCTCATGGTTTCTCGATAGTATTAATAAAAGTATAGAATAGAATATCATAGTTCTAATAGAGGCTCATGAGTGTGTGAGCGCAGTGTTACAACATGTCCACAACTAGGATTTAAACCCGGCTAGTGTCTTCTGCTAGTTAGCGAAGCATTACAGAACTATCTCAACTGTTAAATAACAGATTGACGATTAAAATAATATCAGATTTGTCGAATTTTAAATCAACACAAAAAACAGAGATAAAAAATACACATAAGAAATTTACTTTCGCTATAGTTAAATAAATGTTCAGTGATATCTTCTGAATTTGGCGCATTGTTTTCTCTATATAGTGTTGATATGGCAAATAGTAAATACACTAAGTTTCGTCATGCTAGCATGTGTGGAAGTTTTTAAATCAAGTGTGTGACAACTAGCCCGTGTTAGTTTGTTCCCCGCTCACCCCTACCTAAACAGCCTGCGGTTTATAAAGAGACACAGACAGTTATCCAAACCAGGGGAATTGTTACGTTTTGCATGATTTTGTTTCCTTTTTTTATGGCTGGCTGTAACACACTGAAGTTGTACTAGTGAAAGACCTTTTCCTCCAACTACACTGCTTACATTAACACTCGGTTTGGCTTTATGGCCTCCAAGCATATACATCTCACCTTCAGGTTCCTGTCAGATTTCCTTTCGCTGTGAAGTAATGTGTGTTTTGTTTTTTTGTTCAATAGTGAATTCTTTGATATATGCCTTCAGAGCCATGTCTGAGGGTTAATTTGCTGAGAAATGAGGGCACAGTGAAATGAAACTGTAAAATAATGTTCGTCTGGAACTGAATTAACATGCCCAAACATTTCCAGCTGCATGCATTTATTGCAATTAAATGCAAATGATGTACATTTCACCCCCAAGAGTCTGGGAAGACGACTGCTCTGCTCTGCTTTGCTTTGTGGTTTTGCTCTGCTGCACTTGTTTTACAAGTAGACCACTGGGAATAATTTACACAGAGTGGGCACACCGAATGATAAATGACTTAATTAATTGAAAGGAAAAGACTTCTCTAGTGTTCTCAAATGGCTTGAGTGAATACCTGCAACTTTGTTGCAAATATACTTACGGACATTTTCATCATGGTTATTGCTAATTACGTGGTCGTTACACATCGAGATTAACTGCTAAACAGTTTAGTATCCTGGTAAACGTTATATTGATAACTTAACTAAAAGCAGAGCTTCTCAGCTGGTGTGTTGGCGCCCAGAAATGGTGAGTTCTAATGCAACTAAATGCAACTATAGCAAATAGTGTCACCAAAAAGAATTGCAAAAATAATGAAATAAATGTTTTCTTTAAAAGGTATCTCAAATACTCCCCTCAGAAGAATGCAACTTCCAAAAAAAAGTATTTTGTTCATCTAAGAGCTTCTAAAATTGTTTGGTCGCACTGTAATGCACTCTCCACAGATCATTTGCTCTGAAAACGTCTCAGGTTACGACTGTAATCCTAGTTCCCTGAGAAGGGAACGAGACGATGCGTCGATGACGCTTTGGGAACGCCTTTGCGTGATTACCTCTGAAGCACTTTTGTCAAGTAGTCCAATGGAATAAATGAACGCCACGGGCGGGTGACGTCATGACCAGGAAAGGATATAAGCACATCCGGTGCGTTACTCGCGTTAGCTTTTAGAGCCGAAGCAAAGTCGATCGCAGGGATGCAGGAAGTATGGCAGGGCGACGCATCGTCTAGGCTATAAAACCTCACAAATGTGAGCGGTGAGGACCAGCCTGCCGCATCACAAACGTCCTGAAGGGAAACGCCTGATAATAAGGCTTTAGAGGCCGCCATACTCCTAGTAGAATAAGCTCTGACCACCAAAGGGCACGGCTGGCCAGAGGACTCATACGCAAGAGAGATAGCCTCGACTATCCTCTTGCTAATAGTCTGTTTAGAGGCTGGAAGACCTTTCTTAGGTGATCCAAAGCAGACAAACAACTGATCAGATTTTCTCCACGGGGCAGCTCTGTGGACATAAGTGTCTGTGGACACAAGAGATTCAGTTTTTCCTGGTCCGAAGAGGCAAACGGAGGAGGATAGAAAGCCTGCAGTACAATAGGCCTCGGAATATTGGTTGGCACCTTAGGGACGTATCCCTGTTTAGGGTATAAGAATGCCTTGCAAATTCAAGACAGGTGGGAGAAACCGAAAGGGCCTGAAGGTCTCCGACTCTTTTGAGGGACGAAATAGCCAACAGAAAAATGGTCTTGAAAGACAGAAATTTCTCAGAAACTGACTCTAGGGGCTCGAAGGGAGCCCTAGAAAGGCCTTCTAAGACTATTACCAAATCTCAAGCCGCCACCTTAGTACGCATTGCACGCCTCAGCCTCAAAGTGCCACGAAGGAAACGTGTAATCAGGGGGTCTCGACCCAAAGATGTATTACCCACCGGGGGCGTGGAAAGCCGCAATGGCAGCCACGTAGACCTTGAAGGTAGAAGAACATGAACCTGATGAAAAGCGATACTGGAGAAATTCAAGTACTGTGTTAACTGAACAGTTGACTGGATCCCACTGATGCTGGTGACACCAAGAAGTGAACACTCTCCACTTAAGTGTATATAATTTTATTGTGGGTGGAGCTCTGGAGCTGAGAATGGTCTCAACAACCTCAGTTGAGAGCCCACTCTCTATAAGTTTGGCCCCCTCAGAGGCCAAACCCACAGTTTCCAAATCTCTGGCCAGGGGTGAAATATCGTGCCCCCTGCCTTAGACAGAAGGTCTCTCCTGATTGTAGATAAATACTGATCTCCGCAGTATTTATTAAAGGGTAATCCGTACTCACAACAGTCCAGGCAAAGGTCAAAATCCAGAAAAGGCAATCCAAAAACAAGAAGACAACACAAGGAACCAACTCAAACAGTAAACGGAAGTGTGGTGACAATAACAAGGACTCCGTAACAAACACTAAACAGGCAGGGTATTTATACACATATCTAACAAGACTAACACAGAACAGCTGGGAACAATGATTACGGGGAACAGCTGAGTGCAAAGAACTGATGAGTGACAGAGACAATGCAGGATTGAAGTCAAATGTGAAGGACACCGTGAGAACGAGGACCTCTAGTGATAGACAAGGGAACACAACCAGACACTGTGACAAGGGAAGGCCGTCGAGGAGATGAATGAGGTACGCAAACCAAATTCGACTCGGCCAGCGTGGAGCTACTAGCAATAGACTTATTCCGTCCTGGCGGACTCTCTCCAGAACTCCTGGGCCTTCAATTACCGCTCCCCAGCCGGTGAGAGAAGCATCTGTCGAGATAGCAACTCGATGGCAAAGTGCTCCCAACACCGGACCTAGGGTCAAGAACCAGTGCTTCCTCCATATAACCAGGGCGCGGAGACACCGCTGCGTTATCTTGATCATACGAAGTGGGTTTCCCCTCGGGAGAACCCTCTGGTCCTGAGCCACCACTGCAAAGGTCTCATGTACAGCAGGCCAAAGGGGATCACATTGGACGCTGCTGCCATGAGACTCAACAGTCTCTCGAACTGTCTCACAGTGCGTGACTGGCCTAGCTTTAACGAACGGGCGTTAGTGTGGCCCGCATCGTGACTGAATCCCATACCACACCAAGAAAAGTGGTTCTCTATAGTGGAGAAAGCACACTCTTCTTGGTATTGAGTCTCAACCCCAATGTCTTCATATGAGCGAGGACGACATCTCGATGCTGAACCGCTAACTGCTCCGATTCTGCCAGAATCAGCCAGTCATCGATGTAGTTCAGTGCGTATGCCCTGCAGCCTGAGCGGAGCCAGAGCTGCATCTACGCACTTCGTGAACGTGCGGGGGGACAGAGCTAGGCCGAATGGAAGCACCCGATATTGGTATTCATTGCCCCCGAAAGAAAACCTCAGGAACTTCCTGTGTTGAGGGAGAATGGAAACATGGAAGTAAGCGTCCTTTAAATCTATCGTGACAAACCAGTCCTCGGATCTGATTTGAGTCACGATCTGTTTGAGTGTGAGCATCTTGAACTTGAGTATCATGACTGCACGATTCAACAGACAAAGATCTAAAATGGGACGCAACCCCCCATCCTTTTTTGGAACAATAAAGTAGCGTCTGTAAAACCCCCGATTCTCTGTCGGGCGAGTACACCTGCTCTATAGCTCCTTTGGCTAACAGAGATTCTACTTCTTGCTCCATTACCAGAGCCTGCTCGGGATGTACTAACGTGAGTAACACCCCATTGTAACGAGGTGGAGGAGAACCAAACTGGATTCTGTAACTTTTCTCTATTATCTGCAGGGCCCAAGGAGATATATTCGTCAGATTCTTCCACTCTGTCAGAAAATCTACTAAGGGTACCAGTCTCTCGAGACTGCCCTCTGGTGTTAAAGGAACAGCCACCTCGGCGACCTGAAGCATACTGGCATGAAACAACCGAACTGACTGTTTTTGAACCTCCCTCAGAGGGCGCGAGCCTGACGCAACGTCGAGTTGACACTGCGCCAAGAGCTCGCTGGAGACCGCTGCGCCCCGAGACACCAAGGATGGCGGGGTTGGCAGGACGGTAGCACGGGCACCATATAATGAGGTTAACACCGTTCCACCCCTGCTGGGACTGTCCTCAATGGTCTGACGAACATCGCGTCAGAATTTCGAAGCCGGGCTTCGGCTGAGAGTGTTGGCTCGTTCCCCATGATTTAGAAGAGGGAGCACGAGACGCAACACTCATTTTTTGTAGCACACGGTGCGAGGAGCTTGGCTGGGGATGCTCACGCCCAGCATCCCCAGGGGGATGGACTCGGCGAGGAAGGAATTTTTTAAAAGCCTCAGATTGTTTTTTATTTTGTTGAAATCTTTCAACAACCGTATTCTCCGAGTCACCGAAAAGACCAGAGGGAGAGAAATCTTTAAAAGAAAAGCCCGCTCTTTATCTTTAATCTCTGCAAGATTTAACCAAAGATGTCTCTCAGTAGCTACGAGGACTGCCATAGACCGCCCAATAGCACGGGCGGTCTCCTTCGTAGCTCTGAGAGAAAGATCTGTAGCCCGACAAAGTTCTCAAATTTCGTCGGGACTAACTCCCTCACTCCTATCGTTATCCGCCAGCAGATCTGCCTGATAGGCTTGAACCACTGCCATTGTGTGCAGACAGGCTCCAGCTTGACCTGCTGCCGTATAAGCCTCACCCACTAAATTGGATGTGGTTTTTAGAGGTTTATTCGGCAACACGGGATCCTTCAGGGACGATGCTGACCCAGGAGACAGATAGCTCGCCAGCGTCTGTTCCGCTGGGGGCATCGACCCATAACCAAAATCTTTCGGCCCCTTTATATTTGAATATGTGTGAACATGGGGACTAAAAAGACGTGACGAATATGGTCTATTCCATGATCTACATAGCTCACTATGTAGATCAGGAAAAATGGAAGGGCCCGTGATTGAGATGAAACATTAGATGTGAGAAAACATTCGTCTAATTTGCTTTTAGGACGAGTATATATTTTTTTCTGCTGGCCAGTCAATATTTAATTTATCAACAGCACGAGTTATCACCTCAATAAGCTACTCATATGCTGGGGAGAGGGATGGCAAATCCTCTTCCCTTATTGTGTTAGTGTTTGTGTCACTCTCATCAATGCTCAGTAACTCTACCTCCTCAGAGCTAGAGCACCGAAGCATCGGGCTCTCTTCCCGGGCGGAAGAAGCCGCAGCGCGGGCTTCCGACACTGGCAAGAGAGCAATGGATCCCTCGGGTAAAGGAGGAGATAAGGCAGAGCCCGTCTCCAACCCCGCCGAGACATCCATTTGCGAACCCCAAGTGAGCCTTTTCCGAGCTGCCTTGGCAGCCGCGGGTCCAGAACCCTAAGGTTTGCGAGCCTGTCCATCATCCTCAAATGTGGACAGACGGGAGCGGAGCATGCGGAGCGGCAGACGCTCACAATGCTGACAGTCAGCCCCCTCGAAGGCTGACATCGCATGCTCCACTCCCAAACAAACTAAACAAAGCTCATGTGTATCTCCACCCGTGATATAACGAGGGCAAGGAGAAGCACAGGCTTTAAATAGTTGTTTCGCCATAATACCAATATAATGAGAGACAGACAACAATAAATATAACAGACAGTTTTGACACAGAGCACTTTGCTGAGGCACAAAAGCTAACGCGAGTACTGCACTGGATGTGTTTATATCCTTTTCTGGTCATGACGTCACCCGCCCGTGGCTTTCATTCATTCCATTGGACTAGTTGACATACGTGCTTCAGAGGTAATCACGCAAAGGCGTTCCCAAAGCGTCATCGATGTATCGCGAGTTCCCTCGAAAGGGAACTCATAATTTTCTGCCCTTCATGTCGATTAAAACCTGTGTGACTTTCTTTCTTTTCCATATCACAAAAGAAGATGTACTGAAGAAAGTTCCAACTGTTTTTGCTCATACAATAAAAGTCAATAGAGTGCAAAAGAGCCCGTCCAGTTTTTCAGCCATTCATTTTTCCCAAAGGGATTTTTAAAAAGTCTTTGTTAAAGAGTTATGATCCACCTTCACCAAAAGCATATACCATCAATTAACAACCTCACAGCTCACAATAGGTCTGTCTTTAACAGTTTATGAGTCATTGTTTTGCCATTTTTACTTCCAGAACCCAATGTTGCACTCCATGATACTGGATCCCATTGACTTTATTTGTATGGCTACAAAGACATTTGTTGAAATATCTTGTTGTCTGACACTGCAGTTTCCCTCATCTACCATTGGTCAGACAAACAGAGAGTCCCGCCCCAGACTCACGCCATTGGCTTAGCCAATGTTGCTGTGTCAGGAGGCTCAAACAAGCACATGTGTCTAACAGTAGTCTCTGAACATTTTTAATTAGTTTTGTTAAAGTCCCCCTGTAGTCAATAATTGTATCCCTTAAAACTCATCTTTGATCACCAAAATGACATATTTAAAGGTTTTTTCCTTTTCTTCATGCCTTAAAATAGCTTGAATGTAACTCGACACCCTTGCCTCATTAGTATACGTGGTTCAATGAATATGCAAATGAGCCCCGCCTCCACTCACTCACTCAGCTCAGACATCCACTGGTTGACGATCACACGTTGATCTGATTGGTTACAAGGTAGTTTGTGACGTCAGAAACCGTGTTTTTGAGACTGTCTTTGGTTCACTGCAGTTTTAAAGATAGCATATTAAAAACAGATATATAAACAACATTAAACGCTTGATTTTCACCACAGGGGGACTTTAAGTTTCTACAATAATCTTTTTTAGAGTACAAGGTATAATATGGGTCCTAAAGTAGAAGCGTTGAGAGCCAATGCTCTAATACATGCATTCTCCAGCTCTGTATTTGTGATGTCTGTGTGCAGAGTGAACCAGTGGCCCGTCAGTTACAGTAATTGTGAGTGGCGTGTCCAGTCTAGATCTCCGTAAACCATATGTGTGACTTCATCCCACCACATGCATGGCTCAAAACCAAAACCTGGACAAGTTTTCCAGATGAACCTTGTGTGCTCCTTCCCCCCACTCCCATTCCTTTTATTTAAATGCAAATTTTAAAACGTAAAAAAGCCAAAGAATTATAGTTAGCAGCTCGAGCTTCATTAGCATTGACTAGATTGAACGTTCCCTATGTTGCTTGTACCCTGAGTAGCATCTCTCATTGTTGAAAGAGAGAGTATGTGGGGGGAATAATTGCATTAGCATGGCTGATTATTAGGCCTTCCACTCTTGATTAGGCCTTTTAGCAAGTGTGCACGCTCCACTCATAGTAATAAGCTATGCCAGACTCATCTTATTATTACAAGACTTGAATATTTAAGAAAGGTCATTTTGTTTAGCTAATGATGCTGTGTACTATTTAATGACAATCAATAATTACATACACAAACCCTCTTGAAGAAGACATTTTTCATTTGTCATAGCGGGCATGAAACATTTCGGTAATGATCAATTAAATCATGATGGTTATGAAATGGTGGTTATTGCTTTGTGTTCCTTTTCAGCTTCCATAATTAAAGAAAAAGTGCCAGGAAGGGCCTCTGTTAGAGGCTCACAACGTGTTGTTTCAGTTCAAAGGCAAAGTAGTAAATAAAAACATATTGAGGAAGAAGTTTGAGAGAGCTTTTATCCTCTGGGGCCAATGTGAATCTCTCACGCTTTCAACCCCTAGATGCAGCACTAGATCCAGTAATACTTTAAACACTTAAAAAAAAAAAGTACATGTATTGCGTTAGATTAAACTGAGAAGGGTCATAACACTTGCATATTGTTGTCCTACTGTTAATTTAACTTTAAGTTCTCATTTGTAAGTCGCTTCGGATAAAAACGTCTGCTAAATGTAAATGTAAATGTAAAAGATGACCGCAATACACCCAACATGAGGACAACACTGTTTTTGCATACTCTTAAAGAGGTTCTATTATGCCCTTCTATGAAGTCTTGATTTAGTTTTTGCGGTGTACTAGAAAATGTTTTAATGCTTGATTGTTAAAAAAAACACATTATTTTTCACATATTTTACATTATTACAGCTCCCCTCTCCCCAGTCTTTTGTATGCATCGTTTTTTGATGAAGTCCCTCATTACGAAATGTGCTGTGATTGGTTCGCTGGCCCAGTGTGCTGTGATTGGCAGTGCTTAGCATGTGCTCTGGAAATGTCCCGCCCCTTCATAACCACAAGCTCGAATCGTAAATATTAACGATTGCATAAATTTCAAACCATTTCGAGCCGATTCAGACCCTGACAATGTTAACGAACACGAGGACCATGCAGAATGGATTTCAAGCATGGATTTCAAAGGACGTTCAGGAACAGTGTTAAAATTACATTTTGAACAAACTTATGACAAACTTTGTCCGGGGTGTAAAAACAGCGACAACACTCTTCTCTAAAGCAGCTCAACATGGCCTCCGTGTGTCATGTGTTCCCGGGGACAGGTGTATGTCAATTTTAGGGTTTGTGATGTCCCTACAGCCGTTTGTTGTAGTCCTTAAAAAGTAATTTCGGTAAAATAAAACATCTCTCTTTGCTTTGAACTTTGAGCGTCATAACTTTGCAGATGTTGTTTATGCTCAAACTGCAACATTACACACTAAAGTTAAAAAAGTGAAATCATAATCAAGGACCCCTTTAAGGCCCCGATATACTTCAAGCGAAATCAAAGAACAAACTGATGTGATGTCATTTCGTGCAAAATCAGGCCAAACACTGGAGAAACGCTTTCTGGTAGAAAATGAAGTTGTACTTTTGATGAAATAAGACACTGACATGTTTAATATGGTAAAGCTGCTTGATTTTAAGCCATCTATTGTATAAAGTAATATATAAATAAACTAGATGTGACTTTACTGGAGTGTTGAATTGCAGAACTCGTGCAAATAAACATATCCACGTTTGCTATGATCAGATGCTTTTCTTAGTTTTTCACATATATAACCTTTAGGGGTTCCTATCATGGGATCATTTTATGGATTTAGTTTTTAATTACTTCATTTTGTTTTAATTCATTTTTTTATTGCATTTTAATGATTTAAATAGCTCATAAACATAACTTAAAACTAGAAAAAAAATTACCATTGAAAGTATTATGCGATCATTTAAGATTTCAATTTTTAGGTTAAATAAGGTTAAATAAAAGGTTCTTTAAAATGGAGACAATTACCCCAGAGTAAAAGTATGCCGATTGCTAAAAATGTGCTAAACGCAACATTTAAAAACATTACATGTAACCTGCTTACATTTCGATTTCTTGTTTTCTTGGTCTCCTTCATTGGAAAGTTGGAGAGTGGCCATATCTGTACAAACTTAACACACACACACACACACACACACACACAAAAGAAATTAGCTGCATTAAGGAGAGGATCAGTGGGTAGCGGAGGAGAGCAGGGGATTATGGGATTGAGTGACAGCTCTCATCTCCACAGAGCTATCAGACTGAAGCCTGGTTTACCAGGATTACAACAAAACATAACTGTTTATTCAATCCATCTAACCTCACAATAATCTCAACACACAATCATCTGTCAGACTGTAATTCTGACACCACAGTTCAGCACAGGAGAGGAAAACACTTTGCACTATAAACATTTTTGAGAGGTATTATGTGTCTGCAAAAAATGTATATTAGTTATCCAACTGATTTTCCATAAAGAAAAACATTTAAAGATGATAGCTTGTCTTCTGAACTGCTATAAGCATGCCACTGCAGACCTGAAATTACCTGGGTTGCTGATGAAATTTGTCATTGACGTTTTGATTTAAACATGAAAAAAAAATATGAATAGGAGTCGACAAAATACACTCTTATTGGTTGCTGAAAGCATTATCGAATAAACAAAAAGCAGGAAGCTTATAGAATTTTGTTACTGATATTTCTGTAAAATTGCAGATTCCATTATCGCTTGGATAAATTGGGAAAAACGTGATCTTCTGGGAGGTGTAAAAAATTATCACACTTTATCTTAAGGTGATGTTGTTACAGTGTGATCACACAAATAAGTGCTGAACAATATTTATTAACTAAACATAATTATAGGGTTAAGGTTAGGGTTTACGATTAGATGCTTAAAATTATCCATAATTTATTTTTTATTACTACTTTTTCATGTATTAATTAAAATGAATTATTAATAAATATGAATTAATGTTCCATAATTATGTTAATATTATTCACTTGATGTAACCAACTTAAAATAAAGTATTACCTGAAGTCTGTTACAAAAGTGTTGTTTTGTCAAATTACTGTGATTGTCTTTGTCTTCTTGAATATTTACAGTTTAGCTGTAATAGAGTAAGATGGCATTTAGTTTCCCAGCATGTACTGCTGTGTTAAAAAAACATGTGGTTGCATTTTATTTATATTTGTTTCATAATTGAGTCACACATATTTAAATGTGGTGTTACTACAGTGTAATAATACAAATAATAACTTACTAAATATTACTTAAAGTCACCCTTTTGTCAATCATTTTATCTGTGAAAAAAATTATTCATGCCTTAAAATATCTTGAATGTAACTCGACACCCTTGCCTCATTAGTATATGCGGTTCTATGAATATGCAAATGAGCCCCGCCTCCACTCACTCACTCCCTCAGAGATCCACTGGTTGACGAGCACACGTTGATCTGGTTGGTTACAAGGTCGTTTGTGACGTCAGAAACACCAGCGATTCCACACCGTGTTTTTGAGACTGTCTTTGGTTCACTGCAGTTTTAAGCAGAACATACTCAGCAATGCTGTGACTTATGAACTTACACATGTGTGTCTTAAAGCATATTAAAAACACCACATAGACATAAACATTAAAAGCTGGATTTTCACCACAGGGGGACTTTAACTACATGTAATAATAATAATAATAATAATAATAATAATATGTTTTATTTACAGTATATAGCTCCTTTCCATGAGGACACTTGACAAAATATTGACAAATAACACAAATAATACAGATGTACAATCAGAGAACAACAAAGTGAATAGGCAGTCAGAAGAAGATCATGTAACAAACATGACAATAACCAAAATGATAATGATCGGACAATGAAATTAATTGTAAATTAATGATTTTTAAGTTCAGTCTTAAAGGTCTGGAGTGAGGAGACAGAGCGGAGGTTTTGGAGAAGCTTGTGGGTGTATTAACATAAGTAATATATGAAGGGTATGAAGGGAATATAAGGGTGTATTAATTCTGTAATATATGAAGGTGCTAAACCAGGGCAGGCCTTAAAAACTAGGACAAGTATTTTGAATTGAATATGACAGACAATAGAGAGGCAGTAGTTGCTGAAGGATGTGATCTGATGTTTTGTTAAATATAATAGCACAAGCAGCTGAGTTCAATAATAAAGGCTTTAGTTGATGGGCCACAAAGCAAAGACTAACACTAGTCCAGATGCAAAGTTATAAAAGCATGGATAACCATTCCCGCGTCTTTGAGATTTAGTGAAGGTCGTATACAGACAATGTTGCGAAGGTTGAAAAAAAAAACCAAGCTGGCTTAAAGGAGGTTCAAAACATAATTTTTAATCAAATAAAACCATAAGATAGGTAAAGGATGAACTATAACTCTATCAATATGAATGAAGATGTCATGTTGTTAAGAGACAATGGATTTAGGGCCTGCTAACAGGATTTCTGTTTTAGTTTTGCGCCATCCATACTTTGAGATCTTATAGGCAAGAAGTGATGGAAAGGGGGAGGAAAAACAGAATTGGATTGAATAGTAAGATAGATTTGTGTATCATCAGAATAACTATGGAAATTAAAACCCTGACAATGAATTATCTGACCAAGAGGACGCACGTAAATAGAAGTGGACCCAGACCGGATCCTTGAGGTACACCACGGGAAACAGTGACAGAGCTAGATTTGTGTTTATTAATGCTAATGATTTGTTGCCTGCCCAACAGATATGAAGTTAACTGAAAGGCAGCACCAGTGAATCTGATAGCAGTTAGACAAGACAGGAGAACTGAATGGCAAACCGTATCAAAAGCTGCACTCAGACCGGGAGGCGGAGGACACGAGAATCAGAGGCTCTTAAAAGCGAAGTCTCTATGCTGTGGAGAGGACGAAAACCACTGTAATGCTTCATGAAGATTGTGTTTATCCAAATGAGACTGTAATTGTGTGGCGGCCACATTTTCTAATACTTTTTAGATAGAAAGGGAATGTTGTAAATTGGTCTAAAGTTACTCAGGACTGTGTTATTTCAGTATCAGGGTGATAGCAGCTCTTCTTTCTGTTTTGTTGTTTTTTTTATTGTTTTTTAAGTCACTAATGTACTTACTATAAGGTTAAGGTTAGGGTTTGGATTAGTTACTTGTAATTATGCATAATTTACTGGATAACTACAGTAAGTAGGCCTACATGTAACATGTAACTACTTAAAATAAAGTGTTGCAAAAAAAACTGTTGTGTTGTCAAATTGGCTTACAGTGTTAATGGAACTGAAACCATTATTATAACTCATGTCTAATCCACACAAAAAAAGACTTTTCCACAATATATGAGAGCCGTTTTTAAATTATCTGGACCTTAGAGTTACAAACATTTAGTTGTTTGGATTTTACAGATAGCACTTTGTATATCCATAATGTGAGCTAATATGTTGTAATGGAAGTTTGTATTCTCTGAGCTGTTTTTTTTTTTTTTCCTGATTTTTGTATAATAATAATAATAATAATAATTAGTATATATTGTTAATCTATTCTCTCAATGAATGTTTTTTTTCTAGTCGTTGAAAAAAGGAAATAAAAATATTGAGAAAAAATAATGTGGTTGCGCTTTATTCATATTTGTTGCTCTTTTTGTCACTTTTTTTTAAATGTGCTGTTGTTACATTGTAATTACACAAATAAGTACTATAGTACAAGTAATATTAATCAATTAAACATTTAAACATTTAACAACAAAGTGTTAATTGTGCTGTTGTTTTTTATTGTCTCTTTCAGTAACTTTGGTTACACTTTATTGTAAGATGTCTGTGTGAAAGTGTAATTATACTGAGTAATATTAATTAACTGCATGTTCTTACTATAGGGTTAGGATTAGGAATAGGGTTTGGTTTAGGGTTAGTTGCATGTAGTTATACATAGTTTATAGTTATTACTATAGAAACTACATGTAACATATGTAACAATAACACTGTAAAATGAAGTGTTACCGTAGCTTGTTTTTTAATGTTCAAATAATAATTGTATCTAACACAAATTATTGATTGTCACCAATAATCCCATTTTACTTAATAGATAAATGATTATATTATTTCACTAAATCACCAAACCCAGCTTATTGTAGTAGTCCAAGTTCCTATCCAAAGGAAACAATAATCCATCATGGTCCCAACTATTGACGTTATTATCACATAATGCAGCGTGATATTATTAACATTGTAATTTGTTAATACAATAATTTTTGTAACAATTTTCTGTGAAGCCGCATGCTCTGAAACAATATGGATGGTGAAAAGCACTATACAAATAAACCGGCCTTGATTGCGACTGCAACTGGAACGTGATTTAAAGCATGAGACAACAGCTCTCGTACTAATTCAACTCAAATATCTGTTCCCCTCGATCAAACGCAGCGTGTGAAGCGGGACTGGAGGTGTTGGTCAGAGACATTGATGGGGTCACTGATCTGTCTTTCCTCTCTGAACTGAAGGTCAGAAGTCAAATGTGATTTATTGAGTCCTGACCTCTTGAGTCACAGGCACTGCTATGCCCTTTTGGGCCGAGTCCATATCAAAAAACCTGCACGGCAGAAATAGAAATCTATATACCGCCAAAGAAAAATTCTCGGTTCGTTAAATGACTAATGCTATTTCACATAAAATATTATCATTGCTTTTGATGGTTTGCAAATACCACTGACAGCATTATATTAAAATTGACATATTTAGTCAAAACATTAGAGATGTAACAAGGAAATGATCAGTGCCAGACAAAGAAAAAAAACAGTAATATAATAACACTGGATGGTGGCATCCTTTTAAATTAGATTTGCTCAGAGCTGTTGCTATGGAGACAGTGAATGAAAGTGAATACTATGGAATGGAATTAAACAAATGTTTTATACACTTTCACTGCATCACATTTTTAGGAGGAAAAAAAAAGTTTGATTAAACCATCAAAAAGGAGGATCATATTTTATGTATTTTTGAAATATTTTAAATATGAGGGAAGAACAAAACACTGAACTTGGTTAAGGTATTTATCTGACAAATTTATTTGGCAAAAAAAAAAAATCAAACAAGAGCATCACGCTTTATTTTACTATGAAAAAAAGGCATATGAAAAACAAAAAGCATACACTGACTACATCATAATCAGTTATTAATATTTGGTTGGTTCTCTCTTTTTTTTTAATGTGTTCATAATTTCTTTGTATGACAGCCTGGACAAAAATTATGTCTGTACAATTTCATTGTGGAATGAAATAATCTCATTGTGTTACTATCAAGCACAACAACAACTATGCAATATGGTTACAAATATATTTCCTAAGATAAAGGGTGAAGATACATTTTCCTAGGCTGGACTTTACTTATGTCCACTGCTGTAGATAGGGATAAAACGATGATATTGTCAAACTAATGTAACATATTCAGATTTCATAAAATGTAAATAAAGACAAGACAAATAATAAAAAAGATTCAGCTATTTGAAGTGAACACTTGTTGCACTTTTCTTACATTTTGTTGGTGTCTGTGTGTATGAGTGTGTGTCCGTTTCTTCATGGCCCTTCCTGTACGGTCACAGACGAGAGACAGTGCTGTTTATGAGGAAAAAAACTGAAGAAGAAGAAGAAGAAAAAAAGCCTGCGAGCTGTCCGGCACATGCCAAATGAGACGCGTGACTCATAAGATGAAACAGGGGATTAGGTGGTAATGATCTGGCAAATGATTTTGAAATTGTAATTATCTACCCTGTGCTGTTACGCTTAGATCTTGTGTGTGTGTGTGTGTGTGTGTGTGTGTGTGTGTGTGTGAGAGAGAGAGAGAGAGAGAGAGAGAGAGAGAGAGAGAGAGAGAGAATAAGAGAGAATAAGAGAGAAAGGGGCTCATGCAAGAGTCAATAACAGTGATGAAGTATTTGATAAAAACAAGTAGCTATTTCTCAAGGAAAGCCACGAAAGTTTTCTGGATGTTGAGTGGTGCTGATAGTATTGTGATAATTTTAGCAGGCTTCATGTCTGAGCTCTCTGATCCCTGGGTAAGTGCAGACAAAGAGGATTCGAGCGACTCTCACTCCAGCATAAACACTTGACCTGCCCAGTCCCACTCGTACCTGTGTTACAATGCTCAAGCACTTCAGTGTGCAACAACACAGCGCAAACAGCCCTCCAAATCCTCTGCGTATGCTATAGCAAATATAGCACAACTGTGCAAAGCAATGCATATTCATCAACAACATGACAACCTGTAGATGCAGTGTAATACGCTATCAGGAATATGACTGCACTGATACTCTTCAAAACAGAACAAATGTTCTCTGACCATTTTAATTTCCATTGTTTCTTAGAACAATGAATCTCAGGAGGGAAAATCAACATGGTCTCAGTCATAAACTGTCTAAAAGCGGCTTGCTGCCCCCTTCTGCTCAGAGAACTGCACTACACTAGACTTCATATCTAAATGCATTTAAAATCGAGTCAGGTTTGTGCAGAATTAAAAATTAAGAATGGGCTCCTTTTCAGTGCACATGGACAGTAAGCATTGATATTTTGGCAGTAGGGCCTACATCAAAACAATAATCAGTTACATCAATTAAGATTAAGTTAGTAGAACTTTGTACTACAAAAACATTTTAACAGCAATTTAATTGAAATATTGACTAAACTAATTACTAATTAACATGTTTGTACCATGCGTCAGAGACAACATTATTTTTGTATTAAGTGGTTAACATAGCAAAATCAGAAAGCTTTATTTGTAGTAATACACCATTTTCTCTGCCATACAATATAGTATTTTTTTTTAAAACAATCGCATGCCATTTAACTTTTAGTAATATGATGTTCTAATATTGATCAAGCTTACTGTAGTGGGAAGCACGTGTCTCATAGGAGTCATTGAAAGGATTCACTTTTAAAAAAACTTTTGCTGATAATTTACTCCCCCCATGTCATACAAGATGTCCGTGTCTTTCTTTCTTCAGTCGAAAAGAAATTATGGTTTTTGATGAAAACATTCCAGGATTTTTCTCCATATAATGGACTTCAATGGGACCCAAACGGTTCAAGGTCCAAATGAGCACTTCAGTGCAGCTTCAAAGGGCTTTAAACGACACAAGAGGATGAATAAGGGTCTTATCTAGACAAACGAGCGTCATTTAAAAAATAAATAAAAAAGTTTAAGTTTTATAAGCACCAAGTCATCAAGTCATCAAGTTTTGAATAAGAGACCAAAACTTACATACTGTGTCTTTTACTCTTTCCCCGAGTGTTTGCAAGTTGCAAGCCACCGCCAGCATTTTTGATAATTGTCACAAAACTTTCATGGCCCCCAGGCCAGAATATTTAGTTGTATGAATGTCTGAACAAGCAATATTTCAAAAGAAAAAACAGAGCCTCTGCTTTAATAGATGTGATCTATATATATATATTTAATTCTAGCTTCTATTTAATTTATTTTTTACTTATTTTTTGTCAAAACTTGAATGTGGGTAAAGTCTAAGTTTCATAAAAAAATTAACATTTTCGGAGGCAACAACGTGCATAAGCAATGCTTTCGATCAGGAGATTCAGTAATGTTTCAGAAGATGTGCAATAGCGCCCCCTACAGTATAACAGCGTAAACACGGAAAGCTGGAAAATTCTATCAATGGCGAAGAAAGAGTTTAAGATTACAAGGTCACACGAATTTAAACAAATAATGATGTGCACAGGTAATCATTTAAAATCAGTGTCGGGGAAAGTTACTTTTAAGTCATGCATTACAATATTGGGTTACTCTGTAAAAAGTCAATAAATGCCTAAAAAATAAATCTCAAAACTGCTTTGACTAAATCTCACAAATCTTGATATTCAGATGAAATAACAAAATTAAGAAGAGCATATCAAATGTGTTGAGATGAGGTTTTGTGCCATCTATGGTCAACAAAAGTTAAATTATTAAACAATTATTAAATAATACATGAATGAATTTGAACTTTTTGCATACATTTTATTCTGTTCTCTTTCTAATTCCTAATAAGTTTAGAATACAACTATTCATCTGATTTGCCCCCTCAATTCCAATTGAGGGAAATGCAGTCATTTCCAAAGAAAGTCTAAATGCACAGTTCTGACACAAATAGCTAAATCAGTTTTAAGTCTTTATAAAAGCATGATTATAAAAACAGGATTCTATCTTTTTCTTTTGATAAATTACACTTACTCAGAGTGTGTTGCTGATGTGGAATATCTGCTCTTGTTCTGTGTCAGAGGTAATGTTGCTGTGGTTATTATACGCTCAGTTGCATGTCTTGTGCATCCTGATCTCCTGCTGTGAACAGGTGTTGCTCTTGTCAGCACAGGTTCCTCTCCATTACTACCCAACTGACCATCTTCAGACTCTCTGCTCAAGCTCTGCGTGCTATGTGTGTGTGTGTGCGTGTGTGTGTGTGTGCATGTGTGTGCGTGTGCCAATCAAACTATGATCAAACTATGACTGCAGATACTATCAAGATCGATTGCATACATCCAAATTACGACAGATGCTCTCAATGTCAAATGCAGAAAATGAATTCATGTGTTCATGATGACCGCAAGGCTAGATTATTGTACCGCTTTACCAAGTGGATGCCCTGCAGGCGTAATAAACAAACTCCAGCTGGTCCAAGATGCAGCAGTTAGAGTTCTTGCTAGAATCAGGAAATATGATCATATTAGTCCAGTTTCAGGTTTGTTCTGTTTAATGAACTTTTAGTTTGAATCACCTTGTTTTGTTTACGGTAACTGTGTTCTGTTCCTGTTTCCTTCCCATGTTTATTCTCTTCATTGTTGCCATGGTTACCAATTATGTTGCAAACCTGTTTCTGGTTGAGTTTGTCAACACCACCAGTCAATAAAACTCCTGCAGACTGCCCGAACCCGGAGGAGCCGTCGCCGTCCACCAGGCGGCGGAGGAGTGTCGAGCCGTCCACCGAGGGCTGTCCAGCGCCACCGCCAGGCACTGCGGAGAAGATCGCCCAGCTGGTGGAGGGCCAGATGGCAGTGCGTTGTGGGAACCGGACCAAGATTTTTTTTTTCTCTCTCTCTCCCCTCTCTTGTCTCTGTCGCTCCTCATGCTTCCGTGTCCTTTTCTCTCGCCTCATCTGTCCATACCCCCAGGTACCGGAGCCGCCGTGTCCGGTCCCCCCGGAGGGAGGGGGGGAGAGCGCCGTCTTGGGTGTACCCCCCGGCCTGCGAGGGTGATGCGGGTATGTGGCGAGCAGGACGAGGCAGAGGGCCGTGAGAGAATGGCGCGAGGCCGGTGCCGTGATTACTGATGAGCGACACCTGCGCGACGCACCGGTCTCGTATCTCTAACGGAGGAGCGGAAGCATTAGAGGAGGAGCGACGACAGTGGAGATCGAGAGAGGCCGGGCCTGGATTTTATTTTATGTTTTGTTTTATTGTGTGTGGCGGCAGTCGACCGTGAGGGATTGTGTGTTGTTTGTTCGCCGGTTCCCGCTTCCTTCTTCCCATAACAACTAACCTTGTTACAGTAGTTTTTGGAAATGGGTGTGCTTTTTGATAAATGGTATTATGGTTTTGAATTTTTTGTTCAAAAGCCTGGTTATAGTGTATAATCAATCAAGAAAAACTGAAATAATTCTTTTTTTTTTTTTGGTGTCCCACCTCCACCCCCCCTCTACGGAGGACAACTTTATTTATTTTATTTTATTAAAATATAATATCTGAATGAGTTTGAAATCAGAATGAGTTTGAGTCTTGAAGTGGTATTTTAGTGAGTTGCACCAAACGTTCGGAACCAAGACGGGAAGGAGACCTGTACCTTGACTGCTCTGGCTTTAGAAATGACCTAGAATCGGGATTGCCTAGACATAGACTGGTAACAGGCTTGTGCTAACTGTAGACCACATAGATAGTCCACCGACTGATAACGGGATTGTGCTGGCTGGAGACTGCTGGACCGGAACACATACTGGTAGCTGAATTATGCTGACTGCAGACTGCAAGACTAGTCCACAAGCTGGTTACGGACTTGTGTTAGTTGCAGATTGATAAGCCGGGACACAGACTGGTAACGAGTTTGTGTTGACTGCAGGCCGCTGGGCTGGTCCACAGACTGGTAACGGGAATGTGCTGACTGCAGACTGCTGGGCTGGGACACAGACTGAGAGCTGGTTTATGCTGACTGCAGGCCACTAGGCTGGCCCACAGACTAGTAACAGGCTTATACTAAATGCAAACCACTAAGGTCTGATCCACAAACTGTGAGCTGGCTTAAACTGGTTGTTAAATGCCAAACTGGTCCACAGCTTGTATGCTGGCTTGGGCTATTTGTTGGGTGCTAGACTGGACCACAGATGATGACCTGACTTGAGCTGGTTGTTGGATACTAGACTGGTCTACCAATTGTGATCTAGCATGGGCTGGTTGTTAGATGCCAGACTGGTCCACAGACCGTGAACTGACTTGGGCTGGTTGTTGGATGCCAGACTAGTCCACAGACTATGAGCTGGCTTGAAATGGTTGTCTGATGCTAGACTGGTCCACAGGCTATGAGCTGACTTGGGCTGGTTATTAGATGCCAGACTGGTATACCGATTGTGAGCTGTCATAGGCTGGTTGTTGAATGCCAGACTGGTCCACAGATTGTAAGCCGACTTGGGCTGGTTGTTGGATGTCGGATTGGTCCACAGATTATGAGCTAACTTATGCTAGTTGTTGGCTGCCAGACTAATCCACAAAAACTGAAATAATTCACTGGAATGCACAAAGAATCTCATTTTTTTTTACTCAAATCCTCACGTCTCTTTCCAGGTCTGGTTTTACATGTAAATACAATGTATTATATGTCAAAATGACGGATATCACTTTGAAATAGTATCACGCAATCCTGAAGTTAATGAACATTCTTGATTAAGGCAACGTATGTTACATAATACAGATATAGCCTATATTACTACAGTGATATTTAGCCAATCTGTTATTGCTGTGGAAAGAATATTTTGGGGTTATTCATAGCCTGACGTCGTCATACTCAGATGCTAGTCAGACTGTGAGTCTGTACTGCTCCATCGGGCTGTGATTATGGGGCATTTCAACCGAACCAGGAAAGAAAATGCCTCTGCACTCAATTGGATAGACCTACAACCAATCAGAGCAACGCAGTAAATGACGTCTGTTGAGCGACGCAAATGCCTTGATCGCGGTTCTCTGTTCCTCTTTTAAAATCAATGTGCTTTCTACATCTTCTATAACAGACGCGATGGCTTAATCTACACATCTCATTTCTCCAGCGGCAGCCATTCTTTGTTGTAAATGAATTCAGCCCAAGCGCTCTTTGGTGACATGGATGATTACGTTACTGTTGATCATCTGTTCATCATCGTATAAAGCCCATCCTGACAATTTGATAGGTCCGAACAGCTTTGGTTCGGGCATACTTGCTTCACAATGGATCAAGTCCAGACCGAATTTCCCACCCTCAAATGCTGAGAGCGGGGCTAAGTTCTGCTGGCATCCAGGCAACGTTATTCATGGTCTGTTGAAAGGACTTTGTTGATCTTTTATACTTTTACATGTCAATTTAATGTGCGATGGTTGAGGGGTGAGTAGAATAGTGTTATGTCATTGTACCTATCTAAAAAAAAATTTTAAAAAAGTATTATTGCATATTATTGCACATTGAGCGAGCCTTTCACTGATTGTTTACAGCCAATTAGGATGAGGTAATATGCTAAATCTGCACCAGAAATGTCCCTGCGAAATACATTGAAAATGGCATCGCAATTTATCATTGACTTATTGAAGCCTCAAAAGAGACGGATCAGGCCGGTGCCAATTGACAGTAACAAGAAGCTAAAGCCTTTGATTGAGTTGTAAAAATCAGTCTGAACATTGCCAGCGAGAGTTTAAAGCTGCCAGAAACAACATAAACACTCTCCAATCCTCTCTGAAACCACATGTTGGTTTTCCTAGCTCATAACAAGGACATGGCAAGAAAGCAACAATATAGATGACAAAATAATAGAGCTTATTTATAAAGCATTAAAATCAGGAAAATAAAGACATTAAAAAAAATGCCACAATTAAGCAAATCTTCAGTTATCCGACCTCGATTATGTGTTATCAATTGATCCTTGTCCATCTGGTATCAAGCTGACTTAATGAATGAATGCTGATCTGGCTGATCCTGAGCCATCATCTAGTCTGGTTTCTGAGTTGATGTCTGTCCCAGGACAATCTAGTCTTGAGGTGGCACCTCTGGCCGAGGTAGCCGATCGCTAGCATTCTTCAGGTGCATCCGCACTCGATTCTGAGATAATGCCGGTCCCAGGTCCAATTGGTTTTGGGCCAGCTGATGGTAAGTCTACTGTCCTTATCAGTCTACTGTCAGTACTTTCATTATAAGCCAGGTTTCCACCGCAGGAACTAGAGACTTTGGGCTGGTACTCCCTCCTTTTCCAGGCAGTTTCATTGCGTATTCAGAGCCAGAGCCTAGTTTGAAATCCGTTCTTTGTCTTTCGACACCCAAAGCACTAGCTCTGAACCAGGAAAAGTGGTAGCTAAGTAGCACCAACACATTTCTGGTCTAGAAGTACGAACCGCTAGCGTCAGGGGCTGTTGGTGGGGTTACCGTGACCAGCAAGGCGAACAGAAACTTGTGACCGCCATTTTTAAATAGCAGCTAATCGAGCTAACAGCAGTTTGATTGTAATCTCCGTCTATGCAAGTTACGGCGATCTGCACGAACGTGTTGTATTCGGCGTGTTTGAATGTCGATGTAGGTTCGCAAAGCCATGAGCATTAATAACTCAACGACCGCCATTGTTGATGGAGGGCTTGTTCGAGATGCATCGGACCGGTGTGGACCGATCGGAGTTGCAGGAGTGTGTGGAGAGCATACGAGTCCTTGTGCTTTTTCTAGTTCTAGTTCAGGATCAACCTTAGTTTTGTTTTTCTCTACCCACGCAGCATTGTACCAATGGATCCAGCAGATCTACAGCCAGGTCTATCCGGCCTCTTTTGGGCATTAATACAAGTATATTCTGACCTCTGTGAAGCCGTTTGGCAGGTCTCTTATATGAGTTGGATAGACGTCCATCCTCTGGGCTTCGCTCGATGCCACTCCATCACTCCCTCTTCCTGTGAGCCTGATCCATTTACACAGAAACGCAGAGGGATCCAGTTAGCTCCAAATATCCAGTTTGCTCGTGGCTCAATGTCTGGGTTGTGTTTGGCAGCAGAAGCGATCGCAGTCTCCAAACCTGACTAGCTGTCTGGGTGAAAGCAGCTCTCCTGGATCTGGAGCTGGAATATTTCATACATCAAATACTTAGTAAAGTTTTATTAATAATCGATAATCAATGTTAGTGGTCACACCAAATATTACATTTTTCAACTTTCCATTGGGTCTTAAATTGCAATAGTTTCCAAACATTATAATTTTGTCATGGCATAAAACACATATTTCACTCACACACACACATTTATATATATATATTTGTAAGTATGCAGTTCATTTGATTAACAAGGAATAGCTTAAATATATAGGCTATATGATGTTCACTTAGCTGGATTTTTTATTTTCATTTGCACACATTATTACACAGTAATTTAGTCAATGTACAACTTCATACTATAATAAGCAATGAAAAATCAAAACACTTATCTCGTCTGTCCTCCTCCAAACTCAAATAAAAAAGAAAATACAAAAAAGAATATAAAAAAAAATCCCTCAATAAAAAAAAAAAAATCCCAAATCTTTCCAAAGTAAGAAAATAACACTTAAAATAAATGTCCTCCTTCAATAAATGCTCCTTAAATAAAACTCAAATAAAATATTTTCAGATGTCCTTCTAAAATAACTCTTCGAAGAAATCCTCAAAACACCTTAAAAAAATTACAGGATCCGCACAGAAAGGTGTCATGTGAGTGGCGGATGAGAACCCAGGCGCAGACAGCAGATGCAAATAACACAGGATTTATTGGTACAAAAACAGGAAAACAAAATCCACGAGGAGGCAAAACAAGACAGGACTATATGGAGACAAACTAGACAACGAAACTAACAAAATACTAGAAAATAAACAACACTACGAGAGATACTAAGAATGACTAGACTTTCACAGGATACTCACAAGTAACATTTGGCAATGAACCGACACAAAACAGCAAACACAAGGGGTTTAAATAAGAGGACTAATCATGACATGACAGGTGACACAGACTAGGTAATGACAAGACGAGAACAGGTGACACAGACTAGGTAATAATGACAAGACGAGGATAACAAGGGGGCGGGGTATAGTAACGAGACAACACAAGCACATGGCCCAAACAACAGGCCATGCGCTTGTACGCCAAACATGGTTCTGCCATGATCCTGCCACAAGACTAAGAGAATCAAGAACATGATGGCAGAATCATGACAGAAAGGTATATGGTGTCGTATTGTCTCAACCAACAGATAGCAATGGGTTTGAGCGTTTTGTCACTATATCAACTGAAACTCGAATCACTCGTACGCACAATTGGCGTGCACATTTGCGAGATTTATTCCATCTGAAAAACTTTGATGTAAATTGTGTCATTTTTGCAAAACATTTCCCAGTGGCATGTTGCTGTTTTATTACTTAAATTAATAATTATTCTAATTCATAGACTTATTTTATTTCCAGAAAAGCTTTTTTCATCATAGCCTTTAAGCTAATTACAATATAAATTGATAGTTTATTGATAAGAAAAATCATATCTTTGATAAATCATATCAATCTTTGCTCCGAAACTATAATAGTTCTACATAAAAATGTTTGCCTTTGAAAGATTCTCGAAAATAATAGCACACATCAAGGTTTTCTCCACCAAACGGTATTGTTAATCATTCAAATAATTCTGGTGTTGTGGTTCATGAATAACACAGTTAATACTTTTTATAGGGTTGACAAATAATATTGTATTAGAGACAATTGAGTTGCGCTTTATTTTACAGTATGTGTATTTACAGTGCTTCTTACCTAAGAAAGTACTGCTAATATAAGGTAACTATGGGTTAAGGTGGGTTTAGATGTAGGTTCTGGGTTAGGACTTAGTTATTACACCGCTATTGCAATTACTATTATAAGTTCTGGGGAATAGGACTAAAATAAAGTGCTACTGACAATTGAGAACAAAATTGAAGAGAAACTTAGTAACACTTTCTTGTAGAGTGTTCTTGTTACATGTTACTAGTAATTAAAACAAATTATGCATAATTACATGCAACTAACCCTGAACCAAACCCTAATCCTAATCCTGTAGTAAGTACATTTAGTTAATTGATATTCCTCAGAACGTAAATGTATAATTACACCTTAAAATAAAGTAAAGACCTGAACTATTAACTGTATAAGGTCCAACATATATATATATATATATATATATATATATATATATATATATATATATATATTATATATATATATATATACATATTCTTCAAGATTTTACATCCATTTATTATTGTTGATTAAATGAAGATATATGCAAGTAATTTCTGAAGTATTTTGTGGCTGAATTTGAAGTCTTTTACACGCATTTGCCAGCAGATGTCCTCAGAATGCTTTTTTCAAAATGCTTAATAATTTTTCAGATCACCTGGTTCAGCTGATTCAGCTTTTCCCATCACTAAAATGAACACACTAGCTAACACATATGGCACATTTCTTGCACATGGCACAAAACTTTCATAGTGTTGCATGGTATTGATAAATCGAGTCTCTAATTCATCTTTCTTCCTCCTCTTCTTTTTTTATTAGAATAAGGATTAGCAGCACATGAGCCTTATATGCCTCATGCTGAACAGCTCATATATATATATATATATATATATATATATATATATATATATATATATATATCAGACAAGGGATCCGTCAGAGAGGTCAGAGAGGTGGGCATGGGCACCAACAGAGATGTGAGAGAGGTGGGCATGGGCACCAACAGAGAGGTCAGAGAGGTGGGCATGGGCACCAACAGAGAGGTCAGAGAGGTGGGCATGGGCACCAACAGAGAGGTCAGAGAGGTGGGCATGGGCACCAACAGAGAGGTCAGAGAGGTGGGCATGGGCACCAAGAGAGAGGTCAGAGAGGTGGGCATGGGCACCAACAGAGAGGTCAGAGAGGTGGGCATGGGCATCAACAGAGAGGTCAGAGAGGTGGGCATGGGCACCAACAGAGAGGTGAGAGAGGTGGGCATGGGCACCAACAGACAGGTCAGAGAGGTGGGCATGGGCACCAACAGAGAGGTCAGAGAGGTGGTCATGGGCACCAACAGAGAGGTCAGAGAGGTGGGCATGGGCACCAACAGAGAGGTGAGAGAGGTGGGCATGGGCACCGACAGAGAGGTCAGAGAGGTGGGCATGGGCACCAACAGAGAGGTCAGAGAGGTGGGCATGGGCATCAACAGAGAGGTCAGAGAGGTGGGCATGGGCACCAACAGAGAGGTGAGAGAGGTGGGCATGGGCACCAACAGAGAGGTCAGAGAGGTGGGCATGGGCACCAACAGAGAGGTCAGAGAGGTGGGTATGGGCACCAACAGAGAGGTCAGAGAGGTGGGTATGGGCACCAACAGAGAGGTCAGAGAGGTGGGTATGGGCACCAACAGAGAGGTCAGAGAGGTGGGGATGGGCACCAACAGAGAGGTCAGAGAGGTGGGCATGGGCATCAACAGAGAGGTGAGAGAGGTGGGCATGGGCATCAACAGAGAGGTGGGCATGGGCACCAACAGAGAGGTCAGAGAGGTGGGCATGGGCATCAACAGAGAGGTCAGAGAGGTGGGCATGGGCACCAACAGAGAGGTGAGAGAGGTGGGCATGGGCACCAACAGAGAGGTCAGAGAGGTGGGCATGGGCACCAACAGAGAGGTCAGAGAGGTGGGCATGGGCACCAACAGAGAGGTCAGAGAGGTGGGCATGGGCACCAACAGAGAGGTGAGAGAGGTGGACATGGGCACCAACAGAGAGGTCAGAGAGGTGGGCATGGGCATCAACAGAGAGGTCAGAGAGGTGGGCATGGGCACCAACAGAGAGGTGAGAGAGGTGGGCATGGGCACCAACAGAGAGGTGAGAGAGGTGGGCATGGGCAACAACAGAGAGGTCAGAGAGGTGGGCATGGGCACCAACAGAGAGGTCAGAGAGGTGGGCATGGGCATCAACAGAGAGGTCAGAGAGGTGGGCATGGCACCAACAGAGAGGTGAGAGGTGGGCATGGGCACCAACAGAGAGGTCAGAGAGGTGGGCATGGGCACCAACAGAGAGGTCAGAGAGGTGGGGATGGGCACCAACAGAGAGGTCAGAGAGGTGGGCTATGGGCACCAACAGAGAGGTCAGAGAGGTGGGTATGGGCATCAACAGAGGTAGAGGTGGGGATGGGCATCAACAGAGAGGTCAGAGAGGTGGGCATGGGCATCAACAGAGAGGTGAGAGAGGTGGGCATGGGCATCAACAGAGAGGTGGGCATGGGCACCAACAGAGAGGTCAGAGAGGTGGGCATGGGCACCAACAGAGAGGTCAGAGAGGTGGGCATGGGCACCAACAGAGAGGTCAGAGAGGTGGGCATGGGCACCAACAGAGAGGTGAGAGAGGTGGACATGGGCACCAACAGAGAGGTCAGAGAGGTGGGCATGGGCACCAACAGAGAGGTGGGCATGGGCACCAACAGAGAGGTGAGAGAGGTGGACATGGGCACCAACAGAGAGGTCAGAGAGGTGGGCATGGGCACCAACAGAGAGGTCAGAGAGGTGGGCACGGGCACCAACAGAGAGGTCAGAGAGGTGGTCAGAGAGGTGGGCATGGGCACCAACAGAGAGGTCAGAGAGGTGGGCATGGGCACCAACAGAGAGGTCAGAGAGGTGGGCATGGGGACCAACAGAGAGGTCAGAGAGCCCGTCAAAGGGTTGGTTATCAGAGAGAGGGAGGCAGAACTGTTGTCTCTAATGAAGTCCGGGCCATCATCGTTGATCATGTGGTGAACCGAGGCCTTACTATGGCAGAGGCTGCCAGATTAGTTGATCCAAATCTAAAAAGATCAACTGTCAATTCTATCATCCGAACTTTTCGCCAAGAAAACAGGTAAGTGTGGAGGATGTATACTATTCAATTTACAGTAAGTTGTAATGCATGTAAATTCATCAGACATGTTACGGTATTGGTACAGTATGATTTGACGACAGTGTCCTCGTTCTATGCTTAGAATTGACAGAAAACCCCATAGTGGTGACTGTGGCCGTGTGCTGACCGACCAGCAAGAGTGGGTAGTGGTGGAAATGCTGAGGGCCAGGAATGATATACGGCTGTCAGAAATAAAGCAGGCAATTGAGGAGAACAATGACACCTTTGCCAATGTGGCATCCATCAGCCTACCAACAGTAGGCCACCTTTTAAAGAGGCTCCAGGTATCAACGAAGTAAATTTACCTGGTGCCTTTTGAGAGAAACAATGTCCGGGTGCAACAACTAAGGGCTGAGTATGTTCAAGCACAGCACTATATATTGTATTACTGTTACTATTTGATGCATCACTTCCGTCATACGTATATTGGAACAAGACTGTAAAAAGAACTAACCAAAATATATATTTTTAGAGGGTTATGGTGCTTGACGCTGATGTGAACCATCACAAGATACATTTTTGTTGTTGAAGCGGGCTTTAACCTGGCCAAAACTCATCGCCGTGAACAGAACATACTCGGCCAACGGCCCACCGTCCAAGTGCCTGGACAACGTGGAGGAAACCTCTCCATGTGCGCAGCTATCTCTGAAGATGGTGTCCTAGGACATTACTTGGCTCCTATAATGCTGCACATCTTATTGAGTTTCTCAATGAAATTGAGCCGGCCTGTCAAGGTGAAGGGTGTGGGACAATGTCAGGTTCCACCATGCAGAGGTAGTTCAAGCATGGTTTCAGGCCCATCCCCGATTCATGACCCTCTACCTGCCTCCATACTCTCCTTTCCTCAGCCCTATTGAGGAATGTTTTTCAGCATGGAGGTGGAAGGTCTATGATCGCCGACCCCTTGAGCGTGCCACCCTCCTTCAGGCCATGGATGATGCATGTGATGACATCAGTGCAGACCAATGTCAAGCATGGATTCGTCACGCCAAAAGGTTTTTTCCAAGGTGGATGAACAATGATAACATTCATTGTGATGTGGACGGGAATCTATGCCCAAATGCTCAAGACAGGCTTGATCCAAAATGCACTAAATGTTATGTTTTGTCCTCATTTAGATACATTTCATTATAGAAAGTATACCTATTTTACTATTATTTCTGAAAAATTAATACAAATTTGCCCAAATAATTGCAGAGGATGTTTTCATTGATCCTTCACTTGATTACACATAGGATGGATATTTTGGAAATTATAGATTATGTAAATGTTGTGTAATATAAGTGTATTGCCTAATGTGAAAACTGTGTAATCTGTCTTTTATAGTACTGTAGCATATTAATTTCAGCACTAGGCCGATTTGAAACATGTATCTTGAATTGTTTGCTGTTGGATGAACTGATTGTTAAAAGTACTAAACTGAAAGAAGATCATATGTGTTTCGGTGATTAAACCAAATGTTCTCAAGATTATTATTACAATAATCTTGTGTTTGAAACAATGATTATGTGGACTGAAAACGTGTGCAACTGACTGAAAGCATTACATCAGCTTTTGAAAGAATGACTAGCTGCGTTACAAGTGTGATCAGTTTGGATTTTAGTAATAAGAGTTTTGAAAATGTACACCTTACTTGTGAAAATACTACCAAAGCGAATCAAAAAAACTTTAAGTGATACAAGGTGCTGGTTCTGGAAGCACTGGAACTTAAATAATGTTGGTGTATGTAAATCTATGTTAGTTATTCTTTTCTTTCTGTTTCTTTTACTTTGTGATATGGACCTATGGGTCTGGAATAAAGAATTGATTGATAGACAGAGTTTATGGGTGTGAGTCTATAAGTTTTGACCGTCATTTTTAGGAAACCCGTAAGTCGGGTCAGTTAGAAAAGATAAAGCACACTCAGAACATCTGAAGGTCTGAGCAGAGTTTGCTGGTTGTAGAGTTAAAGCTCTAGGAGGAGATACAGTCTAAAGTTTGGCTCAGAAGAAGAAGAAGTTTATATTGTAGATCAGTAAGCTGGCTTGAAAAAACAACTTAATTAGGGGTTATTGATAGGTAGGTTATTTGTTGCATCACCATAGCAACAGGGCATTGATCATTTGTCGTTCTTGTTTGATTATTGATTGTTTGGAGGGGGAGGACAGCTGTGCTTCTGTTCCTGCATCTCTGATCACACAAGGAATTCATTTGGTGGGTGAAATTTTGGCTGCTGGATCTGGATCTGCACACACTCAAATGCCCTTTATATGACAGATCTGATTCTCAATTAGCGAATAGCAATATGCAAACGAGATTAATAACGGTTATGATTGGTGAAAGTCAACTAACATCTGGATATATCCTATAAATGTGCGCTATTATTTAACAAGCCAACCTTTGGAGGAAGTCATGGCAGCACAAATTTATACTTTATTTGTAGTTTCGTTTGATTGTTATTGTAATAATAATAACCACACTGTAAAAAGTGATAGGCTAATCTGATTTAACCCGAAAAATTGTTTAAATGTTTATAGGTTCGTTCGGTGATGTATATATATATATATATATATATATATATATATACATATATATATATATATATATATATATATATATATATATATATATATATATATATATATATATATATGAAATGATGAAAAAAAAGTGGTAACTTTTTATATATATATTTGAATTAAACCAGTTAATGCATGCTATTTTTAGGTTACCACTTTTTTTTCATCATTTCATCGTCAATATGAAACCCGTGATAATGTTGCATAGGCTAAAGAACGAGAGATGTATCAAAATCAAAAGATCGATTTCCTACATTTATCCTGATCACAAATTCATTGTGATCATTATACTGATCAATAATACTGTGTGAAATTAATCATATGCTATTGAATAAATAAGCTCGGTGGATGACAGTAACTATATGTTTTGTTTGTCCTGCGCGCGCACTAACATCCCATCATAGGCTAAAGTGTTGCATTAATTAAATTTAATGTATGCAACTTTTATGCAAAATTTCATAATTTGGCCAGATTTTATTCCATAATGGTCTTGTTTTTTAAACAAATGAGAATATTACGAATAGCCCACAATTTAAATGTTAAAGGTAGGGTTGGGATGATTTTGTAAAGTGGTGCACATGAATCTTCAACTAGAATCTTTTGAATATTTGGAAATTAAAATTAGGTGTAGCCTAATTCTTCATTTTTTTGGCGTAAGATCATTTAAATTAAGCTATACTTAAAGTTTTGGTTTGCTTTGACGATGCAATCCTTCTACATGTTTAAAACCACGGTCAAAATGATCAGGAACTGCAGCATCATCATGGCTTTTTGAACATGTTAGTCACTTAGAAACATCTAAAAAAAATGAAGTTAATGAAACAAACACTCTGTTAAGCATTATTAAAAATATATAACTTTATGACAAATTAGTCTATATATCCAAAGAAAGACGATGCAACACTTGATCCTGTCAGTGCAACATTGATCACGACATGCACACCGATAATTCCCAGAAATGAGCTAATTAAAATGACCAGTTGTCTTACGGACTCATAACCTCTCATTCAGTATTTTGATGAGAGCACATTTTTTTTATAATTTCTTGGGTCAAGAAATAGTGTTTCCATGCCGGGCGATATCGGTGTAATATACAAAAAACGTTTACGCTTTCTACGACACATGCATTGTCATCTTATTGCGCATAATCGGTTTGAGAGCGTGCATGTAAACGCGCTCATTAATGCACCATTTCCAAAGTGTCAAACGAACATCTAATGTTGTTGTGATCACCATGTGTGGAAGAGTTGGGGGCCGGGCTCTCTCTGTGTGATTGGTCTGTTTTGGACTGGGGGGGGGGGGGGTCCATTGAGGAATGTGTTGGTCATCCTGGAGGGGAGAGTGATTGGGAATCACGTGGACTTGACCGAAACTGGGAGAGAGAGAGAGAGAGAGAGAGAGAGAGGGTCGAGCATGAGAAGCATCAGTACAGAGCAGTGACCGATCCTGGAGATCACCTGGAGACACGAGATTTAACGCAAACATCCCGAGCTCAACAGGCACAGAGTGGAGCCCATGGCAGAGGGTATGGCATTTTCATTTCGAGGTTCTGGCCCTCTTCATCAAGGTGTTGCTTGTTTAGGGGCCATGGGGGGCTGGGGGCCCCTGCATTGTCTTTCATGTTTCCGTGTGGTTTTCCTCTCCCTCGTGTACTCGTGTAAGTGAGGTTATCGTGGAGCTCCTCTTTGTTTTGCTCCCGTTTCTTCTTGAGTTGTGAGAGTGTGTTTTTCATGAGACTCGAGGAAGGGTTAAGGCCCGTGCTGGTCGCAGAAGGGAAGGATTTAATCCCGCTCACCATGGGTTCAGATTTACAACAGGACTATCCAGGTGAAGTAGCGAACAGACGAGAGTGTTTTCTTCGTCGGCTTTCACCATGTTAGCGCGCATTTGGAAAGTCTTCATCACTTTGGAGAGAAACACCTAAAAAGCCAGCATGTGTTGCCAGTGAGACCAAGAGGGCATTATTAAAGTAATAGATTTTTCAATTGATATAGACCAATAATATATCGACAATTACGTGGTTTGCTTACTTGTAAACAAAAATAATACCAAGAACTCAATTTTCAGTTAAAATGTTTATTCATGATAAATGTAGCATGTTACACTTGTTATTTATAATATCTGAAAATATATGTCTGAAATCAATAAATAGGAGAGTAATTTCACATTTTTTAAAATGGCTTTCTTAGTAACAATCACATTCATGATCTTAGAAATGAACATTTAAATGATTGGCAATCGAATTATTGATATCAAAAATGAAAAAAAATTATAATAGCAGTTCAATTGTAGATATCAAGAATAGACATTTGCACTATTAACATTGATATCAAAAATTATTATTTTTATTAGTAGGAAATTGTATTTCTGGTATGTGAAATTGGAATTTCAACTAGTAGAAAATCGATTCTTGATATCAACAATTGAATTTGAATGGCAGCTTTTATGGTGACATTTAACTAGTGAAAATACAATTACAGATATGAAGAATTTAATTGTTGATATCAAGAATTAATATCCTGGGAATGAAGAAAAGTCAAAACTGCTTGCCATAATTGTTTCCAGCTTTCTGCACTATAAAACGTCAGCATGTCCCAATGTAAATTATTTTGTCAAATAAAAATACGAGAATATATTTATATATAATAATAATAATAAAATAATAATAATACTACATTGTTATTCTGCTTAAATAAAAATGTTTCATGCTAGAGTTTACGCCACTTTAATCGTAAACGTGCAAATATGGCCCAGACTAAAATGGATGTTTAAGCTCTTTTATCTGAAAGCAATCTTAAAATATGTCACTGCCAATGTTTTGTCTCAAAATGCACACCAATAATTGTTTTTTTTTTCTAAGGCACCTTTATAAAAACTACTGAAATGCCCTAATTGAACAAAGGCCTAATCCTGTCTTAATCTAAGCTCTGTCTGTGAAACCAGGCCTAAAATAATTTGTCATTCTTTTTTTTAAATACAACCACTGATGTTTCTTGGTCAGTTTGGGCAATTGTTTTATACTCTCTGTTATATTCGAATTTTGAAATTTCACAAGCACACACATGTCCGCATGCATTTCTCTCCCCTCTGATGGTAAATGTAAATGGTTTTGCAGGAGGGTGCACGAAAACCGAGGAGGAGGAGGGGCAGGCCGCCGAGGAAGACCCTCAGTCTTACCATGGTGTGGGTGTATGCAAGTGGTTCAACGTTCGGATGGGTTTTGGATTCCTATCTATGACCTCACGAGACGGTGTGCCTTTAGAAACTCCAGTTGACGTGTTTGTCCATCAAGTAAGTGCTGAGAAACATAGCAGGTTATTTAGTTTTAAATCAGCTAGATCAAATAGATAATAATGTTTAAGTCCCAATAATAATGTTAGACCAACATAAGCTCACATCACCCTGGTTCCCTCAACAAAAAGCGGAAGTGGTGAAATGCATTTCTTTTCTGGGCTTTGGCTAAATGAATATATGTCATCCCTGCAATGGATGTTGTATTACCTTTTTGTTTTGCTTTGGAAAGCCAACATCTGAAATCTAAAATGGCTTAGTCTGCTCTTAAATGGCAAATCCAATCACTCCTGATTGTCCAAACATTCGGCAAACAGATTCACTGTGAACTTCTGCAGTAATTGCATTGCTCCACCCTGGTATGGCTAGTGTTTCTCTCTCACCTCTCATTTCTCATGTAAGTGCCATGTCTTCAAACAATAGTCTGGCCTGTCAGCCAGAGCATTTCAAGGATGACCCCTTTAATCTTGTTTCCTGTCATAAAGTCATTAGCCACAGATACAGTATGTGGAGAAACATTTAGGAGCCCTTTGTATGGGTGACCAACTGGGTGGCCATTTGTGTCCCGAGAGCGGCTGTGACTTCATACAGACCAGGAATGTGCAACTTCGTTTAGTATTAATTAATAAATCTGTGCAACGGAAGTCAAAAGTAACTTTAGCTGGACAATAGCTTTATTCTAGAGCTGCTGTAAAGCCAAACAATCTCTATTACTTTAATTTCCTATTATCACTGTAAAGCTACTGAAACAATTTGTATTGTTAAAAGCGCAGTATAAATGAAGGTGACTTGACTTGACTCTTATTCGGCACATTTAGCACATCACAGTCCCGATGAACAGCAGATTAACAGTAGTATTGGACATGTTGTACATGCCTGTCAGAGAGCAAACTGAAGATGTGTCAAGGGCTTTTCAATGGTCAAAACTGATGCAAGAGCCAGATGTTTGATACAATACCTTTATTTACAGAATACAACATAATTATATTATACACATGCAAAATTGAGGTTAAATGGACATTTGTTTCACAGAGTATAAACTCATTAGAAATATTCGTAAACATGAAATGTCCATTAAACATGGACAAAGTAGGAACTGACCCAACGGGTCAAGTCACCTTTAACCTTTATTTAAATAGCGTTTTTCAGTGTCAAATCAACCCAACTTCAAAAACTTCTCAAATTTTAGATTGTGTTCATTTTTTTAATATTATAAATAGTGATGAAAGTCAAAATATTAAATGTAATGGATGTTTATTGACAGAGTAATCAACTAATGACATGGAGGGTAAAGGACTTTAGGAAGATGGCAGCATCATTATATTATATTTACACAAAGATTGGTTGGTCTATTAGTTGTAAAAACATGTTGACTTTAGCAATCTTTGTTGCAATATATGCCAACGCAGACCGAGTCCCCAAGTTTGCATGCCTGTAACTCAAGAAGTATATAAAATGTATCTTAATAGTCTTTATTTTGGCATCTTCATTTTAAAGGCCCTATATCCCAGAGATCAGATTGTTTCAAAGCATTTTCACAGCAATAAACAGGAAAATAATAAAGCGATTATGCAAACTTCATCAAATATAAAACAATTAAATTCTGCTGTAAAGCAACTCTAAAAAGACAATAGTGTCATTTAATAGTGTCAAGTCAATGAGTGATTCAGTGTTGATTCAGTTCAGTTCAATAACGGTGGAAAGTTCACCAATTATGAAACCAGTTCAATTCCCCAATAAGCAACTCTACAGAAGACGATAGTGTCATTATTCAGCTCAGGTTTTGTTCTCATCCAATAGTGTCAGTGCGGTCAACTCGATAATATTCCTGAATCTTATGTGTCTTTTAAAGCCATTGGCCAGATTCATTGACTGTGCACGTGCTGCACACACGCTTGGCCTCAGCTACACAACATTAACTCCGCTGCTGCTCTTTGTGAGCGCAAACAAAAGAAGAAGAGCGTGACTGATCCTTTCTATAGCTGTGGCGTTTCGCTTCTTCTTATGTCAAAAACCTGCTTGCTTGTGATTTCTCCATCACCTAATGCATCATCCTTGTCCATGCAGATCCAGTCGACATGCTCTCTTCTAAGGGGTTTTACTGTCGGAAGGGCAATTGGGGGTTGGGGGTCACACGTGTCTAGGGAAATACGTTAACGGTCACTTTGACCCACACACAATGGACGTACTTGAAAGGGAACACCGCATCTGCCACAACATAGTTGTAACCAACAATGTTTCCTCAAAACAAACACAACTACAGATCCTCGTGGGGCCGTTTACATCACATCGATAAGAAGACCTGTAATACTAGTCATCTAAGGCCAAATGATCCACTGACGGTGTTTCATATATTTAATGTGCAGAATTATTTGCCTGATTTCATAAAATCCTATATAAAATATCCAAGAGAACAGGTATAGACAAACCAATTATGTTCATTTTTATTTTAAAACACTGACTGACACAGATTGCTGCTTGAAGCTTGAATGTTTTTATCTTTCCTGCTGAGAATAAAAATTGTATACATGTTGGCGTTAAATTCTCTCTTAGTATAATGTAAAAAATCTCACTCATTACTGTAATACAATAATAAAAATCATCCTGTCCTGTCACAGTGGCTTTTAAGATGATTTAATTAAAATGAGTATCAATTAATTTCAGGACACCTAATATTACTTTACAAACGTATGTAATAATTTCTGAATTACAGTTGTTGTTTTTTGCATAACTGTAAGCTATTGAGAGTTGGAAGAGGGAGATAAGATGCATTTCATAGTCATGAAAATAATGCTAAAAACCTTACTGGTCATATGCAATATATAATTTTTAATAAAATATGTTTCATGAGATACTCACACATAATCCATCATGAAGCTGTTCTTTCTTCTGCTCATTGTGTTTATCAACACGATAAGGTCTGCAGTTGTGTAATGTATTTACTGTATGACAAAACACTGCTGCCATTGGTTGGTGGCAGAAGAATTTGAAAGGCAACATTAAGAAGAACAGCAATGCATTTGTTTTAATGCATGAATATAATGCAGACGGTAGATTTCTAATATCTTGTACTTCTAATGAACTACAAGGTAGCATTAGTTATCTAGGAATATGACTTGTAAAAGGCTTGAATTTCTTAAGCGACTTCTGAAGATTGAGTTGTGACTTTGATTAAACGTTGAATTGTTGAAGTGACAATAAGAATAAGAACATGTATAGAAAAATAGAAAGGGTGAATGAATATCCATTCACATCGACTTATGTAAATGATGGGTGAACTATAGAGCGCTGCAGCGATGACAATTTTTTTTAGGCCAACTCATAAGCTTGCATTACCCTGTTTCCCTCGAAGTCCCCCTGTGGTGAAAATCCAGCTTTTAATGTTGTTTATATATCTGTTTTTAATATGCTTGAATAATAAACCATGTGCAAATTCATAAGTCGACAGCATTGCTGAGTATGTTCTACCCTAAAACTGCAGTGAACTAGCCTGGATGCCAGCCCAAACCCCGCCCACAACATTTTTTGGTCGGGAAGTTCGGTCTGGACTCGATCCATTGAGGAGTAATTATGATCGGTTCAGAAATCGTCGGGCCAATCAAATGGCCAGGGCGGGCTTTATACGATGATGGACAGATGATCTGCAGTTACGTAATCATCACGTCATCAAAGAGCGCTTGGTTTGAACTGGTTTACAACAAAGATGGCTGCCGCTTCAGAACTGAGATGTGTAGATTCCACTATCGCGTCTGTTGTAGAATAAATCACCAGCGCATTAATTTTAAAAGACGAACAGAGAACTGCAATCAAGGTATTTGTGGATCGCAAAGATGTGTTTGCCGTCCTTCCTTGCCGTTTGCTTGCTCTGATTGGTTGTAGGTCTATCCAATTGAGTGCAGTTTTTTTTCCTAGTTCGGTTAAGACACGCCTCATAATCAAAGCCCTATGGAGCAGTTTCAGACTCTCATTCTGACTAGAATATGAGTATGACGAAGTCAGGCTAGCAGTGAACCAAAGACGGTCTCAAAAACACGCTTTGAAATCGCTGGTGTTTCTGACGTCACAAACGACCTTGTAACCAATCAGATCAACTTGTGATCGTCAACCAGTGGATCTCTGAGGGAGTGAGTGAGTGGAGGCGGGGCTCATTTGCATATTCATAGAACCACACATACTAAATGAGGCAAGGGTGTCGAGTTACATTCGAGCTATTTTAAGGCATGAAGAATTTTTTTCAAGGGAAAAAAAACAGTTAAATGTGTAATTTTGGTGATCAAAGATGAGTTTTTAAGGAATAAAATTATTGACTACAGGGGGACTTTAAAAAAAAACAATAGGATTTTTCCATTTGCTTATGAATTATTGCAGAAAATAAGCTCTGTGACCAACAGAAGTTTATGATTCTTACATTTTTTGTTCATCATGATAATCTTTGCAATTTTAAAGCCTGAATACAGAAGTAAAAAGCTTACCATAAGGCTAGAAACTCATTACACAATGACGTTACATGTTCCTGACAACCTCATAGTCCATTTAGACACGATAGACAAGTAAAAGATTTAAAATAATCACAAGAGGGTATTACTGGTGTATTTAATGTCGTAGAATAAAGCGTTAAAACATCTCAAGCTTGTGCGAGACCTTATTTCAGGCATTTAACCCAAAACCGATTGGCTTCAGGACAATGGAAGTGGAAGTGCAGCACTAGTATATTCCTTTAAAGTCCCCCTGTAGTCAATTTTATCCCTTAAAACTCATCTTTGATCACCAAAATGACATATTCAAACGTTTTAAAAATATCTTGAATGTAGCTCGACACCCTTGCCTCATTAGTATGCGTGGTTCTATGAATATGCAAATGAGCCCCGCCTCCACTCACTCACTCCCTCAGAGATCCACTGGTTGACGAGCACACGTTGATCTGATTGGTTACAAGGTCGTTTGTGGCGTCAGAAACACCAGCGATTTCACACCGTGTTTTTGAGACTGTCTTTGGTTCACTGCAGTTTTAAGCAGAAAATACTCAGCAATGCTGTCGACTTATGAACTTACACACGCTTTGTCTTAAAGCATATTAAAAACACCACATAGACATATAAACATTAAAAGCTGGATTTTCACCACAGGGGGACTTTAAATAACTAGTTCAGGACAGGTACTACATTTACACTTTGCCAAGAGCTCATTCATGACCGTGAATATGTTCCCCCTCAAGCCAAGCAACCATTTGAAGAATTTTTGTGGACCCGTGGCACAGCATCCTTCCCAGCGATCAGGGAGTGAGACGTGTGTGTGCTGTGGGGGGATGTGTGTGTGTGTGTGTATCAGGAATGCTGTAACCTGGGTCGGGGGATGGTGAACCGTGGGTTTTTCACACATAAGTCAGTCGCTTTCTCTTTCATATCCCATAAGAATGCACATCACACAATCACACATACGTTTTAAAATCACTGCGCTCCCAAATTTGAGCTAGTTAGGGGGGGTTCCCCCAAAATAATGTTGATTTTTCTGATCTACATGTGCATTTCAAGACGTTTGAAAGACAAAAAAAGAAATACATGCTCTCCTAATTTCCATTACTCTTTCTTTTTCTCTCAGTCTCCTTATCCTGCCATGTCTCTTTCCCTCCAAAAGCTGAGCTCTGTCTGATAGTCAGTAAAGAAAGTAAACAGTCAACTGACATTTATATGTTTTAGGAATCAATTTCTTAGACAAGTTAATTTACTGAAGACTATGAAACCTAAAGGTAAATAAGTTAAAATGTATTTACAATACGTGCACGTTCATTATTAATCGTATGCCTAATATGATGAGCACGGCTTCGTTCATGTTTCTTGTCCCTCAGATTGACAGTTACTAATTAGGGGAGAGCGGGGCACAACCTAACACATTTTGGTTTTGGCTCAATAATTTAAAAAATAATCAAGTTAGATTCATATTTTTTTACACAAGCAACATACACATCTCTGCTACAAATTAACACTTAAACGTTTTTTTCTAGGACCTTCCATTTTCGTATAGTTGCACTGAAAGTGACAGAAGTGCAAATGTTACAACTTACCCCTTATGCGGGGTTAACTGTAACACACAGAGGGGTTAGTTGTAACACTTCATCATTCAGTACTATTTGATCTGTATAGTTTGATATTGTTTGTGTGGCCTACTGTATAGATAGATATCCATACATCCATCCCTCATCCAATCATCCTTCTATTATGGATCAATATCATGGATAGAGATATAGGAAAGGGCTGCACAGTTTTGGAATAAATGAATAAATAAAATCATCAAATATTGTAATTGAAATTGAATTATATTTGTGTGTGGCAGCTGCATGCAAAATTATTATTATTAATAATAACAGTAATAATAATAATAAAAACGAGCTTATAATCACATTTTAAAGGGTTTATTGCATGAAAAACAGGCTATATTTTGAATAAATAAACAAGTGATCAATGCATAGTAAACAACATTTTAAAATTTTAATTCCAACATTGTTTGTGAAAGTCCAACAAAGTTAAATGGGGCAAAATAAATATATAAATAAATACTCAAACCTAAAAATTGTGGCTCCCTGTTTTCGTTTGATAATCATTGTAAACTTGGCGGCTTTGTAACACTGTGCTACAACTAACCCCGCTGTGTAAAACATATTTTAATCCTAGCTAACAGTTGCTAGGAGTTGCTGACATGTTTCAAAACAGGGCTGTTTTAGCCCACAAGATGGTGATTAAGGTTATATAAAGTAAGATTTGGTGACGTACACACCCAGCTCAGAAACTGAAAAAAAAGTATGATGAAAAAATGTACTTGCACGGTGTCAAAACACTCTTTGTCCAGTATCTTCCCGAAATCTTATCAAAACTTTCCACAAATTCGGGGGAGACCGTCTTCTGGCAGAAAATAAGAGGAAACACACCCTGCTTGATCCTGACTAACTATATAAAAGTCCGAGTTACATTTAACCCCGCGTTAGGTTGTGCCCCGCGCTCCCCTATTACATTACATGAATCACGTAAATTATATAGGCCTTTTTTCAATTCAAAATGGCAAATTAGACAAAAGTTTATCAGTTTGCCATCTCTATCCTAAAACAGCTGTTAAATATGAAGTGTTTAGTTTAGCTACATACATTTTATTGCACTTTATGACCATTTACTTTAGAATTTGCGCTCAGCTGTGAACATAAAGCCGGTCTACTTTGATTTGACTGGTCATCTAAAAAGTGTTGGCATTGATGAGCGGTGTTCTTGGTGATCTTGGTGCCGTGCAATGTCCTTGCAGCACTAAAGTAGTGTTAATACGATATTATTAGGCAATTATTTCACACCATTTATTATGTACGCCTCAGAAAAACAGTGAGGTCCGGACCACCTCGCGACCTCATGATGCAGTCCTCTCTCTGCTTAAATAGTGTCCTCTACATTAACACAAACACTGCTGAAACCAGACGTTTCGTCTTGCCTTCTGCATGTAATTAATTCAGTTTCTAAATGAATGTGGATCTGGTGTAGTGGCATTGCTGAGAATGTTTTGCTGCTTTTCTCAGAGCAAACTGCACATGGAGGGTTTCCGCAGTCTGAAGGAGGGCGAGGCGGTCGAGTTCACGTTCAAGAAGTCCTCCAAGGGGCTCGAGTCTCTGCGGGTGACGGGTCCTGGAGGAGCTCACTGTGTGGGCAGTGAGAGGAGACCCAAAGGCAAGAGCGTCCCGAAACGCAGAGCCAAAGGAGACAGGTGAGGCGTCTCAGAGCTACAACATGACCGTTCGAATATTTCGCTTCAGGCAGTCTTTGTACAGCTGGGGCAGTGCGCAAAAGGGCCTTTTCCTCTTTGTTTCTGAGAAACATGTGTCTTTCTTATCAACATAAATCCAGTAGCTTTATTTTAAGTCTTGTGCCATTTGGATGCCTTGTTTGAGTCTCAGAAGAAAGTGATACAAAAGCCATTTTAAAAGGTATACTTTCTTATACTATCACGTTTACCCCTAAATGGTGCAGAAAACGGTGAGAAAACAGCAGTTCAGAAAGCATCTGATCACAGTGATGTGGATATGTTTGCACCACATCTGCAATTCAGCACTTCAGACAAGACACGTCACTTTATTTTTATAGCATGTTAAACTGGAGATTGCTTCAAAACAAGCAGCTTTACAGCATTAAACATTAAAAACAGTGTCAGTGTCTCTTTCAACTAGAAGCACAGATTCAGTTTCTATTTTAAAGCGGCTCTCCAGTGAAGTCAGGGCCTAAAACTAACTTTTCGCCGGTGGTCGGTGACCTAAGAAAATTTAGCAGCCATAAGGCCGCGTGTCCACTAAAGTGTTTTTAACCAGCTGAAAACGCTAGGCGCTCTGCTGAAAACTCCTAGCTATCAGCGCTCGAGAGCGTTTTCTTCAGTTGAGACGCTTTGCTTGTTTTGATACTGAATATCTACGAAAGTGTTACTAGCATCTCATTTCACACATTTAGTTTCTGTGTTGATTCTATATAAAAATGTCGATACAATGTAAAGTATTTTCTCTGGCTCTTTGTTTTAATTATTTTTTTCTGTTATTATGCTTGTCATCTGTTGACAAGCAGAATGTGGCGGTTGGTTGGTGTGGTGTTAGCCCCGCCCCTCCTCCACTGTGATTGGACGGCTGGGTAGAGCGCTGACAGTGATGAGCGCTGCGTTTTACCCAAAGTCGAACATTCTTCAACTCTCGGCGACCGTTAAAAAACGCTGGGCGCTTCAGGCGTGTAAAAACCACTCAGCGCCTCGTTACGCTCATGCCGTTTAAAAATCATGGCACTACTATTGAAAACAATTGGAAAAATACGCCAGCTGCGTGAAAAAACGCTTTGGTGGACACACGGCCTAACACTGTTTTTGCAAAACAGGCAGTTATGACACCAACATTTTAGATACCAGTGGAAATGCAAAATTTTCAGGTACAGAAACTTAAAAAAAGTAATCGAATGTAAACTAGCACTGCACATTCTTCACTGTATAAATTAAACATAGATTAATCCTTATTAAAGTTACAAAAGTTATTCAGTCAAGAGCAGTGAGTGATTTTTCTGTCTTTTGTTGTTTGATAAACATTAAGGACACAGACAGGAGCAGGTTGGCCGATTCAATACTGATACACATGCATTTTCTTTCCCAACTGTTTACATTCCCTTAAGACATAACTGACTATGTTTACGAGGATACTCACCAATACGGGCATTTTTAAGCGCAAGAAGATTTAAGAAAGTTAAAATTAATATTCGTGCGCAGTCTGAGGCACATTTCGGGTGTTTGCGCACAGAAAACTTCCCACATATCGTATAACGAATTGAGTTCCCCTTCGCATCTTTTTACACTTGAATATTTCAATTGACAAGGCTTAAACTTTCGTGATGATGCTGCACTGGCCTGTCAACTGTCCAGATCTTCGTTCACGTTTGTTCACGTTCATGTTCTCACAACATTGCATTGCTAGAATCTAAAAAAATGTTACCGGCCAACTGGCAATTGACACTGTTTCACATACTCGCTAAAACTGATTTTTACTTGCATGTGGCGCTTGGCAAGTGTTCATTTTTGGGTGTAGTGTAGTCATGAGTGTAGTCATGTGTTTACTTGTATCTGAACTGACGAAACTAATCAGAAAAGATTTTCACATCAAACAAGGCGGACCATCACCACGGACCAATGGTAGTGCAATGGAGTTTACTAGCCGGAGCGAACCTTTCGTTTTTCACGAAAAAAAACTTTGTTTTGGCCGTATTTTGTTTAAAATTACATCATTCTTCGATTTCGCTTAAAGTATATCGGTGCCTTCAGAGTGAACGATTTCGCAATGGGTTCAAGTTGATCAATTTTTTGGCAAAATTAGCTTGGTTTGGCAATACATCGCTACAATATTGACAGTGAACCGGTTTGACTGCAAAATGTTGCTAAAATTCAGATATGTGTCCACACCTGAAGGCTTGCATTAACTATCAAACCCTGCTACTTTTTGGAAGGCATTTCAGGGCCGTGAATATTTTCCACTAGCCGGTTCGGCTTTGACGTTGAATCCTTTTATTGCTACCCTGCCAGCATGTTTGATGTGCACGTGCAATTAATAAAACTGTTTAAATAGAAAAAAGCAAAAATTAAATCTCATGGAAAGGAAAATGTTTACAATGACCTGATTTTTGATATTTATCAGCATTTGTTGCACATGTAAAAACACTGTCACTATGTTATATTGCAGGCTAATCCTTTAGGTAACGTTTGCCTGTTGTCACTTCAATATAAGTGAGTAGTGCTATAGTGTGTGTGTTTGTTTTAGCAGCTCATAAGGGAGAGCCTGAAGTCCCTCTCTTTGATCTCTCCAAAAATGTGTTGTGGCCATCTCACCCCTTCCCCCACCTCTGCCCTCGGTTAGGGCCGTCGATGTGACCCGGATCAATAACTGGTTAAAACGGCCGGTCACTGATGCATTTATACCTGATGGAAATCCCCCAATCCTGAGGTTGTTAAAAAAAATGCTTACAACTGAAAGCAACTTTCAATTTAAGCTACAAAGATGAGCACCCAGTTTTCAATTTAATTTGCAAAAAGATTATGCCTCAGAATTAGTAGTAATAAAGCGAGGAATGTATTCCAGATGGATGGTATAGATGTATGATTTGGCCCAGCAGTCAGTCCATTCTGTGTATTGTGAAAGACTGCGTTGACTGTATCTTCACGCAGATCTTTATACCCTCACAGGGTCTTGCGCTCGATACATCCCTGGAGCGCGTCGGCCCTTTAAGAAGTCTAACATCTGTCCATCATGATTATTCATCAGCTCTGTGGACTCCTCATTGTTTTACTGAAGCAGCCCTTGTGAAAGAAGAAAGAAGGAGCATACTTTTAAAAAGAATGCTTATTGCAGAAACAATATACTTTATAATTAAGAATATACTTAAGTAGATTTTTCTAGACACTTAATTGTATTTTATTTAAAATTAAGTGTAAATATATTGTAGTTTATATTTATATTTAATGCAATAAAGTGCTTCTTTGACCCTCTTAAGTACATCTTCATATTTAATTTCACAATTGTTTCTATTGTCTTTAAAAATATGGTTGAAGTGAATGTACTACTGACAAGCATTTACGGTAAACAAAAATATACTTTAATGTAATTTCTATTGAAACTTGTATGACATGTACAGTATATTTTTAACGAGGAAGTGGCGGCTCGGTACATTTAAAATATATTAACTTTAAATTTAATATTAAACACACTACAGATACAATTAATCAAGTACTTTACATGTGCTTTTATTATGTTAGTCAACACATCAAAATAATTGTATTTACTATATATATATATATATATATATAGAGAGAGAGAGAGAGAGAGAGAGAGAGAGAGAGAGAGAGGTTTTAAGTATTACTACTATTACACTATCATTACGATATTTGAAGATTAGAAGTGCACTTTCATTACAGTTAATCACACTTGTTTTTCACAAGCCAGAATAAAGTGTGAATGTCATACACACTCATTTCCTGTAGAGAAGACGCTGCAGTTTATTTAATTGATAACAGATGAAGGTGCCCGAGAGGGGTCAGGGGTCAGGATTGCCATGGAAACTGCATGTGTTTAGGGACTGGGTGGGGTGTTTGGGGGTTAGGGCTGCAAAAGGTCATAGTTCATAGGCTACTGCTGCAGCTTTTCTCAAACAAAGGGCGTCATTGGCTTCTGCACGCTGCGCCTGCTGTCGGCCCGTGCCACACTGTGCGGATGAAGGCCTCGGGTCAGTGCCTGTAAACCACCCTGAGGTCCCCTGTGTCAGTCGCCCACATGACCTCAGCTGAGTGGACATCAATGCAGCAGCGACCGGCCCAAACCAACACGAAACCAGCTACCCATATGCCACTGGAGCTCCTTGTGTCAGCTCTGACAGCCTGGCCATGGATCGAACACTTTCACTATACACTTTATTAGAGTAAACGAGCCACGTTTTATTTTCATTGGAAATGTGGAATATGTGCTCACTCAGTTTAGCGAACCTTAACCCTCACATTTGATACGCACAGGCCTCTAGATATACTACATGCTTTCTTTTGTGTGATTGACAGTTCATTCTTTATAGGATCATTGTAAAAACGTCCACCTTCAGCTCTTCAGTCTTTTTGAGTAAAAGTAAACGTATAGTAAGAATAACTTGTATATTGTTTGGAATATGTCAAGATGAGCACTTACTGGACTGAAGTAACGTACTGTAGGCTTACTTGATTATCCATACATCATTTCTTATATCATGTTAAAATGCATTAAATTTGATCCATCAGGCATTTGAGGAAAGTTTATTAGTTCAATCATCATTGTATTGTATTGCATTATATTTTAAAACTAGATATTTGATTTAAAACTAAGCATTTAGATATTATCTTACTACGACATATTATAGTCAGATATAGAGGGACAGCTGATATTTATGATTTTATGTAAGTAGTCTATTGATTTACATGATTTTTTGGTCATATAAATATTAGCAACTGCTCCAAATTACGTATATTTTGCTCAGTTTGAGCCTCTGAATAAAACGTAGGTGTTTTTTCCTCCTTAAATATGAGCTACAGATTCTCACTATATCGTGCTATAAGAATATATATATAAGCCATAAAAGCCACACACACACACAAAAATAAATATCTCATGAAAATGAATATTTTAGAATGGCCTGCTTTTTGATGGTCTCCAGCAGTTTGATGTACATGTAAACACACTCACTAACTATTTTATATGCCTCAAACTGTTCGATAAGTTACGGAGCCCTTAAAATAACAGACATGGTGATGAAAATTACGTCAATGCTTTTACGTTCTCTCGCAGTTGTTATGTGTTCCTCTAGAAATTCTGCGCTCGCTTGAAAAGAGGTCAAAAGTTTTGCGTTTTTACTTTTTCCTCCCATGCCATGTTTTTTTCCCGCCACCATGTGCCTTTAGGGGTTTGTGATTCTGTAAGTTACTTTCACTTAAAGGGTTAGTTCACCCAAAAATGAAATTTCTGTTATTAATTACTCTCGTGTCTTCCAAACCCCCTAGAGGGGGGACAAACTACACGCCGAACACTTTCATCTGGTGAGTTTTTGAAAATATTACACGAGTAACGGTTTTGGTTCAGAATTACTAATTTAATGCAATACAAGCGAACAACACTAGATGTATAGCACACAGTACAGTTATGCGGGCCTACTATTGTAGAATTAGTGTTCACACCAAACGAGAATTAAATTATTTGCGCAAGTAGATTACATACAAAGTCAATGCAAAGAAGTAAATAGACGCAAAATTCGAGCCGCGAACGCTCAATATTCACCTTAATCGCGTCTTCCGCGCAAATTTCAACTCGAGCGTAAAATTCGCCGCGTTGACGCGTTGTCAAGCAAGCCAATCAGTTAACAGCTTATTGACAAGTCCGTGCACTGGGCACCTGTCGCGCTGGAAGCGGTTGTCATGCAGGCGCAGTTCCTGGAGTAGACGGTGAAATTCACTGAGATGTGTGTGAAATGTAGTTGTTGTTGATGTGCATGAAGACCATAGACTGTCAAAAAATGTGAAGACACTCCTAGTGACGCGAAAAACAAGAAACATTCCGGGAGTAATCTAGAGCAAGTAACGCGATGCAAAGTTTCGCTTCGCATTTGGTGTGAACACACCATTAGAATGCACTCTGTAAATCTGAGCTTTAACGTTTCCATGGCGACGCATCACGCTTGTCACGTGATACACCGCAGCCACAATAACAGTGAATGACAGATGTATCGTTTTTATTTTGTTTATCCTTTTTTATTCAAAATATTCACAAACTTGCTTACCATGTCATCAACTATCTGTTATTCCGATTCTCAAATACATGTAAGTGAGTGTGTTTGGTCATTTAAAAACCTTTATAAATAATCTTGATCTATAACGTGAGATGGGCGCCGCCATGTTTCTTTGCAGTCCAATACATGTAAGACAGTGGCCAGTGAACTGTGGGAAAAATAGAGTAAACTTTAGAGTGACTTCACTTCCACTATGTTTGTCTGATATGAAGTCACAAGTTGAGTCAAAGATTCAATGACCTATGGGCGTCGGAAACATTGTATATGGGTGGGACAAGACCTAAACAATCTCATTACATTATTTGATGCAATTGTACTTTTTCAGTGTAAATTATTTAATTTGATCAGCCCAGCCTAGGGGAACAGCCCTATAGTGTCTTATTATTGTACGTGTGAACGCCGGCTCACCATTGGCCAGCTCCGGCATCAGCATCACACACGTGTCGAGGTGCTCACGTGACCAACATCGGCCAATAATGAGCCAAACGTTACCCAAATTCTTCTGACGTAGAACCAGGAAGCGCTGCACTTTAGCATAGGAAACTGACACAGAAGGAGAATAAATTGTTGAATAAAGTCATATTCTCGTCGCTTCATAACATTAAAGTTGAGCTACTGGAGTCACATGGACTATTTTAACAATGTCTTTACTACCTTTCTGGGCCTTGAAAGTTGAAATAATGTTGCTGTCTATAGGGTCAGAAAGCTCTCGTATTTCATCAAAAATATCTTAATTTGTCTTCCGAAGATGAACGAAGGTTTTACAGGTTTGGAACAACATGAGGGTGAGAAATTAATAACAGAAATAACATTTTTGGGTGAACTAACACTTCAATTAGTAACCCTTTAATTAGTATTCTTATGGGGATTGTTTTTAATCATTAATACATTTGCGATTATAATTTTTCCACAGGTGTTACAATTGTGGCGGTCTGGACCATCATGCCAAAGAGTGCAAGTTGCCACCCCAACCCAAAAGATGCCATTTCTGCCAAAGTGTCGCGCACATGGTTGCCAACTGTCCCGCCAAAGCCCAGCAGTCGCCACAGGGCTCTCAGGGAACATCTGCGGGTCTCAAAGTGGAGGACGAGGAGCACAGTCCCTCCCCAAAGCCCACCAACTGACAAAACCAATCATATCACTACGTATACTGGAAAAAAACCAATGCATAATGCTGCTTTTGGAACTTCCTCAGGTCTATAAAAGCAAAGAAGAATGTCACTTTTTTTAGCAGTCTAACACTCAGGAATTTCAGTACAGTGTTTGGTGTATTTCTGCAGTTACCTCATTTCTCATGAAGTGAGCTTCCTCGTCTAGAGTTGGCGATTGGTATAAACGTCTTATTCTTACTGATGATTGACTGATTTGAATGTTTCTGGTATTTCTTGATGCTTTTATGAAAATGTTTTGGTGGTGGGTTTGAATTGGGGATTTTGGCAATTTGCCAATCCTGCAATAGTCTGTCCTGATCACCAGGGACCAAATGAATGTTAAAACCGCTGGCTCTCGTAACCAGCGGCTCTTTTTACATGTGTCCAAAATCTGTCACTAGTGATCTGTGGTTATCTTCAAAACAATAACACACTCTATTAGACATGAAAGTAAATAATCAATCACACTTTTATCTCTAAGCTTCAGTCCACAGTCAAATCTCGGCTTGATATTTGCTATCTCGTCTTAAATGCTGCTGATCTGTATGTTTGCTAGCGATATATTTTGTTATTTGTCTTTGACAATTGGCCTCAGGGGTTTTCTTGGAGAGAGATAGAGAGAAATAAGTTATTCTTCTGAACAAATGTTGCCCATTGAAGACATTGGCTCCGTTCTCAAGCTGCCTGTATTGTTTTGGAATGTATTTAACAGCCTTTTACTCCCATTTTACAGGAGGAGCTGAAAGACTTGAAAGCATATTTAATATATAGATATATGCATACTGTTTATGTAATCCAATTATTATCCTTTACTTATAGTATTTATTTATAGCAACGTGTTCTGCATCTTCTCCTCAATGTAAAAGAGACTCCGGCTCCTACCTCAAGCTTCTCAGTATTATTTCCAAAATACCTCAACCATCACGTGATACTGATGAGCTTTCTTTGTGTACGGTTGTTTTCATCGCACTGATTTCTTGCTCTGTGCGGTTTATTTTGTGGAGCGTTGTGATTTCTCTGTCTGTACTAAAGACGGCACTGCAATCAGCCTCATCTGACAGATTTATGTTTTATCCTCAGTCGCTATTTGACCTATAAATGCCTTTTACGTTAGCTGTGTTGAATCATGACTCTGAACTCAGGGAGTGTATCAAGCATGATTTCACACGAAGTGATAAGAATGATATTATTTTATTATAGTCTTATACCATCATGATTAATTTTCTGTGATTTGTGGATCAAACGGGAATGTAAATCCTGTGGTTGCCTCCTCCTCCAAACTGGAAACATTGACATTATCTAATCCATTCCTTTATGCAATTATATTTGAGTTCTTGTTTTTATAGTATTTAATAAAATAAGGTATCGTACAATGTTTTGCACCATTTAGATGTGCTAATGCTGTTTTTTGACTATCCTGTTGAACTTGGGAATCACTTCTTGAATGTAATGTGAAGTTTTCAATGGTTTTTGTCATCCAATAAATTTAGTTAAATGTGAGAAAAAATTCTGGTTGTGACTTCTTCCCTCAATGGTATACATGTAGGCCTATATTTTATTAACTTTTTTTTTGCTATACACTGTCTTATAATGTTTGATTATATTGATGTAAACTTATCAAACAAAAAAGCATGCGGGAGCTAGCTCCATCAAGTAGCATAGCAATGCACAGCTCTTTTACTAGCTATGAAATCTAAATTTGTTTTTTTAATGTTTGTTACTGGTCTTATTGTAAACAATAACATACATATATAGTACTGCTGCAAAATAATCTACATATGATTTTAACAGCATATTCACAAGTTTGTCTGCCCATTCAGTCTTAAAAGCCCCCTTTTTTGTAGCTTCTAGTATGAATATGTTAGCCTTAAGGTTATGAATAAACTGGTGTGTTCCAAAACAAAGACAAAATTTAGGAAATATAAGCATTCAAAACGCATACTCACTTGGAAAGGATCAATGACATCACTGCAGACTTCAGCTTCTCGTCACATCTTCTGTCCAATCAAATGCTCTCTAAAATCTAAAGCTCCGCCCCCTATGCTATAAACACCACCTGGCCAAAGCGACCTTTGACACGTCACAGGGCAATATGGAGATGTGTGTTCGGTTGTCTAAACGCTCAAGTTTTATTCAGTTTTCCATTTGTACATTGGTTAAGAATGAAATGGCTAGAATTTATTCATACCTCTACTATTGAATCCAACGTATCAACAGCGTTCGGATTCGCTTCCATGGTGCTGTGAAGTAGAGGTCTACACGGGTCCAAAAATTCTTCCCCGAACCCGAAGAGACCCGAAACGTGCTACACGGACAGACCCGGAGCCGTCTATAATTTGAAAGCTAGACCTGAACCCTACGGGAAGAAGACACAGACCCGACTGGACCCGATTGTTACATATTCCACTCTGAATTGCTATTAACAAGTCAATAAATTACCTGCGAAAAATAAAACAGTTTGTCTTAGGCCTACTTTATTTTACTAGCCATCGTCTCCCTTCCTTGACTGTGGACTGACTGGGGGCATTTCAATCTCCCGACAAGAAAGTTCTATCCATGTTATTCCTCTCGTTATTCCAAGCTTAATCCACTCATTATTTCGAGTTATACGAAAGTTATGTTATACTTATTTATATGAGTCATGCTGCTATTGGGCCAATTGAAGTATGCTACAAAAGAGCATTGAAAATATTAGATAAGAAACCTTCGTCATATCATTATTGTAATATTCTAGATAAATAATGTTTTTAAATTTTGCGAAATTTTAAATGATTTAAATCAGCCTGTCTAATCAATAAGGTTATACATGGTCTGGCGCCTCCACCATTGAGTGATTTTATTAAACAAAAGTCTATCAGTGCTGTGGGGTCTCGAGTGACTAGAGCCACTATGAGAGGTGACTGTGACTTGGCGTTTAGGCGGACCGCCTTTTCACAGAATCATATCAGGGGGTCAGCTCCTGGAATAGTATTCCTCAGTCAGTGAGGGAAAGCATAAGTTTTCTTATTTTTAGGAGTTTTTATAAAATATAAATAGAGTTAGTGTTTCATAAAAATAAAGGGGATAGAATTATTAGTGTGATATGGGTTGTGTAATAGGAGTTAGTTTAGCATGGGTTGTGTAAAAGGGGTCAGTGTAATATGGCTTGTCCTAATATGCTGTGATCACTGTTACTGCCCTTGCTTCTCTGTATATAGCCTGTGCATAGTGTGTCTGCATGTATTTATGTGTAACATCTACCTGCTTAGGGGTCTGCAGATGGAAATTAGCCTATGGCTATAATCTGGCATATTTACATTTGTGAAAAATGTTCATTAATATGTATTGTCCCTTTTGTCTTTTTTCTACAAATAAAATAATATAAATAAATAATTTCAGCTTTAAAAGTCCACTTGATGTCACGGTGACGGATGACAAATGCGACTTTGCAGACTCAAGTAAACTCGCATTAATAACATTGACTGTTTGCCTTTTTGAACTATAATAATGATTGCTTGTTCAATGCCATGGCCGCTGACGTCAGCATTATTTATTTGCTATCATCTCTGTGCTCTCAGCGCCGAGTCGGACCACCAACATTTTAAAGGGCAACTATTATGCAAAATTCACTTTTACATGGCGTTTGAACATAAATGTGTGTTGTTGGCAGTGTGTACACAACCACCCTATAATTATAAAAATCCACCCAGTGCTTCTTTTTAAATACCCATAAATCATAATCACGATCTTAGGCCCTGTTTACACGTATGGTTATTTTGGAAAACGGACACATTTCCCTTCGTTTGTGCCCTTCGTTTACACGCAAACGGAGAATTCGCCTCTGAAAACGATTCTTTCTAAAAAACCCCGGCCAGAGTGGAGATTTTGGACAACTTTGCACCAGTGAAACGAGCGCGCCGCCATCTTTAGAATATTGTATTTGAACTTCCGTTTTTGCGTTCGCTATTTATATTTCTATGGCATCGCTGTCGAGGAGTAATCAGCTGGTGAAGTGGATTCACTTCTTGTAGAGTTAACGAAAGTTATCATGAGCATTGTAATGTTTATCATAAGCATTGTAAAGCAGATGTCTTAACAAATGTCGACCGGGAAATGTTTTAAACGAGCCGTTCATTCATAACTACGCAAGATTGCTGTGAAAATACAGACCGGAAGTCAAAAGACAACGAGCGCAGCGCTGAAAAGAGGCAAGGCTACATAAGGTGTATACGCGTGAAAGTGCACTGGAACGGCAGTCTAACCCGTGACTTCCCACCCCACCGTAAACTCGTACTAGATCGATGTACTCCCAGTTACGAGCTCTGACGTCAAATAGCCCGCGAAACCATACAAAACAACAATGGCAGTCCCTGAGGATGCAGTGTTTCTGCAGGCTTTACACGGTGATAATACACTTTAGGACAATATAAGCTTATCTTGCCTTATTCACCGTTTTTCCTCCTCCGTTTCCCTCAAATAAACGGAGTAAGCACGTTTGGCGACAGAAATTATTACAAATAAGCCCCGCAAGGTCCGCCATGCTGGTTTGTTTTCATCTAGCTACCACAATTCCTTGCGTCAGGTAGTTTGGCGTGACTGGCCTGGAACGCTGCAAAGTCGTGAGTCGTGGTTTGAAGTCGTGATTTACATGCTCAAAAACCTGCCTGGAACACAGCATCAGATTCGTATGAAGGACTAAAAACGACTAAAGGAAAAAGAAATAAAAGTAGAAAGAAATAAATAAATGCAGAAATATAGTGAAAATAAATACATTTTGGTAATATAAAAGGCTATTGTTACATGTATTTTTACATGTAACATCAACATCATGTCTGAAGCAGGATTGGTTTGAGCGATGTGATCAAATCTACTACTCCTGCCTTGATTTCGCTGGAACAAGGAAGCCCACTCTGTAATGCTGAGTTAATAGAAGCTGTTTTCAGTTTTATGTAGCCTGGATGGAGACTTTTGATCAAGCAATTGCTAATGATTTAAGATCATTAGCGCAGGATTGCTCGTTTCCAGTTTCGTTTGTGCAGAGTAATAGAGGATTTAGTTCAGATCAGTGCTGATATGGATGTCGAAGTTGAGGTAGCAGTGCTAGAGTCTTCAAGAAATCCTCCGCCAACTTCACATTCTCTCTGAGTCAGAGGAAGCGGCAACTGGACAGCCTTCGTACCTTTTACCACCTGATATAATGGAAGCTCACCTCCTTTTGGGGCACTTGCTGGAGAAATTGCGCAGTTGTAAAAGCGTAAAATTACCTTGTAGCATATTGTGTCATCCTTCGACGAACTGTTCTCTCGCACACTCCGAACAACTGTGCAATTTCTCCAGCAGTGTGCCCCAAAAGGAGGTGAGCTTCAATATTACCTCAGCTTCGACATCCATGTCAGCACTGATCTGAACTAAATCCTCTATTACTCTGCACAAACGAAACTGGAGATAGTCATTGGACGCATTGTGCTCACAATCCTGCGCTAATGATCTTAAATCATTAGCAATTGCTTGATCAAAAGTCTCCATCCAGGCTACATAAAACTGAAAACAGCTTCTATTAACTCAGCATTACAGAGTGGGCTTCCTTGTACCAGCGAAATCAAGGCAGGAGTAGTAGATTTGGTCACATGGCTCAAACCAATCCTGCTTCAGTGGGGCCAATCCTGGGGCGACAGTGGCTCAGTGGTTCATGTGGGTTGTCTACAAACCGGAAGGTTGGTGGTTCAATCCTTGGTTCCACCTGACCAAGTGTTGAGGTGTCCATGAGCAAGACACCTAACCCCAGCTGCTCCCGACGATGGTGCCTTGCATGGCTGACACCACCGTCGGTGTGTGAGTGAATGGGTGAATGTGAGGCAATATGTGAAGCGCTTTGTAAAGCCCAGTGGGTCTGTGAAAGCGCTATATAAATGCAGTCCATTTACCATTTCAGACTGATGTTGCCCCCCCCCCCCACACACACACACTTAATTAGCATACAGGCGCAGGGAAAAATAAATGTGGAAATACAGAAATAAATAAATGTAGAAATGTGGAAATAAATAAATAAATGTATAAATACATAAATGTAGAAATAATTGTATAAATACATAAATAAATGCATATATAAATGCATAAATAAATAAATGTAAAAATACAGAAATAGCCATTTATATTACCAAAATTTATTTATTTTCACTATATTTCTGCATTTATTTATTTATTTATTTCTACTTTATTTATTTATTTTTCATTTTTAGTCCTTCATAGATTCGGGGCAATGTGACGTACTTTTGTACTAGCTCCGCCCACGACTGTTGACTGACACTGCAGTAGCGTAGACCCGCCCTGAGTGAGCTAAACACAGCCAGCCATTGTTTCGACGCTGGAGCAGCTGTAGACAAGAATGTCTCAAGCGATTGTGTTTTGTTGTTGGATGTAAGAATGAACATAGCAGTCTTCATTTACTGGATGGATCAGTACAACTGTTCGTGATCCAGCTTAATCCGTGTATCATTTGTTCAGTCGGTTTTGTTTTATTTAATATTGAAAGTAGAAAAATGAGAGAAAAAAAAATTCCCCGAAAAACTAAAACAAGAATTCAGCTTGATTTTTTTGTTCTGAGGTAGAAAAATGAATAAACAGCTTGAATATTTGATTTCTACACGTGGGAAACACCCCTTTCCTCTGATTTGTCAGCCGAAGATCAAGCGGTGTCGTCATCAGTTCTTCCTCGGTTCCGCACAGCAGAATAAGAGTCCTCCGCTACACCTGTCATAACTGCAAATTAAATTCGATTGTGTAACTTATTCAGGGAAGCATGGAAACGTGACGCCACAATAAAAAGTCATCATCCTCTGGTTCTTTCAGGGCCCCAAAATCATGTTGTATGTTTATCAATATCCACACGAAACGTTTTAGGCACTTTTAGTTTTTTTATTTGAACCTTTTTTTTAAAAACATGTTTGTCCGATCCACACAAAATTTGGTATGAGGTTGATTTATATTAATGTGAATAACAGGGGAAGACTGTTATAATAATGTCGTTCACTAGGGGCCACTGGATAAAAAAGCCTTTTCACAAATGAACAGTTACAACAGAGCCCGTCTACGGAAAGCCTGGCCACACCCTATTAAGTCCTATTGTACCGAATTTTGGTTGTAGTTCCACCGGAGTTCCACTGGGGGCGATCGCCCGAGTGCAAAATGAATGGGAGTCTATGGAGTTCGACGGCTAAATTTGTCTCTTTCACCCGATTGCCCTTGAGAAATCTCAGATTTGATTGTAGGTTTTACAAGTTCAACATGGGTTATAGGTCGAAAGTTGAATGAACGAGTACTTATGTCCTTTCGATTTCTTACAGGTTGAGTTGTTGTTGCCCTTTACACACTAGCATTCTGCTAATGAACGCTGATTGGTCAGTGAAGGACTGATTACGCCCAGAGATACCGCTTCATGGCATCGTGGCGTCCGATGCGGGACTGGAATGTTAAAGCGGACTGAACTCTTCGACACGTGTGTTTACTGTGTCAGCTTGTGTTGTGTGTTTACTGTGTCAGCTTGTGTTGTGTGTTTACTGTGTCAGCTTGTGTTGTGTGTTTACTGTGTCAGCTTGTGTTGTGTGTTTACTGTGTCAGCTTGTGTTGTGTGTTTACTGTGTCAGCTGTGCTGTCGATGCTTCGAGAGAAAAGAAAGTGCAGAGCGCGAAAGCACCAAAGTGACTGAAGGATTGCCGTGAAGCAGTATCTCTGGTCGTACGATGTGTATGACGTCATTGACATTTTTAAAGACTTTTTAAAGCAAATAAGTGACTAAAAAAATCTAACACCCAGCAATGTGTAATTTCTTTGCATCTTCTTTTGAATACAACATTCAAATTACTAGACAAAAAATGATATCCTGAGAAAAATGGCTTTTGAGGGGTGTAGCTCCATAGACCTCCATTCATTCTGCACTCGTCCTGTGAGCGCCCTCGTGTGGAGCCAGAGTGGAACTGCACTCGTCCTGTGAGCGCCCTCGTGTGGAGCCAGAGTGGAACTGCACTCGTCCTGTGAGCGCCCTCGTGTGGAGCCAGAGTGGAACTGCACTCGTCCTGTGAGCGCCCTCGTGTGGAGCCAGAGAGGAACTGCACTCGTCCTGTGAGCGTCCTCGTGTGGAGCCAGAGTGGAACTGCACTCGTCCTGTGAGCGCCCTCGTGTGGAGCCAGAGTGGAACTGCACTCGTCCTGTGAGCGCCCTCGTGTGGAGCCAGAGTGGAACTGCACTCGTCCTGTGAGCGCCCTCGTGTGGAGCCAGAGTGGAACTGCACTCGTCCTGTGAGCGCCCTCATGTGGAGCCAGAGTGGAACTGCACTCGTCCTGTGAGCGCCCTCGTGTGGAACCAGAGTGGAACTGCACTCGTCCTGTGAGCGCCCTCATGTGGAGCCAGAGTGGAACTGCACTCGTCCTGTGAGCGCCCTCATGTGGAGCCAGAGTGGAACTGCACTCGTCATGTGAGCGCCCTCATGTGGAGCCAGAGTGGAACTGCACTCGTCCTGTGAGCGCCCTCATGTGGAGCCAGAGTGGAACTGCACTCGTCCTGTGAGCGCCCTCATGTGGAGCCAGAGTGGAACTGCACTCGTCCTGTGAGCGCCCTCATGTGGAGCCAGAGTGGAACTGCACTCGTCCTGTGAGCGCCCTCATGTGGAGCCAGAGTGGAACCGCACTCGTCCTGTGAGCGCCCTCATGTGGAGCCAGAGTGGAACTGCACTCGTCCTGTGAGCGCCCTCGTGTGGAACCAGAGTGGAACTGCACTCGTCCTGTGAGCGCCCTCATGTGGAGCCAGAGTGGAACTGCACTCGTCCTGTGAGCGCCCTCATGTGGAGCCAGAGTGGAACTGCACTCGTCATGTGAGCGCCCTCATGTGGAGCCAGAGTGGAACTGCACTCGTCCTGTGAGCGCCCTCATGTGGAGCCAGAGTGGAACTGCACTCGTCCTGTGAGCGCCCTCATGTGGAGCCAGAGTGGAACTGCACTCGTCCTGTGAGCGCCCTCATGTGGAGCCAGAGTGGAACTGCACTCGTCCTGTGAGCGCCCTCATGTGGAGCCAGAGTGGAACCGCACTCGTCCTGTGAGCGCCCTCATGTGGAGCCAGAGTGGAACTGCACTCGTCCTGTGAGCGCCCTCATGTGGAGCCAGAGTGGAACTGCACTCGTCCTGTGAGCGCCCTCATGTGGAGCCAGAGTGGAACTGCACTCGTCCTGTGAGCGCCCTCATGTGGAGCCAGAGTGGAACTGCACTCGTCCTGTGTGCGCCCTCATGTGGAGCCAGAGTGGAACTGCACTCGTCCTGTGAGCGCCCTCTTGTGGAGCCAGAGTGGAACTGCACTCGTCCTGTGAGCGCCCTCATGTGGAGCCAGAGAGGAACTGCACTCGTCCTGTGAGCGCCCTCATGTGGAGCCAGAGTGGAACTGCACGAGAGGAACTGCACTCGTCCTGTGAGCGCCCTCATGTGGAGCCAGAGTGGAACTGCACGAGAGGAACTGCACTCGTCCTGTGAGCGCCCTCGTGTGGAGCCAGAGTGGAACTGCACTCGTCCTGTGAGCGCCCTCATGTGGAGCCAGAGTGGAACTGCAACCAGTTCAGAACCTGGAAGTTTACTGAGAGTGGGAGTTCTCCCCTTATTAGACATTCTCTGGTTACAATAGTGAGACAATATCATTTGTTTCTTTTAATGTAACATATAGCAACATGTTTACTAAAGAGCCACCTAAAGACACACATTGATGTCCAATGATGGCCACCAAATTATGTTTTATTTTGTAACTGGTTTATGGCATAATTAGATGTGACGCATCATATTTTCATATCTTGATAAGTTGGTATTATCACGGTTTTGAATAACATCGCAAAAAAGGTAGTGAATGAAATTCCAAAATTATTTATGAATAATACAAGTATTGCTAAATAAGGAGTTTCTGACTATGTGAACACAGACACATTAGTCCTCATTGTCAGCTATTGCCCTCATGCACAGGATAATAAATTGTTTTCTAAAAGGTTCCATCAGTTTGAATATTTATTTAAATATTTTGCAGTCAATTTAAAATGAATACACAATTTTACAATCTTTCTTACAATACAATACAATATATTTGGTGTTGCGGTGTGAATAATAAAACAAACACTTATGTGCTAAACTGAAACATAACATACACAACATGACGGAAATGTGCAGCCCAAAAATTATAAGATTTTTTGTTGCCAGTGAAATTTCTATTTGTTTTGTGTAGTAATTTTGCAGTGATGAGCTATTATTAGAATGTGTACAAATAAATATTATATGATTAAAATCACTTTTGCAGGCATAGTGCGCTGGTCATCAATCTGCTTGTGTTTTTTGTTGTTTTTTTTACACCAGAACGCAGATTTCTAGCCCTCGGGCTGTCATGAAAATGAATAATCAAGTCATGGAAATAGGCAACGTCATTTGTTGTTGTTAGACATTTGTATTTAGTCTACATAATTTCATTAGATAGAAATATTTTTGTTAATGTGATGTCTTTAAATATTTGACATATAACATTTATTGACAGCTACATTTTTCTGACTTTCCTCAATTGTATCAGCCTTCAGCGACTTGAACTAGAACTAGAAAAAATAAACTCTGTGTGCGTATATTGCCGACACATTGGTGAATTTTCAATTCTACTCTGGCATCACCTCATGAATATCAAATACAGTACTTAACGTGCACCAAAATGAGTTTTATGGCAGGCAAAATTTGCATATAAAACTATGGTTTTACTATCCATAAATTCATTTTATATATAGTTATTGTTTTTCGACAATTCATAATGATAATTTGACTATTCAAAATGATAATAAGAGATATCTGCAATTATAAATGGGACTTAAGCAATTTGATTTGGGATATCTCTAAAGTTTTGACTAGACTAAATGCTATTTTAGACATAGCCTTTTATTTTTATTTTATTTTGACGTGTCGGCCTACGAAAGTGCATCATCCCTGCACCACTCTATTATGATGAGTCAAAATTGCATAATATATATGGAATTGGATTTTTAACTAGTCAAAACTAAATTATGAGTAGTAGATCCAGGGTGCATTAAATGCTAAAACAGCTTGCCATGTGTCATATGGTAAATGGGGCTGGCTAGGATGGCCAATGAACGAAGTTAAGGATTCTAAAAAACAGTCTTGGGTTATGATTGGACAGTCCAGGCCGTGTGCAATCTCGTGACCATTGCTGATTAATATGCATTAGGTGACCATTGCTGATTAATATGCATTAGCTGGGCCTTCAGGATAGTAGGATTCCTGGAGTGTTCATGGAACGGCGCATTTACTACAGCCTTTACGGTAACAACATGGCGACTTACTTGACATTATACACGGACTGATGCTCTCTTGTGACGCCTCAAGACGATGACATCTTGATATTGGCCATATCACAACTTTAAAATGAAACTATCACGAGTCACGTCTTTTTTAACCCGGGGGCATCACGTTTACCGGGCTCCAGGTCCTGTTTCATATAGATACGGAGCTTTCCTCGCTAAAAACAACTTCTCTGTGTCTGCAGTTCGCGACAGCACTGCACTTCTGTACAGAAAACACGGGGAGCCCTCACAAGTTGTTCAGTAAGCGTGTCACACCCATAGATAATAACACTTTGACCGTTTTATAAAGTTAACAGCGTTTCCTGAATGCGTGACAGGTTGGAGTCATTGGAGCTGCCTCATATGGGACCTGAGTGTGTCCTGGTGAAGATGCTGGCGGCTCCCATCAACCCCTCGGATTTAAATATGCTTCAAGGCAAGAGCAAATGATTTGATTTCATTCAATAAATAATGTCTTACCTATGCATTGACTCCTGTTGACAAATACAAGGCATTGACATAATCAGGATGTTTGGGCAAATCAAAAAAGAAAAAGTGAAATATATTTTGCATGAGGAAAACGAAAGCTGTTTTGATCTTTTTGCATTGTAATATTTTCACAACATGTTCCTTCAAATTTCCGTAATTTGTCTTAATGTTTTACTTATGTTTTTTTTATAGAATTCCCATTGTTCTAATTTTTTGTGAGATTTTGGAGGAAATTAATGTTTTATTTAAGTTAATTTAAGTGACAAACACTACCGTAATGTATAAGTTTAAATAGGGCCGCATGATATTGAAGAAAATTGAGATATGCGGTCTTATAAAATAATGAGATAGACGATATGCGATACATATATTGATTTAAGTATGTAAAATTAATTTAAATTATATTTAAATACTTTTTCATAAATAAAATAACTATTTAAATACCAACAACTCTCAACTTAATATATTGATAATATATAGTAATATTTAGATGCATCAACCTGAAAACTTCACATCAAGAACATCCAGCCAGGTAAACAAAAACACCTCAAACTAGGGGTGGACGATTAGTTATTAGTTACTTTATCAAGAATAAGAATAAAGAGACAAATCACAAACAATAGAGTAAATATAGTAAATCAAAGATGCAAATGAAATAAAAAGTGCTTTATTTTTTTTAGGTAGGCCTTCATTCAATCTGTTTAACAGTTTTCAAGTAAGAAACAGTTTAGAAACTGAATAATCTAATGTAAAACTAAAACACTGCATGAATTAAAGCTACAAAAGTGATTTTCTTTTGTATGTTTGACTGACAGCAGCAGGTTTACTGTATTAGGCTGCTGTCACTTTAAGACCTAATGCACAGATCATATTTACACACATCCGATAACCGACTGTGTTTACATGAATACTCGCCGTGACCGACATTTTGACATAACTATGTGTGTATCTGACCATTCGAATGCAATAACCAATGAAAGAGAACTGAACTCTGGGATATTTGCGGTCTGTGCGTGCATAATGAGTGGTTTTCCACAGCTTATTGTGCTTAATAACTCTTTTTAATGTCAAGCAAGTCACACGTAAGTAACAGTCGCGTGTCCAGTTTATGCCCTGCTATATGTGTCGACCTAAAACTATGACTTTGCGCAAGATTTTGAAGTAACCTATTAAAATCATTCAGAAATGCATATCACGATGTACATTTGTCGTGTAGCCCTACGCCACGTTTAGAAAATTTTAGAAAATGTAATTTGTTTTTGCATTGCATAGTGAAAATTGATTGGGAAAATGCCATATTTCTTACTTTTCGAGTGAGATTTCCTTTTAAAAAGTTCATCAACTTTTGATTTGAATAAGTTTTAGCATATTCACCCGGTGTGTTCGAACAGGTACGTATGCCGTCCTGCCTGAGCTTCCCGCAGTGGGGGGTAATGAGGGTGTGGGTCAGGTGATGGAGGTGGGACAGCAGGTGAACACACTCAAGCTCGGCGACTGGGTGATTCCAAGAGATGCTGGCATAGGTGAACATTTCATGTGCATTCACAAGGCTGGTGTTCTCATCAGCAGATCTTAGGATGTTTTACATCGATTGATGCGCACAGGTACGTGGAGAACAGCTGCTGTATTCAAGGCTGGTGATCTAGTGAGTTTACCGAAAGACATCCCTGTACTGTCTGCTGCCACTTTAGGAGTCAACCCCTGTACAGCTCTCAGGATGCTCACAGACTTCGAGGAGCTCAAACCAGGTTCTTTCATTTTTCATTCACCTCAAGTAGGCAGTGCTCAACTGTTCATCACGCACCAAAGTCTAACTGTATATTTTAGGAGACAGCGTGATCCAGAACGCAGCTAACAGTGGTGTTGGACAGGCTGTCATTCAGATTGCTGCTGCTAGGGGTATTCAAACCATCAATGTCATCAGAGACAGGTGACCATGAACTTCAACTCATCATTGAGGCTGTTAACTTTCTTAATGCACTTTAGCCTGGTTTTATTGTGGATGATCCATCAGTGCATCATTTTTCTCGTTGTAATGCTTTATAAAAACTGAGTCTGTGTAGATGTTAATCAATAGCCAAAAAATAGCTCTTTAGCTTAGGGATTGTTTTAGGCTATTGTTAATGTAGCCTTTCTAAAATCCTGGTTTTCTCTAATGTTTTTAAAGTTATTTATTCCTGCTTGATTAGATTAGAGAAATAATTCTGTTCATTTCAACAAACCAGTTAAAAAGCGATTCACATCATTAATGATCGCTATAACATCCCCACACTATACAAAAAACACTCAAAACACTTTTTACTTAAAGCCTTTATGTATAATGCATTATAAAAGGATTTTAATGCTTTACTTATGCCTTGTAATGCATTGTATGGTTCTTATGAATAATTGTAACCATAGTTATAATACATAATACTAATCTATTCATTTATTGCATTAAAACACATGACAAACAATCAGTGTCAGATATAACAAGGAATCTAAAAATATTTGAGTGCATTTGACCTTTGGTTATAATTATCTATGAATATATATAATGCAATAATGTACAGTATGAATGCCTTTATAATGTACATAAAGGCTTCAAGTAAAGGGTTAACAAAAACATTAATATGCGTGCTTCTTTGTTATCAGTGTAATGTAGTGTCATATCATGGATGTCAAATCTATTGACAAGTTTCTTACAATTAAGTTTTGCAGAGTACTCAATACAGACAGTGATTTGCAAATCATTTAAAAGTGATATTAGATTGATCTAAAGCATTTAAAGTGATTAAACTAATCTTAATCAGCTCATATTTGTTCATAATTTCTCTTCAATGCAGACATGAGTCCATTTGCTGGAATATAAAACAGTTTCTTTTTGAATATCCTCTTTCACTTGGAAATGTATGGAAGTAAAACAGGTTGTTTTTATGTCGACTTGCTCCTGAAAACAAAGGATGCTGGGATGATTTTGTCATTGTGTAACGCAGCTTGTTCACCGTTCCAGGCCTGACGTGCAGCATCTCTCTGACAGACTGGCAGCACTGGGGGCCACACACGTCATTACAGAGGAGAGACTGAGGCGGCCAGAGACGAAGGAGCTTCTCAAGGTCAGTTGGATCGTTCTAGAGCTACAGCCGTATTTGCTTTGTCCGTGTGTGAAATCTGTGTTATAGAAGCCACATGCAAAATAGACATTCTGTAGCTTCAAAGAGACTCTGTATCTTGATTATGTTCAGCGTTTGTTTTTAACAGTCGTGTCCTCGACCTAAACTGGCTCTGAATGGAGTTGGAGGAAAGAGCGCCACAGAGCTGTTACGTCTTTTACAGTAAGCTATACACAGAAATTATATCTATACACAGAAATGATCGTACAGTAAGTTATCTATACACAGAAATGATCATCAAAATATTTAAGTGTCCACCTAGTTCTGCTACAGTCTTCATTGCAGAGGTGTTTTTCTCATTCATTTTCTCCATAGAGATTAAATATATATATATATATATATTCTAAAATATAAACTCTAAATATATATTCATGCAAAACTAGAGGGCCTCAGCAAACTTCCAAGGGGGCCACAGGATTTTTATATTATATGATTTTTTTCTATTGTTTAAAAAGTCTACATTTAAATACTAAAAAAATACCAAAAATAAATAGGCGATGTCACTCAAGGACACCGTACAGCTTAAAAGCAAGTCAGTAAAATACAAAGCCATGCAAAAACACAGATGTACTGATCAAACATATAATCAAAATAATCAAGTCACTAAAAGCTATTCTTAACAGATAAGTTTTAGCCTGAGCTTTAAAGAGGTAAATAATTTTGGTGCTGCAAAGCTAAAATCCCTACTACCACCAAACGAACTTGAAATTTGAAACTGTCGATAAATCTGCAGAAGATGATCTCAAAGAAAGTGAAGGAATATACAATTGAAGAAGAGAGATAAAGATGAGGCAAGTTATGAAGAGCTCTGTTGGTGAGCAGCAACATTTTGTAATGGAAACGATAACGAACAAGAAGCCAGCTGAGTTCTGAATTAACTGTAATCAATGGAGTTGTTTTTCAGGAAAACCAAATAAAAGAGAATTACAGTAATCAATCCATGATGTAATCAAAGCATAAATAAGGACTTTAGTGCTATGCTGAGAAAGTGATAGACGGAGTCTAGCAATGTTACGTAAATGAAAAAACGCAGTATGTGAATTATTATTATTATTATTATTAGAATTTATTATGATTAATCTCGTTTTCGAGGGGGTCCTTACAATGAAACACAATTAGAACTTAAAAAACATAACAAAATTACAATTAACAATACATCAAACAAACAACAAGACACCAACAATAAAAATATATATATATACTGTATATAAGCAACAATACACAAAACTACAATAACAGTTTCAATGATAGCATGTGCAATCTATTTTCAAATAAAATAATAAAGATTGTTTAAACAACCGATGTGAAGTAATGGATCTAATATCTATAAGTAAATTATTCCAATCTAATAGGGCTTTAAACATAAATGCTGTCTTACCAATTGTTTTTTTAACACGAGGAACGAGAAAGTCTGGACAGAGTGCCTAACTTGATAGTTTGAGGAAAAGAGTACAACATATTGTTGTATGTTAGATTGATTATCCTAGTAGATTACTAGGATAATCAAAGTAAATACATTTAAATATAAATTGGAGCCAGTGCATCTGCCTTCTCACATTCAAAGGTGGCCACTGAAGTGTATCATAAGCCCCTTTCACACAGAGATTCCGGAAAATACATGGATAATGTGACCTGGGATTTGTCCCGGGATTGTTTGATTTTGGTCACACTTCCAGTGATTTTCCGGGATCTGTGAGTGCGTTCACACACATCCCGTAAAGATCCCGTAAAGACACATGACATCAGGATGAGACGTGTAACGTACACAAAATTTAAATTGGAGCCAGTGCATCTGCCTTCTCACATTCAAAGGTGGCCACTGAAGTGTATCATACATTGGTGAGTGGAAAAAGAACATCCTAAAACAAATCTGCAAATTCTATAATATGCCGAGTTCAGTAAGACAAGATCAGATTTTAGTGCCGTCTGATAAACCACATCACAGTAATCAAAAAATGGAAATATTAATTGAGCAACTAGTTTCTTACGAACACTATAAGTAAAGCAATTTCGAGATCGATGCAAGATACTCATTCCAACATTGACTTTTCGTAAGACGTTTAATGTGAGGTTTAAAGGAAAGTTCAGAGTCAAGCCATACACCCAAGGTATTTAATAGTATCAACTCTATGCAGAGAAGTACCGTCTTTACATAATATAGCACAAGAACAGGTTTTGGAGTTAAGTTTATGTCTAGAACAAAAGATCATAGTATATGACTTGGTTTTATTAAGCACTAATTTATTAGCCAAAAGCCAGTCTTGCAAACTATTAAAATCCGATTGAAGAGATAATTGAATTTGTATAGGGTCATAATTAGAAGTATATATGACAGTATCATCCGCATAAAGTTGAACCTGACAATTTTTAAGAAGTAATGGTAGATTATTTACATAAATAGAAAAGTGGTCCCAAAACTGAACCTTGAGGCACACCACTTTGTTGAATCAAAAAATCAGATTTGTTTCCATTTAAGACAACACATTGTTTCCTGTTATGCAGATATGAATTAAACCACAAAATATAATTTTTTGAAAAACCAATAGCATGAAGTTTATCTAAAAGCAAATAATGATCAACCAAATCAAAAGCTTTAGTCAAATCAAGAAAAATAGCACCTGTGAGCTTGCTGTTATCTGAAGCTGAAAAGACATCATTTGTAAACTTAAGTAGTGCAGTGGTTGTGGAATGGTTAGTCCATAAATAATTTGAAAGTTGTTTATAAATTAATGTTTAAAAAACTTTGGATATAGAACATATAATAGATATTGGTCTGTAATTATTGATATCAAGTACATCACCTGCCTTATAAAGTGGAGTAATGCGTGCACATTTCCAGATCACTGACAATTCACATGTGGACAAGGAAAGGTTAAATAAATCAGCTAGTGGATACATAAGAATAGTATGTGAAGTTAATTTAAGATACCTATTTTCAATTCCATATAATCCTTTACCACTAGTCACTTTTGATTCATCAATGGCACTCTGAACATCAATTGGAGCAATCCTCCCAAATGAAAATGAACTACTACATGATGCAGTCACATTAGAAATATCAGTATTCAAGTAAGAGGCAGATACTAAAGTAGACCAAACTGAAGAAAAATGCTGGTTAAATTCTTGCGCAATAGATAAGGAGTCATGAAGTATAGTATTATTATCAACTATAATTTGATTAACTGTATGTTTATTTGATGTATTAATAATGTTTTTAATTTTATTCCAGAATTGTTTAGGATTTTTATAATGGAGAGAAAGACATTCTTTATAGGAATTAGACTTTGCATTTCGAGTTTTTGTCTTGCTCGAATTTCTCAAATGTCTATAAACTTCCCAATCAGCTTTACTTCTTGTCTGACGAAATGTTGTCCATGCTTTGTCCCTTTGCTTAAAGAGACTAATAAGTTCTGAATTAATCCAAGGAAGATTGCCCTTAACCCTAACAATTTTCCTAGGTGCATGCTTGTCTACAACATTTATAAACTCAGTATAAAAAAAATCCCAAGCTTCTTGAACATTTGGAATTAAATTGTATCTATTCCAATTAATAGAAATCAGATCATGAATAAATAAATCTAAATTCAGTTTTTTATATTGTCTGATTTTAATTAATTTTTTTATTTAGGTACTTTTCCATACACAAAATATAATCGAATGATCACTAAAGCAATCAGGCATTACACATGAACTTAAAAATCTATTTGGGTGTGAAACAAGGATCCAATCAAGAAGAGATTGCGTGCGAGAATTAATTCTAGTAGGCTCAGTAATTAATTGGGTAAGATTTAAATTATTAAATATATTTTTCTCTTTATTACATGACGTATCCAACCAATTCTTATTGAAGTCGCCTAATAAAATTAGCTCATTTTTACCAAAAACTGAATTAATAGTGGATATCAGGCAGTAAAAGGACTCCACTGGTGAGGAGGGTGGTCTGTATATGCTACCAATAATTATACATTTATTTAAATGGAAAACCACCTTAACAAAAATACATTCAAAATATAAAGGATCAACCGAGGGTATAATTAATTCAGAAACAAGACCTTTAGAAACATAACACCTCCACCCCTGGAGCACCTATCCAATCTATAAACCACATAATTGGTTAAGTTCATTTCGATATCTGAAACATTGCTATTGAGCCATGCTTCCGAAAGAGTGATAATATCAGGGTTATTTAAATCAACCCACACACGAAGTAAATCAATTTTACACACCAGACTTCTAATATTCAAGTGAATGATTTTTAATCCCTTAACCTTATCCAGCTTGAAAAATAACTACTGTCACTGGTCAAATATAAGGACACAAATAACTGAACCCAAAAATTCATTAAAAGGGTGCAAAAACTATCAAATAAACTGATCACAACAAAACAAACTGACAGGACATTTACATACAAAACATATACACATAAAAACACGACACCCTTCAAGAATAACCCAGCTGCCCCAGAAACCATGTTCCAGGGCATTCCAGTGACCAAATAATATAGGTCAAAAACCGTCTCAGTAACTCAGCTCAAACAGCAATAATAATATTAATAAGAAAAGAAAGAAGAACGTAACTTAATGAAAATGAAATAGAAGAAGAGAAAAAATAAAATATAGGAAAATATAGGCTATATGCCAAACAGTAGCACTGTGGGAGGTAATACAAAATCCAACGCTCCAGAATAGTATTTTACATCATAAAACTACCTCAACACAATAAATATAATTATGCTACTAACAAACTTCGGTTATCTGAAAAATCGAGCCTCACCTCAGACAGTCATTATTATCCTGGTGAAATCTGAGGTGACATGTAGACAGCTTCAGCATCTTTGTGGCAGCTAAAAGGCTGCTGTTTGCCATCAACAAAAACACACAACGTGCAAGGATATCGAAGATAGAATTCATATTAAGTTCGCGTAGCTTTCGTTTAACAAGATCAAAGCTCCTGCGCCTCTTCATCAGGTCAGCGCTGAAATCCGGATAGATATATATACACGTGTTCTGTTATACTCGAGCTTCTTTTTCTCCCTCGCAATGCCAAGAATTTTCACCTTGTCCTGGAAATTAAGGAGCTTGATCATAATAGGTCTAGGACTGGCTCTATCGCTTTGACGAACTGTCGGAGAGCGATGAGCCCACTCAATGATCAGCGGAATGGAAAAGTTGTCTTGTCCCAATCATGGGGACCAAAAAAAAGGCAACCTTCAAATATTACATCAAGACTTTTCATTTGGGTTGAAATATTAACCGGACTGATATCAATAAGCAGGGTGAAGGATTGAGGTTTAGATAAAACAGACCTTGACCTCAAAAGAAAGGCTTCAGTTTTGTTGATACTTAACTTTAAAAATGTGAGCAAGGGGTAGAATATAAATAATAAATAAAAGCGGACCCAACACTGACCCCTGTGGAACACCAGGAGTAACTGTTACAGACTCTGATTGATCTTAATCTGGACAAACTGTTTCCTGTCACTTAAATAGGATGAAAACTAAAGCACATTGTCAGCTACCCCAATACAAGCCAATCTTTCCAGAAATACTGAATGACTAATGACTGACATTTCTCACAGATGTCATTACTTTGCAAATGCACTTTAAGTTGAGTTGCTATTGTTCTTTCAAGTATTTTTGAAATAAACTGAATATTGGAAATGTGCCGATAATTATTAAGATCATTAGGATCCCCACTAGAATTTTTAAGAATTGGAGTTAAGAAGTCAATTTTAATGATGAAGGAAGAGTAGCAATAGATAATGAACAACTCACTATGCAACTCGCAATTAAATTGATGCAGGACTCAACTAAGACAGTGGGGAAATCAGGATGAAATCATTTTTTTAAATTGAGGAGCATACAGTTCTTGAAACTTCACGAATAATAATAATAAAAAAGTATTAATCATGATTAATTTAATAAAGAAACAGTCCCTGTTACTGTTAAAAAAAACATTAATGCTAACAGCTTTGTCTTAATACCTGCAGAAATACTAGAGGAAATATATTCACCAATATAATGGTGGATACTTGAATATTGTGTCGGAGTCAAAAAGGTTGAGCATCACTTTTCTGAAGCATTACATTACAAAAATGATTTGAAGCAAAAACTTGTCTGAAAAACAGGGGGAAAAAACTTCATCACACTAATTTATGAGATTATACAGTAATATTTTACTTGAAGCCTTTGTGTAATGCATTTTAAAGGTGTTCATAATGTATGTTATAATGTATAATGTTATATCTTTTCATGAATAATTGTAATCAAAGTTCAAATGCATTATAATATTTGTAGACTCCTTGTTACATCTGAAATTAGTTGTTTGTCGTATGTTTTAATGCATTATACTTTCTAAAGGTGTAACAATGAATAGATAATATAATACTGTATTTCCCCGTATTCTCCATTGTTCCCAGTCTGTCAGTAACGCTCTGTTTAGTTCCTGTCTCTATGAAGCCCCTCCTTCTGAAAAGCACACTGTGCTCTGATTGGTCGGCTGGAGCAGTGTGTTGTGATTGGTCGAGCGCTTTGAGTGTGTTTGGGAAATGTCCCGCCCCTTTCCATAACCACCAGTTTAACACACTACTAACTAACCAACTCAACCAGGCCCCGCCCCTTTATTCTGCGTATGAATTATGTAAATGAGGAATATTGTGACGTGCTCCCGGAAGAAACTCGAGACTACAATAGAGGCGTTTCAGGAGTTCAGAAACACTGACACTGATGTAGAGAAGAACTCAGAGCTTTTTCATGCTCAAAGAGAGTTGAATGTAAAAAAGCACAATAGGACATAAATGTTTAACTATATACCGGGACCCTTGATAAGCAGTATGCAGTCAGTGTTATCTGTGTTCCTCAGAAGCGGGGGGAGTATGGTGACCTACGGTGGGATGGCCAAACAACCCGTCACTGTCCCTGTGGTGAGTGTGACGGCGTTCGCTCGTCGCCACTGGACGAACCTTGGTGTCTTTATAGCATTGTAATAGAATGTGATGTGGTGTGTACATTGCAATTATATAAGCATTATTCTTTCTTTAGAGTGCACTGATCTTTAAAGATGTGAAAATAAGAGGTTTTTGGGTTACCCAATGGAAGAGAGAGAACAAACATGGTGAGTTTCCCCCAGAAAAAGTCTTTCTTGAGTTGTGTGAGGACCTATATAGTTTAATCTAAAACACTCGTGAACACCTTTGGCCTCTTGTGATAGATGAAGATGCCTTACGAAACATGCTGGATGAACTCTGCGTCCTCATCCGTGCGGGGAAGCTGTCGGCTCCGGCTTGCGCTGAAGTCCGGCTTCAAGACTTCGGGAAAGCCCTGGAGGATGCCATGACGCCGTATGTGTCCACCAAACAAGTTTTTGTCATGTGACCCCACTTGTCACGTTTTCTCAATTCGTTAAGCTCTGCATTAATTCAACCACAAACACACATACAATAAATGTGACATCAAAGTCCGGTGAGCTTTATCAGCTTCACAGAAGATTTGTCTTTGACATTTACTGTATACTTAACTTTTATGAGCATAATAAGGATTACCAGTATGTCAGACGCCAATTTACTTTTACAGACCACACACTGATAACCAGACATGAACTGAAAAATATGACTGTAGTTGTCAACAAAGACTGAGCATTTATTTCATCTTGTCAGGTTATTGTTGCTTTGCCACATGGACTCAAACATGTAAATCTTCATATGTTAAAAATACACACTCATGCCATTTATAAAACCCATGTAAAAGACTGAATAATGATCAATTAGGACAATGAATACAAAATATTTTGTAATATTAATTACTAAAACAGATTGTGACTGTTAATGAATATAAAGTGTTTCGCTAAAACTGATCGTTCTCTTTGGCTTTATTGACATTAAACACAGAAGCAGTTTATGTTGTTTAACACCAGTGTCCTGTTCACATCGAAAGTGATGTCATCGCTGGAGTGACTAGTTGTGTCCATCCATGTCATTTTATGCCAAAAAGAAAAGTTACATTAGTTTTGGAAAGCATTTGTCATTCGTCACATAAATCAAACATTTATAATTTTTAGCAGTCTTCCATGCATAATTGAAAAAAAATAATAGACATGGACAACTCAAAACAAGAAAATTGTCGCTAAACAAGTTACTGCCTGTGTGAACTAGTCAATCCTAAAGTCTTCAACTTAAAGAATCAGAGATGATGTATTTTTATAGGCCAACCCCTATGTTCACATCACACTGGTTCCCTCGACAAAAACCCAATATGATTTTTCCGTAGGCTTTTGAATTATCGCAAAAACAAACAAAAAGGTCTGTGATCAACAAAAGTTTATGATACTTCCACGGGTTATTCAAGACAACACAAAAAACACAAGAGGGTCTAACTGATGTCTTTTAAAATATCTTGAGCTAGTGTTCACCACAGACAGATGTTGGCCTACAAATATGTCATCCCTGCAGCACTACATAGGGAAGAAAAGACTACTACAACTTCCGTTTCATGCCTACTTTAAAGGGAGTATTCACCCCAAAAGGAAAATTCTGTCATTTATTAACTGTCATGTCACTCCAAATTTCTGTTGGGGTCCAAAAAATTCATTTTGGGGTTAGACTGTTCAATAAATATAAGCAAATCATAATAGATATGGGGCCAGATTTACTTACAGCTTTCACCAGCGCGCTTTTGTAGGAGATTCCCTTTCAGACGCAAATATTATGGGATGAGAGAATTTTAATGAACCTTTCAAGGTGATTTACTGAGGTTTGCACTCAGGTATTTGCGCCATTATTTACTGGCCAAATAAAGCATGTCTTAAACTACAGGTGAAACTCGAAAAATTTGAATATCGTGCAAAAGTTCATGTTTTTCAGTTGCAGTTGAAAAAAACTACGGCATATTATGCATGATTACACTTTTCAGAGGGACGACATTTCCGTATTTAAAATCCTTTTTTAAAATTGATATCGTGTAATGTTCTCTGAGATTTTGAATTTGGGGTTTTCATAAGCTGTTAGCCATAATCATCACAATTATAACTTTTGCACGATATTCATATTTTTCGAGTTTCACCTGTAGACGCTGCTTGCGCTGTTCTTGGTGGAGTGTGTTGGCTGAGTCTGTTCTTTAATTTGCTCGTCTTCAGTAAATCACGAGCTGAACTTTACACTCCCATCTGTGCTTTTATAGGATTGCACTCTCATGCTAATTTGCCCTGTTTGGTCAATTGGTTTGGTTTTATATAAACACTAAAATTATTCATCTAGGCTACTTTAAAACGGGTGAGAACATGTCATTCACACAGCAGTCTGCAGGGATACGATTATGAGCATGAAGCTGCTGTGATCAGCTCAAACACAGCAGACTCAGCATCAGACACAGAAGCAGAGTCAGCAGCACTGGTCCTGTAGATGACCCTCTCTCCGTCAGCACACAGCGCTCGTAGGCCTCGAAGTCGACCTCTCTCACCGCGCACACGTGATCGACGCGACAGTCAGCGTGGCACTCCGTCCGGTCGTAACCCACCGAGTTAAACTCGAAGTACTTCTGCAGAGAGCACTGGTCGCTGGTGATGCGCTCCATCACGCGGTGCATGGAGGCAGGAGAGGCGTCCGGCACTCGAAACGCCTCCGTCAGGCGGTACTCCTTCTCCCAGCGCGCGCGGGCCGTGTTTGCGTACGTCAAGTTCAGATAGTAGGTAACTATATCCTTTAGGAACGCAAAACACCAAGAAAAGAAAGGGTAAATATGTTTAAAGTCTGTCCAACACGATCTCATGAAAGTGCGTATCTATAGCACAAATTTTATTTCTCGTGCAATTATACGGCAAAAAATCGGTTTTGCGTGCAAATGATACACGCTGTAAAACCCTTGGGTAGGATTAGTGTGGAGTGCGTGCGTATTACACGCCATAAAGTGTATCATATGCCTGCAAAAACTATTTTTGGCATATAAATGGTACGAGAAATTAAATTCGTGCTATAGATACGCAGTTTGTCATATACAGTCACACCAAAAATGATTCAGACACCAGATATTTTTTTAAATATTTTTTTATTAGTGGGTGCAGGACAATATTTATACCCAAATATTCTTCATACAATGGACTACTAGTAACATTTATAAAAATTTGGGACCAAAAATGATTCAGACACTTTGAGCTGATCATGTTTTGCTGAAGTGTTTTTTCTGTAATTGCTAATGCTCTTTTTACACACAGACTGAACAACATGAAGCATTGCTTGGGCACTGGTGGAGCTAAACTGGTATTATCTAATTGTGCAGATATTCAGCATAAGTCATGTGTGAGAGTCTAACAGAAGGATGGACAAAACCACTGAAATATCAACTGATCTGATAACACTGAGTTCTTGTCATATTTTATCCCCATTTTCTAAACGATAGTGAATAAACTGTGATAATGAGAGAAATGTTGGAGGTGTGTGAATAGGTTTTGGTTTGACTGTATCTAGTGTGTGAGATCCTCATGTTAGACCCGTATGTGTCCAGCTCCTCTGGATCCTCAAGTTTGTCAAATAAATACAGATTTTTCCTTGTGGATGCATCTTACCTTGATCACAAGTGTTTTGGTGTCATACTCAAAGATGCGAATTCCAGGGTTATTTCCGCCATCTTTCACACCGGGTAGTGTTGTTATCCAGGGCGTCACTCCTGGGGTCAGGAACATCGCACTTATTGGAGATCCTGTGTAAAAGGATATTGAAAAGTTAGTAAAGCAGCCTGATGTCAAATTTACATGGGTTGGACAATGAAACTGGCCAATATAATGTTGGAGGTTTCACGGCTATATATATGCACCAATCCTCACTGATTTTACATTACATCAGTAGAGCGGACCCAGACAGTACCATAGTTTCGGCTCAGATCCGGCCCACATCGGGGCTTCATTTATAACCGAGTCAATGTTCACGCCAAATAATTATTCAATGGCATTGTCCAACACATTGTACACAGTACGTAATAACTTTAGTCCCTAGTGTGCCAGCCAAAGGCAACTGTGGCAAGGAATGAAAATGATGCATGGATAATGAATGCTTTGAGAAATGCATTTCATGGTCAATTTGTCCAAAAAGATGCAGAATGTGCAGTACCATTGGAGCTGTAGAACATGCGGAAGCTGTCAGTGTGGTGGTGCCCGAAGAACTGGCCCAGTATGACAGCGCTGTGCTTCTGTATGAGATCGATGTACAGCTTATTAAACTCCTTTCTGAACCAGGCCTTATCTCGCTTCTTCTCAAAAACCCCTGGAGGGACGTGGCCGATAATGTAAACCTGGTAAAACAGAACAAAGAATCACACAATGCATGGATAACCGACCAAAATAAAGGTTTAGCTTCCTCGCTATATAGTGACCTTCTCGTGATTTTTGGCAGCGTCCTGAAGCACTTTATGAGCCCATCTGAACTGGTCTGCAGGGTCTGTGATGTTTTCTGTCAGTTTGTTCTGATCGTAATAGAGGTTTGTATTGAGCACCATGACTCTGAAGCCAGTTTGATTCAGCAACTTTTCTGTGTAATATCCACCTGTGAAAAACAGAAAATGAACAAGCATTATTATATGACGTCCTTTAAAGCTAATTAGTACAAAATAACAGAGTTTATGGTAACACCACATTGAGGTTCCATGTTATGTTGAGTTGATGTTAATTCTAGCATTTACTAATGCATAATATTATTTAATGGACATGAACTAACAATGAACAGTTAATCTATAACGTTAACAAAGATGTAAAAATACAAATGAATTGCTCAATGTTAATGCATTAATGCGACCTTATTGTAAAGTGATAACATTCAATATAAGTGTTAACAAATGTATAATATAACATCTTTCTTCAACCAAACTCGTCTTGGAGTCTGTATGTTGGTAATGAGCTGCTTTAGTGTGTACCCGCTCTAAAGGTTTCTCTGGAGGCAGTATGCAGCCAGTCGTGCCACAGGTTTGCTGTTTGCTCATAAATGTGGTTCTTCTCTGGAGGCATTTGGCTCTTTGGATGGTAGTCATGATTTCCCATCGCAGAATACACCTTGGTTTCTAAAGAAATACAGATGTACAAAAATGAAAAGAGCGATAGGGTCCTCACACCATCGGTGCTCGGGCCCTAATGAATTTCATAAACCAAAAAAACTAAAAACTGGCAGTTAGTATAGGCCTAATGAAACACATACTAGGAAAGACAGATTTTATGATGTGGGTGAGGTTGCCGATTATTCTCAGGACGGGTTCTTCTCCCAGCTGCTCATTGGGCACATGAGGCGTATCATCTCTGTGGAAAAGTTCAGTCAAAAGAAAGTACATAAGTCAAATGTTCAAGACACCAACACATTCTTCGTTATTTTGATTTCCCCAATAATAAAAATAATAATTTGGAAGAAGGGGGGTTGTAGGCTACCAATATGTTGTGTGTACTGGACCCTTGTTGGCTGATTTTCTCTGATCATTTTACATGCATACACATTTTATATTTGTTTTCAAAACTTTGCTTTAAAAGCCTTTGGCCTGATTTTTTTTTTTTTTTTTTTTTTTTGACATTTGAGTCTCATGGCCCTATTTTGAGGATCTAAGCGCATGGTCTAAATCGCGTGGCGCAAGTGCACTTATGTTGTGTCCAAATCCACTTTTCCTAGTTTAACGATGGGATAAATGGTCTAAAAGAGTTGTCCCTATTCTTTTAATGAGTAATGGGTGTGTTAAACCAATCAGAGTCTCATCTCTCATTCCCTTTAAAGTGTAACTCAACCCCTGGTCAGAGCCTGACTGCACCCACTGGAGGGTAGAGCTGATCCCCTCTGACGTCACAGGGCACCCCGACATCCAATAGGAATTCAACTGCAGTAGCCACCGTTCAACCTGAAGAGGGCAGCACTCACGTTTTTACACCATACATTGTAGAATTAAGACACTTTAAACACAATTGTCAAAAAAATTACTTGAATCGATGAACAGCATTAATAAAGCCCCAGTCTTATAGATCATTAACTAAAAAAAAAGTTGTTTTAGGGTTTAGTTACCCTTTAAAAGCCAGTTGCGCTCACGCCATGGTGGATTAGCTATTTACATGGCGGGATTTGCAACCGGAAAACCTGAACGCTTCTGCTTCGGGGAAACGGATCTGATCGTGCACAAGGTTAAAGCTCTGTGTGTGTGTGTGTGTGTGTGTGTGTGTGTGTGTGTGTGTGTGTGTGTGTGTGTGTTTGGTTAAAGCAAGCAGACCATCTACGCGACAAGCCGAAGTCCACCATATCTTTATGTACACTGTAGGAGCCATATTGGGGATAGTAACGTTTTTGTCCACTGGGTGGTGCTGTGTATAATTAGATCCCTTGAGCAACAGGTGTGTGTGTTGGTGATTGGGAAGCACACAGTTTTTTGACCGCATGGCAGAGTAGCTTGTAAGGTGGATTTTAGTTGTATGCGGTCGATAAGGTATGGCTTTGTGTGTATATGTGAACAAGGAAAGACCACAGGAAACTGGCATGTTTATGTTTAATAATAAACAATAATAAATAAATAATAGTAATCATGTTTAATAAAGCCAGTAATAAAGAGACATTTTTTATGCATCTACAACCATCTGCATGGACCCTGTTTGTACGCGTTCTAAACTTGCATACTCCTATCATCAATGGCAAGGGCACTGGAAAGCCATAACATACACAATATTAATCTTTTAGATTGTAATCCTTTTATTTTTAATATTTGGCATCTTTGTGTGCTGCTGCTCGTCCCTATAGTATGTGTGTAAGCAGTGTGTGCGTGTAATAAGCAAAGTGTGTGTGAAATAAGCAGTGTGTGTGTAATAAGCAGAGTGTGTGGAAATAAGCAGTGTGTGGAAATAAGCAGTGTGTGTGTGTAATAAGTAGAGTGTGTGGAAATAAGCAGAGTGTGTGTGTAATAAGCAGAGTGTGTGTAATAAGCAGAGTGTGTGTGAAATAAGCAGAGTGTGTGTGAAATAAGCAGAGTGTGTGTGTAATAAGCAGAGTGTGTGTAATAAGCAGAGTGTGTGTGAAATAAGCAGTGTGTGTGTAATAAGCAGAGTGTGTGGAAATAAGCAGTTTGTGGAAATAAGCAGTGTGTGGAAATAAGCAGTGTGTGCGTGTAATAAGCAGAGTGTGTGGAAATAAGCAGAGTGTGTGTGTAATAAGCAGAGTGTGTGGAAATAAGCAGTGTGTGTGTAATAAGCAGAGTGTGTGTGAAATAAGCAGTGTGTGTGTAATAAGCAGAGTGTACGTGCGTGTTGGACCCGCCTATAGGCTCATATTACTAATGTGCCTTTAAATAACACAAAAAATACTGTGCCATTTCAGTTCCTCAAAATAGCAACGCTCCATCAGTGCGCCAGAACACACCTCGTTTTCAGACAGCAGCCCATGGGCACAAATGGGTGCAAATGCATTTGCTATTCAAACAATGTGGCGCAGGATGTGAAAATGAAAACTGCGTTGGGCTGAAACTAGCCCTGGCTAGCCCTCTCTTCTGGAAACACCGCGACTGGTGTATAATAGGGCCCATAATGTTGAAAATCTATCGTGCTCTTGTGTCTACACTGCTGCAGGGATGACGTGTTTTTGTCGGCCAGAAAGGAGTTGCATTTTAACAAATGACTGTGATGTAGTTGAGCCTACGTTTAGCTTTCGACTTCTGCCGATTGTATCGGCGATGAACAATAGTACATGAATCATAAGATTTTGTTGGTTTCTGCAATAGGCCTATCAAAGTCCTTTTAGGCAAGTCATGCCACTCGGCCGCCATCTTGGCAACACCTCCGGGTATTTCGGACTAACCAGACCGGCTCCTGTCTAATGAATGGGCAGAGAGTCAGAACTGCACTTTCACTGGTCACCGGGACATAAAAACTGCATGTATAGAAACAGCAGTAAAATATGATAAAAATAAAAAGTTTGATGACTTTTCTTCAAAATGAGGTTTAAACGCCTTTTTATACTTATACTATACTTTTACACTTATACTTCTACTACGCGTGCGCAAGGGTTCTCATCTCCGCTGTCGCAGACCTCACCTGTGCGCATGCGTCAGTGGAGCCAGACGATAGGCTGAAATGTTCCCCGGCTCGGCTGTTAAAAGCAGACGATTGGCTTTCCAGCGGGAGGGGCGGGGCATGTGCACAACCGCCATCTTTGGAGTTACGGGTTTTCCCTATATAGTCGTATTGAGGATTGAGGAAGTGGCATGTCTCTATATAAATTATCTCTGGCCTAATCCAGAAGCCAATGGAAAAATCCTACTGGTTTTTTTTTTTTTTCAAGGGAATCGGGGTGATGGGAACTTGCGGGTTTGCCTACAAAAATACGTCAGTAGAGTCGTGTGAGTTTAGAGGGCATGTGGCTCATACCCCGTCCAAAAGATGAAGTCCGGGTCAGGCAGGATCTCTCTCATGGCGTGCACTGATGAGTTTATCAGAGTCCACGGGGAGTCACAAAAATAATCCCCAAACTTGCCTGCATTCGGGGTCGGACGGCCTCCACTAGAAGCACATTTTGACGCTGCGTTACTCCCTTCATCATAAGAGGGATCCCAGTGGAGGTCGGAGATGTGCCAAAAATGACCTGTGGAAAACAAGAGCATAGTTATCATAGATATAATAATCAGGCTGGTGATATATTGAGATCTCAATTGAGATTGAGATATATTGGTGACATAAAAATCTCAAGACTATACTGAGGTACTACAAATCTCATTTGAAATATTCTCTTATTTTTGTAAAAGATCAAATTGGCACAATATGGCACGTTTCATTGCGTTATTATTACAAATAAAACAATCGACTGCATGCACGCACAACTATACTTGCATGGACTATACTTTATGATTACAAAATATTCAACACATTTTAAATAATATTTGATACATTTTCCTAGGCCGGACATCACTTTTGGCCACTAGTGTAGGTAAAAAGTAAATAAATAATTATGCAATTTTTTTTTATGATAATAATAAATTATAACAATTATAACAAACTATTTAATAAATAATTGTTCGAAAATAATAAATATAAATAAAAAATATTTGTTGACCACATAATGTCCACATAGCATGCTAGTGGGAGGCATTCTGTCATTTTTTTTAAATAGATGTTTTAATCCAGTTGTAATATAATTTTACCACTGAACTGTATTGGAGTCTACAGTTGTTGCATAACCACGTTTAAGTGTTCATTGCACGTTCATTCACACAGTCTTAAAATCAGCTTTATTTCTTCCATGTTAAAAACGAAACATTATTTCACGCTCGTATAAATTCATAATGGTAAAACACTGCCGAAAACTTTGCTCTTCAATTAACAACTTGCGCAGGTGTTTTTTTTTTTTTTTTTGTCAAATCGAACCTCTAAAACATTAGAAGACATACCTGTCAACACGTTACTTCTACCAGAGACAATGAAAATGTTGAGAAGAATAACTTTCCAAACGCATGCCATTGTGAGCTTGACCGTAAGTGTGTGAGAGATCCAGGGACTGGTGTGTGTGTGAGAGATCCAGGGACTGGTGTGTGTGAGAGAGATCCAGGGACTGGTGTGTGTGTGTGAGACATTCAGTCTACAGTCATAAACTGACAGATAAAATAAGTCAGCTGGAGGTAATAAACAGAAAGGCCGCTGTCTTCTTAGCAACATGAGCGCTTGTTCAAACAGAAGTTCTCCAGCTGTTCGAGTGTACAAGTGTTCGAGGAAAATAAAGATGTGACACATTTAGTCAGTCTGTTTTAGTGTGCTGCTATTTTAAGGGTATGACTATAACACACTTCTTGCTGTTCATACTGTAGTAGCTCAACTTTAAAATGAAAATTGTAGCCTCATGTATGAAAGTTTCCATACTGAATGCTTTACGGTAGATTTATGAACCACTCTTTGAAACAATAGCCTTTCAGAATCATCTTTTCCACACCGCCTCTGCAAAGGAAACAGAAAGCTGTGTGAATCTATTAAGTCATAAATATTGTACTTTATATTATACGCAGAGGTGACGTACTAGAGGAACTGTACTTCATACTTTGTAGTTTGTACTTTACTGTTGAAAAGTACTCAGATTGCCAAGGTATAAATCATAAATCATACTTTTTATAAGTGCAAATATACGGTAAGTGATCTTTACTACAATTAATTGTGGCACCTTTTGCTCACTCAAGTATTTTTTTAGGTTAAATAGTTCATTTCAACTTAAAAAACTCCCTGTGTACTTTTTACAGATTGCATAACATTCATATTTGACAATTTCATTCTACATATACTACAGTTTAAACGTTTGGGGTTAATAAGTTGAAAGAAATGAAAGGGGTCCTATCATGCCCTTTTACGAGGTCTTGATTTTGTGTTTGGGGTGTAGAATATGTTTTCATGCTTGATTGTTAAAAAAAAGCCTTACTTTTCACATATTTTACATTATTACAGTTCTTCACCAGTCTGGTTGAATGTTAGATGAAGCCCCTCCTTCCGAAATACAAAATGTGCTGTGATTGGTCAGTTGGCCCAGTGTGGTGATTGGTCAGTTGGCCCAGTGTGCTGTGATTGGTCAGCTGGCCCAGTGTGCCGTGATTGGTCAGCTGGCCCAGTGTGCAGTGATTGCTCAGCTGGCCCAGTGTGCCGTGATTGGTCAGCTGGCCCAGTGTGCAGTGATTGGTCAGTTGGCCCAGTGTGCAGTGACTGGTCAGCTGGCCCAGTGTGCCGTGACTGGTCAGCTGGCCCAGTGTGCCGTGATTGGTCAGCTGGCCCAGTGTGCCGTGACTGGTCAGCTGGCCCAGTGTGCCGTGACTGGTCAGCTGGCCCAGTGTGCCGTGACTGGTCAGCTGGCCCAGTGTGCCGTGACTGGTCAGCTGCCCCAGTGTGCCGTGACTGGTCATTGGCCCAGTGTGCCGTGACTGGTCAGCTGGCCCAGTGTGCCGTGACTGGTCAGCTGGCCCAGTGTGCCGTGACTGGTCAGCTGGCCCAGTGTGCCGTGACTGGTCAGCTGGCCCAGTGTGCTGTGATTGGTCAGTTGGCCCAGTGTGGTGATTGGTCAGCTGGCCCAGTGTGCCGTGATTGGTCAGTTGGCCCAGTGTGCCGTGATTGGTCAGTTGGCCCAGTGTGGTGATTGGTCAGCTGGCCCAGTGTGCCGTGACTGGTCAGCTGGCCCAGTGTGCCGTGACTGGTCAGTTGGCCCAGTGTGCCGTGACTGGTCAGCTGGCCCAGTGTGCCGTGACTGGTCAGCTGGCCCAGTGTGCCGTGACTGGTCAGTTGGCCCAGTGTGCCGTGACTGGTCAGTTGGCCCAGTGTGCCGTGACTGGTCAGTTGGCCCAGTGTGCCGTGGCTGGTCAGCTTTTTTGTATGGTAATTTTTGTTATATGATGTTATCCATCATTTAATTTAATGATGATATTTGTAAAAAAAATGAATAATACAAACAGTAATCGATCACAAAATCATGGACATCTTTCCTAATGATGAACAGTCTTACAAAAGCTACAGTGAACACTACATCAATACTGTACTGTTAGTTAGCAGGCTAGCGGAGGCAAAGCTTTGATAGATGTAAACACATCCATCATAAAAACTACACAAAGCTTATAATTGGAACGGTTAATAGAAAACACAACTACAAATAAACAACAGACTGTCCCGCCAGAATGGGAATGGCTCCGTCTTTCAGGAGAAGCTTTAGTGTATATCCTGCAATACTCTCTTCTGGAAGCTGATCTCCGTAAAATGTGCAGCGCACAGACAAACGCCTGTCGCGTGTTCCCGGGGGCGGGGTTTATGTAAATTCCAGGGTTAGTGATGTCACCAACCCAGGAAGAAGCTCATTGTAGTCCCTACCAGCCGTTTGCTAGTTCTTAAAAAGTGATTTCTTTAAAATAAAATACCTCCCTTTGCATTGAACTTTGAGCGTCGTAACTTTGCAGATGTTGTTTATGCTCAAACAGCAACATTACACACTAACTAAAGTTAAAAAGTGAAATTATATTCAAGGACCCCTTTAATGCTTATTCAGCAAGGATGCATTAAATTGATCAAAAGTGACAGTAAAGACTTTTATAATGTTACAAAAAATTATATTTCAAATAAATGCTGTTCTTTAAAAAACACACACACACAAAAAACGAAGTATCCTGAACAATATGAACCAGCACGACATAACGATACAGCACGATAATAATCTGAAATGTTTCTTGAGCATCAAATCATCATATCATGATGATTTCTGGAGGATCATGTGACACTGAAGACTGGAGTAATGATGCTGAAAATACAGCTTTGATTCCACTTTACTTGTATTAGAATGAAGTCTCAATTATTTCAGTGAATTCTTAATGCAAGGAAATGAATTGAGAAGAGAGCAATAAATAATCCTCGTGGTCTATGAAGTGTGCTTACAGAAGGCATGGATATCTTTGACAGAGAGCTCTAATAAACATCTGCCAGTCAATTTGTAATCATTAACTTCTAAGTCAATTTGCCTTTGCAAGCGTCCTCTAAATAGTAATCATTAACTTCTAATGTGGATAACGATGATCACAAAAAAACACACCTAGAGGCTGATCCTCAGAATGAAACACGTGTATCCGGGAAAACAGACATGCGAAGCGTTCGTAGTTCTGAAGTTTGCCAAGCATAACTAAAGGGACGGCGATATAATGAGTTCTGCGAGAGGAGTCCCAGAGGAGGATCTGTCCCGTGTGCTTCGACATCTTCACCCAGCCCGTGCTTCTGCTGTGCAGTCACAGTGTGTGCAAAGCTTGTTTTCAGCAGTTCTGCAGCGCCACAGGATTTCAGGAATGTCCAGTCTGCAGGAAAAGATTCACAGGATTTCTCCCACCGGAGAATCTCGCATTGCGGAACGTGTGCGAGTCATTGTTCCGGAAGAAGAGGAACTCGTCACCGGATGTGTTCTGCGATGCGCACAGAGAGAAACTCCAACTCTTCTGTCTGGATGACAAGCAGCCTGTGTGTTTGGTGTGCAGAGATTCAGAGAAACACGCCAATCACACGTTCAGGCCCGTCGATGAAGTCGCTCCGCTTCTAAAGGCGAAACATCTGCTGTGTGTTTCTAGTGTAGTGCAACATGCTCGTCTTTGAGTTCAGGCCATTTAAATGCTCACAAAATCGGGTTTTGGTTTTAAAAGGGGTCATTTCATAGTTTAAGTGAATAATTTGACAAGTGGCCTAAGGCCTTATAAAGTGCTGTCTGGAGGGGATGTTTGATTTTAAGTTCGATTAAACCATCTAAATATGAGGACTATATTACCTATATATATATATATACAGGTCCTTCTCTAAAAATTAGCATATTGTGATAAAGTTCATTATTTTCTATAATGTCATTACATTGATAAAAATGTAACTTTCATATATTTTAGATTCATATATATATATATATATATATTTGTTTTAAATATGACGGAATAACAAAAGACTAAACTTGGTTAAGGTATCTATCTGACAAAATTATTTGGCAAAAAAAAAAGCAAACTACAGCTACAGGTTTTATTTTATTCAGCAAAAAAAAAAAAAAGCATAAAAAAACCAAAGTTCTAGGAAAAGCATACATTGACTACAGCATAATCGGCTTGTAATATTTCATTGGTTCTCTATAGTTTTTGCTTGTTCATAATTTCTTTGAATGACAGCCTGGCCAAGAAATTATGTCGTCACAATTTGGCATGTTTCATTGCGTTATTATTACAAATAAAACAATCGACTTTAAGCACAACTACACAATATCCGTAAATCTTTACAAAACACATGTTTTTTTAATAATATTTGAATAAAGGGTGAAGATGTCAATTTTCCCTCAGTAACTTATTTTACAAACTTATAGGATGACAAAGTTAATTGTGTTTAATATATCTACAATATTAAACTAAAATGGGTATGTCATTTTCAGAAAATTCTCAAAAAAAGGGGCGCTGGTTAAGAGGTTAAACTAATTAAACAATTTTTTCATCCTACAAGTTTCTATATTTTTGAAGTAAAATAAGTTTTACTTATTTACATCTCCCAGTTTCTGTTAATAATAAATAAATAAAAAGAAGAAGAATGATCTTAGCCAATATGTGGCCTTTGAGTAAAAAAGTTTGGGAATCCCTGCTTAAAATGATATAGGCTTACTCGTTTGCATAACAGTAATATTAATGGTGTTCCATTGATTTATCTCATTGGGATCAGCATAAAAAAATCTACATTGGTCGACAACTAGTTGAGGGTTAATAAGACATTTGGTCGTGTACACATGAAGCTTATTTCCTCCTTTTGTGTTTTGCAGAACTTCATGTTCTCAGAAGAAAGGTAAGTGAGGCGTTCTCTTGCTCTTTTCTCTGCAGTGCAGTCGTTCTGTCTTTTAAAACTCCTGAATGTAATTTCAGAGCCCGGATCACACTGCAGGATCCAGGGATTCCTACCGGAGCATTGATGAATGTGCCAGAACACCTGGGGAACCTGACGTTCAAAGTCTGGGAGAAGATGCAGGAGATAGTTCATATCAGTGGGTTTTGTATGGGTTTGAATGACAGGATCACAGGCAATGAGTATACTTTGGATTTATAGGGGTCCTATAATGCCCTTTTCACAAGATGTAAAATAAAATAAGTCTTCGATGTCCCCAGAGTGTGTATGTGAAGTTTTAGCTCAAAATACCCCACAGATATTTTATATAGCATGTTCAAATTGTTGCTTTTTGAGGGTGAGCAAAAACTCGCTGTTTTTGTGTCCGTCCCTTTAAATGCAAATTAATTTAAAAAAATTGCACTGAACACACTCACACACACTGAAAATGTAAAAAAAAAACGTTTGGGTTGAGGTGGGTTGGTTTGGGGGTTTAGCTTATTTATTGAAACATTATTTATTGAAACGTAACAGCTTATCAATAAATAAGCTAAAGTAAATCTAAAGAAAGAATTGTATTTACTTGGAAATGTGGTACCCAACCATAATAAATAATACCATAATAAATAAAAACTTGATAATTTACAGCTTTGTACAACTATTTTCCTTGGAACAAATACATAAATTATACAAGCTCATAGCTTAGAAATAAGAATTATTTGATGTATAATTGTTATGCCTAAATGAAAATATTCTGACAGAGAAACTTGATAACCACAGGCTGCTCACTCCCACTGTATAAAAATGAATAAACACAGCTTAAAAACTATACGCACAAAGAAACTGACAAAATTTCATTACAAAAATGAAAGATATATTCCTCTATCCATCTAATTGCAATCTAATGCAATATAAATGACTATAACAGGTTCAATATAAACATTCCACATTGCTGGCCAAACCTTGGTAAATTACTACAGTAGGCTACATTCATGGTAAGTGTTTGTAAGGGTGGTGATTAGGGGATTTAAAGTCTTCTAACTTTGTTCATGGCACAATGTTGTTTACCTCATCAGTCATGCGGGAATGTTGAGGCTGCTTCATCTGATTTAAAACTAGTTAAACATCGGAGTGATGTGTGGTTCGTATCAGAGAGGTGTGTCGAATTGAAACGCTTCTCACTGGATGTCGCAACGCTGTTTAATAATAGTGTCCGGGACCGGGAGTAAACGCAACTCCATGCTGGGCCGAGCTGAAACAACTAGTGAAACAACTGAAAACAGCGCGATTTGTTGTTTGTGTACTGACCGACAAACCTCTTCACTAGTCATGGGTTAGTGATGTCACTAATAAGCTCATTGTAGTCCCTACCATACTACAAAAATATTTCCCTTTGCATTGAACTTTGAGCGTCATAACTTTACAGATGTTGTTTATGCTCAAACAGCAACATTACACACTAACTAAAGTTAAAAAAGTGAAATCAGTCAACCACCCCTTTATACTCACCAGAAAAGTTGTGTCTGCGATGTGTTTTGTATTCTGACCATTGTATTCTCTCATCAGCTCCTGTCACACTGGACCCCAACACTGCATATCCTCTGCTGTTCCTGTCTGATGATCTGACCCATGTTAAATCCAGCGCTAATGCACAAAAGTATCCAGAAAATCCAGAGAGATTTGACTATTATCATTGTGTGCTGGGCTCTGAGGGCTTTAACTCTGGAAAGCACTTCTGGCATGTGGAGGTCGAGAACAACACGTGCTGGTCTGTTGGAGTAACGACAGCATCTAACCAGAGAAAAGGAGACGCGTTCTTTGACACTGGAGTGTGGCGTGTGCGTTATATGGCTGGTCAGTATACGTCACAGTCACCTCTGATGGCTCGCACACATTTATCTGTTGAAGAGAGACTGAAGGTGATTAGAGTGAAGCTGGACTGGGACGGAGGATCGATTTCATTCTCTGATCCGCTTACAAACACACATCTGCGCACTTTCACCAGCACATTTACAGAAGCAGTCTTTCCATTACTCTATAGCAGCTGTACAGATTACCCACTCAGAATCTTACCTGTTAAGTTTAGTATAACCACGGAGGAGCCCAAACTGCAGCCATATCCCCCTGTAGCCCAAGACTGGGTGCCCACTGAAGCTAAGCAGGGTTGAGCCTGGTCCGTATCTGGATGGGAGACTCCTGGGAAAACTAGGTTTCTTCTAGAAAAGGTGTTAGCGAGGTGGTCTGTGTGGGTCCTAATGCACCAGTGTAGTGATGGGGACACTATACTGTTAAAAAGCACCGTCCTTCGGATGAGACGTTAATACTGAGGTCCTGACTCTCTGTGGTCACAAAGAATCCCAGGATGTCTTTCGAAAGAGTAGGGATGTAACCCCGGCATCCTGGCCAAATTTGCCTCTGTCATGTCCTCCTAATCATCCCCATATATACTCATTGGCTTCATCACTCTGTCTCCTCTCCACCAGTAAGCTGGGGTGTGGTGGGCGCAATATGTCTGCCGTCGCATCATCCAGGTGATGCTGCACACTGGTGGTGGTTGAGGAGATTCCCCCCTTCTATGTAAAGCGCTTTGAGTGCAGAGAAAAGCATATATATGTGTGTGTATATATTTACCAGGACTCCCTGGTAGAACCCTGTGGGGACCCGGGGTAGAATAGGTCCCTAGCACCACCTGCTGATCTTAAGAGGGGCAACTTGTTGGCCGTGGGTTGCGACTCGTGTCCGTGGAGAAGGAGATCCTGGTGCTTGAGGATTTTGGCTTGCTGCGACCGACACATATCCAACACATCACTTTGGCTCCTACTTCATTTAAACGAGAGGTTGCAATGGCCCGTTCCAATCAATCGGCTTGTCAGGTCTTGCCCTGGAGTTGGCTTTGAGTTACAATCAACTATATAGTTTTCACTACTTCTACTGGATCAAGATTTGGAAGTTGAACTAACAACTGTTTTATTTTTTTCTTTGAAAAATGAAAACTGGCAAAGATTTATACTATTAGAGTCACTATCAGCTGATATCCCCCTTACCAAACTGTCCCCTTTTGTCAAGTCAAGTCACCTTTATTTATATAGCACTTTTAACAATATGGACTGTTTCAAAGCAGCTTTACAGTGATAATAGGAAATTAAAGTAACAGAGATTTTTTTGGCTTTACAGCAGCTCTAGAATAAAGTTATTGTCCAGCTAAAGTTAGTTTAGACTCCACTTAGACAGCCAGCCATTGAGTGAGGACAATCTTCTAACTATCTCATCACTCCTGTGAACAGGAAGGGGGCCAGAGCAAATTACAGTGCCTGACATCGTACTTGCGAGTTCACACACCTCTTTAACGTTAATTTTAGTGATCTTAACTGGCGGAGTCGAACATCATTAATGCCGACATGAATAATGATCTTGATTAGCATTAGCCAGCACTTTTAAATTTGCTTTGATCTCAGGCGCTCTGGCTCCCGGCAAACATGACTATGGTGGCTGGTGTCTCTATTTTCACGTTCCGTGTGATCGAATCGCCAATAACTAGGGCACATTCAGCAGGATTCTCAGTTTGTGTTTTACTGAGTGGCGAGAACCTGTTTAATGTTGTAATCGGAACTGAAGAGCGGTGTTTTGTCCCGCGACTACAGCGTCTCACGGTCACCCAGTTGCCCTGCTGCACGGGCTCTACAGCCGGAGCCGAACAATGTACAACGTTCAATAAACTAGGCGCATCCAAAGCAGTATCTAAAGCCCTTGCACTCTTACTATCCTCGATTAAAGTTTGGATGCGCGTCTCTAGTTCTGAAATCTTCTCCGTCAGCCTGACTGTCTCCCTGCAGTGCATTTATCACATGTGTAGTCCTCACCGCTGACAGAGAAGGCAATACTATACATTTGACATGAAGTTCAAGGGACAATGACAGGAGAAGACATTACTCACCTTGTTTGCTGACTGATCCCACTTACCACAGTTGTTTGATGGACTCGTAAAAGGCGTGAGCGTGCACGAGACAGCAAGCACGGATGGCAGGTTAACAGGCTAGTGAGATACTAGCGCCTTGTGCTAGCGATATCAGTTTAGATAAAAGCAAGCAATATCACATTAATGCCACAGGCAATATAAGATAATATCTATTATGTTGAGAAGTTATATTTAGCAATATAAACAACAAGGAATGATAGTAAATAGTGTTTCACTAAACCAAAACTAAAACCTTTATTTTATGCTCGACAGAAGAAAGACAGGACCGTTTTGGAACGATATGACATCTAAATAATAATAGCATTTCCATGTTTGGGTGAACTTTAAACTTTTAGCATAGATGAAAAAATGCTTGATAAATCATAAAATCTTTTATTTTTCAAAATCATCCACACAACACATCACATCCTACTTTTTAATAGGAGCAGATCGATAAATAAGTGACAGTGAGATATGAGAAGATAAGGCAGTGAACACAATCAACCGCTTAACTTGTGAAAATGATAGAAGCAAATGAATGATTTACTAAGGTGAGCTACGCTGCAGTTACTTTTGGCCTCAAGATAATTTCACCTTAATCTGGTGTTTTGTGAAACAAGTTTGGGAACCCAAATCTTTATTGAACAAAATGTACAAACAATCAAGGTCATAGACAGAAAAAACCCCATCTGAAATAATGCTTGAATTGAGAGTACTTGGTGTTAAGGTGTGGGTTTGACCTGCCAAGTTTAAGAGTTGTGGACTACTGCTGAATTATATTTAATGAAATAATCTCAAAGATATTTATAATAATAGTTTTTCAAACATGACTGTAGAAAAGTGTGATTTTTAATAAATAAAGACTCACCTGGTGTGATCACTCAGAAAAGCTGCATTGGTTGGATTATGCTTGGTGTGCTTACATATGCACAAGCATCCAAATGAGCTTTTGAAATAATTAATGTTCACAATGGCTTCAGTAAACAAAAAACAGCTTTTCTAGCATCTACTTTGCTTGGTATCAGTATAACTTCATGACTCCATCCGTATCGACCAGCACAAGTGAATAAAAACAATAACTGACTTAAAGACTTAAATAAATGTTTATATACTATTGGGTGGCATTCAAGAAATTCAGAAAAAAGTTTGCAATGTTTTGTAACATATGTACTGGTTGCCCTATTTACAAAAATATGTAGCATTTTGCATAAGCCAATGGCTCTTTGTTTACAGCATTCGTCTCATACAAGCAAGGCTAAATTATTCTTTTTGTAATCTCAATCTCAGCTGTGGGTTTTGGTAATGCAATAGCTGAGCATCTTTGGCAAACGATGATATCTCTGAACGCCCACAAGGGGGTGTCAGATCTCTAAAACTGACTGTGATAGTTGTTTGCTGTGGACAGAGGGGCGGCGGGGGCGATGTGTTTGAGGTGACATGCGTGGCAGAGCAGGCGTCCGTCCAGAGGATAGCAGCGGTGACCCTCCTCGTCATTCAACTCCATCTGACAGTCCTGGGGGAACAGTTGCACACGCTCAAGTGACCGTTCAAGTTCATGCTCCAATAATGAACAGTATGTGAAAAATAATGTGTTTTTTTAACATTGAAGCGTGTTAACCTATTCTATTACAAAATAATGACCTTTTAAAACAGCATGACCGTTGAGAATTACACTAAATCAGAGACTTGCGTAGTTTTCTGACCGTATTACTGTTGTCATCTTCCAAGCTCAACTCACCTCACAGTGATAGCACTCCACGTGGTAGTCCCTGTCCATGGAGACCACTCGAATGGTTTCATCCGATCCCTATGGGAGTAAACAACTAGTGACATTATGACATATATCTGGACAAACACGTCTTTTCACAACACACACGAGACAACCATACTGAAATCTCTGCTCTCTGCTGTTCTATCATCTGTCAACAATTACTAACAACTAATACAAATTATTTCCATCGTTCACTATGTGTTAATGCCAACACAGGCTCATTGAAAATACTGCCTGCATTTCTACAAAAGGCTTTCAGATCTTTTATCATGATTTCACAGGACTCATACCTGAGTGCATTACATCACAGATACAATGCTATACCAGGTGAGCAATCTGTGATCTGTGTTGTATCTGTGTATGTATCTGTGAACTGCAGATCTCTGCATCTGCAAAAGTCTTAGGCACATTAGTATTTTCTTCAAGCATCTTGGAGACGTTGCTGCAGTTCTTCTGGATTTAGTCTGTCAGTTTTTTCTGTTTCTTCATGTAATCGCAGACAGACTCGATCATGGTGAGATCAGATCATACCGGCTGTTGTCAGACTCCTTGTGCATTCAAAATCTCACTGGATTATTACAAATTATGGTAAAAGGAATGTTTGGAAATGTTAACTGATATTTCCTACTGACACACTACAGAAACAGATATAAATAACTGACATTAAACCTTTTTTTTGTCAAAAATACTTGTGTGCTTAAGACTTTTGCACAGGACTGTATATATGGAGCTGATTATGTTATGGAAACATCAAAATTAATTAGTTTACAAATCATGCATTATGGTAAAAGTGTTTTGAAGTTGTAACATAGTATTGTACAAGAAACTGCTAAACAAGTCTTCATTAACTTTTAATCTGGACCTGTAATCATAATTTGTTTGAAAATGACTAAAATATTTATCCGTTTTACCGCATCGGAGTGTTTATTTCAGCTGGAAACCGCATGAAATGTATGTATAAGTAGGTCTAAGTTTTTGCAGAAATGTAGGTAGAGACGCATATTTCCAATAAGCCTGGGTTGGTTGATGCTTGTTGCTATTAAAGGAATAGTGCATCCAAAACATCTTGTCGTTATTTAGCCATGGTCACTATGAACTGTTGTTGAATGGAAAAGAGAAACAAAGACCTTTGTGTCCAATAGAAAAATATAACAACATAAGGGTTTGACATTTGTGGGTGAAATATTCCTTATTGTTTTCTGATCTTTTCTAGTTAAAGCAATCATTTCAGCTCAGAGAGAATGAATTCCTGTAGAGTTTCTCATCAGGTGCAAGATAAACTGAGCTCTTGCTCGAGTGCAGCATGCCTCGGGGGTCATCTCTAATTATAGACGGGGGTTAAACAAATGACACATGCCCTAACTTAGCAGTAATCACTCCTTTATCAATGCTAAGAGAATTAACTTCAGAAACACGCCTAAGGAAGGCTTTAAATCTTCTGGAATGATCCAGATGTTCAGGATAGTGTAAGTAACTGTAGTTGTAAAGGTCTACTCAGTAGTAGAAAATTCCCATGCACTGTTTGGTTACTTGTCCCATATCAAGCAAAGACACATCATAAGTCTAAACTGGCATTGGCAGAGTCTTGCTTTGACATGTGGCTCTAAGGCTACGTTCAAACTGCAGGCAAACGTGGCCCAAATTCGATTTTTGTGCTCATATGTGTGATTGTTTTTCTCATAACTGTGTGAACAGCACAAACCACATGACATCAGGGGCCTCATTTATAAAACTTTGACTAGGATTTGCGTCAGAAGTGGCGTACAGATGAAACATAGGATGTGCATACGCACAGAAATATTCAGATTTATAAAACTGCGCATGCACATCCTACTCAGTTTTCCCTTAATAAATCACAATCAATTCTAAATGTAGCGCAGCTTTTGCGGCTTCATGCCACGCCCATAGTTGCCCATAAATAGTCCGTGAAACGCCCACAAGTTAATATTCATCGATTGCGAAATCATGGCAAACACAGAGAGGAAAACCAAGAAACGTAACTTCACTCAATGTGAAGTAGAAATGATCATTGGCGAGGTGGAAAAGAGGAGTAAAATGTTGTTTGGAGGGCACAGTGTGGGCATTAATGCCAAAAAAGGCACTTGAGCGGGAAAAGGTTGCATTACGCATAACGTCATTACGCATTGTGATGGCATGGCATTTTATTACCATCCATTTGATTGCATCTGACAAGCTACAGATGTGTTATGAGGATGAATTGCACAACATGCAATAATTATTATTGCAGAACATATTTCACTTTTATTTTTGCAAATATGTGTTAATTTGCATTTCTGTTGTTATCTTCGTTTGATTTTGTTTGTAAAACACTGCAGATCGATCAAACGGGTGTTCATGTAGGCTGTTAATTGTAAGACTTGCTTTGTGAAGACTTCATGTTATTTATGAGAGCCAGTTTTGCCATTTCTTTTACACAACGGTCTAGAGTTTCACACACTTTCACATTATCTACCGACGGTGTCGCCATTTCTCATTTCACCCGTTTTTGGTGCGTACGCCTGGGTCAGAGCTTGCGTGAAGGACCGCACATTTTCCCGTCAAGTTTGCTTTTTAAAAATACCAATTATTGCGTAGAGAGCGGTGTACGCCTTCTTTTGTGCGTACGCAACGTTTATAAATGAGGCCCCTGGTCTTTTCAATTTTGATTTGTGCCACTTCCATATGTGGCCCTAAATCCGACACAGGTCAGATGTTTTGCAATGTGAACTCAGTCTGAACAGTCAAATCGGACTTTTACATCACTCTAGATCAACATCACACAATCAATAAACGCGCAATCACTCACTTTAATGTCCTCTGAGTTTACTTCTGTATAATAGCATGCTGCGTGATGTCTTTTATCTTTCTTTTGCGCATGTGGGTCAGTTCAGGACCATGATCTGTTCACACTGGAATCTGATATTGGCCACATTTAAAACAACAACAGCTATATGAAGAAATCAGATCTGAGCAGTAAATGGGAATTCAGCAGTAAGGCTTGCAGTGTGAACGCAGCCTAATACAGGGAAAGATGATTATATGGCTACGTTCACAGTCCAAATTCGATTATTTGTGTATCTGATTGGAATCTGATATAAAATGATTGACGTCCACATGTTTTCCGGAATATCTGCATTGGTTTCTATTGCAATGACGTTGCGTTGTACAATACAACAACAACAACCACAACAACATGGAGGGGTCTGCAATAGAGATGTTGTCTTATTTAAGTTTTCCAACATGATAATGTGTAGCCGCAGCGTTGGACTACTGCGTCTTCTGTGGACGCGGCAGAACCATTATGAGCGGCTTTATTCTGTGCTGTCATCTCAGCCGGTTGCAAAACAAGTCTCAGTTATATTGTCATTTTCTGCTCATCCAGCACTTTGCAACAACACAGCATTGTTTCTGCAGCGACTTTCAGCATGTTTCCTATAACAACATCTGACTTTACATTTTACGTGGGGTGTGAAAGTCACATAAACCACGCAAAATCCAGTCAGAATTCAACGGATTTCCAGAATTGCGATTAAATAGGATTTCTAACCACATATGGATGTATTTTGCCCAACAGTTGGGTAAAAATTTCATGTGATTTTTGCTATTCACACTGGCTAAATCTGATCAGATTTAAATCGGATATGCCCAAAAATCGGATTTGGACTGACAGTCTGAACGTAACCTATGACGGTCTGAGAATATGGCTCTTCTAAATGCCCAAGATGGTATTTCAGACAAATGAGATTTACGTGTCTTACCTCAGAGGGCAGGATCGGCTGATTACATGCTGCACATTTAGGTGCTAGAACTCTGAAAACAAACAGAAAAAGAGAAAACTAATCTCACAGATAATATATTAAATGGCTTCTTAATCAAAGTCTTCCATGAAAGAAAAGGTATCCGCATGACACTTTACCCACAGTACAATAATATATTTAGTGGCCCCAAGTAGTATTTGGGTCACTTAAAAATGTTTTTGCATAAGGCACTTGCTTTGATATTTTGACAAATGCAATCAAATTGTCCTAGAGCTTTTCTCAGATCCAACTAACCATTTTTGCAATGACTTTTAACCAACAGGTGAGCTGGTTATGGGTTTCTCAATAGCCAAAAGTGAATGCTGTTATCTTGAGAGAGAGCTGGCTAAAACTGATTAAGCATTTCCACACAAGCTTGAGTGTTGCTGTTCTTAAAATCCACACTGCTAGTCAGACCAACAGCATAATTGCAAGTGTAATATTATGTTTATACAATAATTCACAGCTGAATTAGTCTCGCGTTGCCAGACCTTCAGTCTGACGGCTTTCATTGGCCAAGGACCGCCCAAGAGGACGTCTGACTGACGTGTAAAGCAACCAATCACGGTTCGTTTTGTTCCACGTCATGTTTGGGGGCCTGAAAATGTAAAATCTATCACAGCCTATGGTGTGCGTCTAATAAATTATTCATTCAAGAACGTTGTGCAAGTTTGCTGCAACAGTGGCACCATGGAGTTCACATAGTTTTGACGTCGGAGACTACAGCAGAATTAACCATTACGCATCTCAAAAGAACACAGTTTGAAATTAATTAGCATTTTTAAGGAACTGGTTAAGTGAATAATACAACTACTCTCACATAAACCATCTAATGTTTTGTTATTTAAAACAAACTTATTTTTGTGAAATATTTTGCTTGCAAAGTGCTATACTTATCAAACGCAAAGACAATCAGACATTTATAAGTGCCCAAATATTTTTCGATGGAGTAGAGGGGAAGAGAGACTGCAGATCTCAATGAAAGATCCCAGGAGGACTGAGTGGAAAGGCTCAGTTTGATTTCATCTCCATATGGTCCCCACCTGACTGACTGTCTGGGGTTTTGGAACAACAGTAATAATCGCTCACGGCAAAGGATGCATGGGAAGAATTTAGTGAAGCAAAGCAGACACACACACACACACACACACACACCCCTCAACCCCAATGAAACTCACAATAAAATGTCATTACATCAAGCTACTGCCAGGAAAATGCCTGTGAAAGAAATTATAAAGAATACTCCACAACACATAGCACACATCTACCACCAACTGAAGGACATTTATAGCTCACTTTATTCATCTGTTAATCTTTGCTTTCCCAGGCAAATCTTAGTAACCATGAAATAAACATTTACAATTCTTATTTTTAATGGAATATTGCAGTATTTATTATATCTGTGCACTTCATTGTTTTTGATAATTGAAGATTGTGACTCGAACAAATGACAACGAGCCAACCAAATCAAACGAACCAATCGAGAGGCGGTTTCACTCAGATATACGTCACAACAGGGAAGAAAAGTCGGTCACAATTTCCAGTTCCCTCCAAGTCATGATTTTTATTGGGAGCAGTGCAGCCACCAAAAGTGTGCTTATAATAATATCTGGACAAAGCTTATACAGTCATCATTTTGCAGTTTTGGTCAATGTAAGTTTCTCGATTCAAAAGCAATGCAAAAATAAGGCAATAAAGGGACTTCACTAAATAGGGAACAATTAAAAGGAAAATTCAATCCTATTCAATCCTGGAAAGCTTTCCTTAAAAACCTTAATTTCTTTTCGACTGAAGAAAGAAAGACATGAACATCTTGGATGACGTGGGGGAGAGTCAATTATCAGGAAATTTTATTTGTGTAGTGAACTAATCATTTAAAAAGAGCTCGTTGAATAAACACTTAAATATATGAATAAAAACACACCTGTGGTAGTCCTTCACACAGTAGATCTTATTCTCCGTGTCCACAGTGAAAGGCACTCCATCCAGACTCTCATTACAGATGGCACAGCGGAAACAGCCTGGGTGGTAAGACTTTCCCAGCGCCTGCAGGATCTGAGGAGGAACAACATGTTCACAGCAGTGATATGTGTGATATGCCTTTTCTCATGTTAAAATGACTCTGACTTAATGTAAGTTACATCAGACCCACTATATATTAAGTGCCTTTAACTACTATGCACTAACATTTAAATGAATCATTTGACACTTAATTTGTCAAATACATGTTTTTACATGGTACTTGCATTTAAAAAAAAATACCTGCATGTCATAAAATCTTAAACCTAACATACCACAAAACCTGTCCCTGACCGCAATAACATCCCACCTCAATAGCAGCAAATGTGTTTGCAATACAACATGAACACAATAAGTACATTGAACTCTTTTGACTACATAGTAGGTGAGGACAACTAATATAAAGTAGGACCATTACATCCATCCAAATCAATGTAAGGAACACTGTATAATAAGGAGCTGTAGCAACTTAAACTCAACCAATTCCTTCAGGCTCCAATGATACTGTGAGTAACGCAGGGTGTGGCGGTACATCAGACTCACCATGTCCATGATTAAATGTCCGCACACGTTGCATTTGTCGGCAGACTGCTGGAACCCAGAGTACTGTTAGAGAAAAGAGTGAGGACAGAAGTGAGCTTTTCAACTGACTCATTCCTTTCAGTCACTTCATTTTCTCTAACACACACCATTAACAGCTCAGACATAATCATTCCTCTCATAAGAAGCTTCAATTACACAAACTGCATTTTTAGTGTCTGGAATGAAGTTTCACCTCTATTTGAACGGACCAAAAGAGAAACATCTCTTGTTCAACCCGAGGAGATTTGCATTTTTAAGCAGCCATAAGAGCTTGGTGTTTTTTTTTTTTTTTTTTTTTTAAAGCAGATTTATTGCACAGCAAAAGAAATGGTAGCATTGCATTTTATTTTCAACCAGCTACACTAAAGTTACACAAATCTAGCATATTTAAAGGGATAGCTCACCCAAAAAATGAAAATGTAGTCATTTACTCACCCTTGGTACAAACCTGTATGAGTTTCTTTCTTCTGCTGAACACAAAAGAAGATATTTTAAAGAATGTTAGTTATCAAACGGTTGACGGCAGCCATTCATTTCCATAGTAGGAAGAAAACACTATGGAAGTCAATGGATGCCGTCGACTGTGGTTACCCACATTCTTTAAATACCTTCTTTCATGTTGAACAGAAGAAAGAAACTCATAAAGGTTTGGAACAACATAAGGGTGAGTAAATGATGACTAAATGTACATTTTTGGGTGAACTAACCCTTTAACCACCTCGCTACACTATTTTCTTGCTTTCATTGAAGCTCAAGATTCACATCAAATACTGAGACATTCTCCAAGTCATATTAATTTCACTCAAATTGCGTTACCGATTAATCTAATTTATAATTTTTGTCTTGTATTAAAAAATAATTTTTTTCTAGTAATCTCACTGACTGTTGGATCCCACTGGTCTATTTTTAAAAGTGAACTTTAGGCTTGTCACGATGACTCCATTTTGTTGGGTGATATATTGTCCCGGAAAGAATTGCAATAAACCATATTATTGTCATTTTAAGACCATTTTATGCCACTGAATATGTAATCCTAACATCACAGCATAATTATTCAAGCAGGCCTAAACACTTTCAAACGAAGACAGACGTTTAATTCTTAAGAATATTTAGATGCTGGAATTAGAGTGGCAAAAATTTAAATATCCTAATTTAAACAAAACTTAAAATAAATAAACCTTTGCAAAAAAAAGTGCAAACAAAAAACACGCCTACAAATGCACAATAGGCATTTATATGGGGATTTTTAACATGTCATATCTGCTGCTAACTATTTTTCTAGAGGCGTGTTTTTTAAAAGTTGAACTTCTTTATACTTGAGCGCTGTGTTAATAATGCCGCGTCATGCAGGAGATGCTGCGAAAGACACAAGAGAAGCGGTCAAACACGTCCATCTACCGCAGTCTACATAGAAAAAAATGGGAAAACAGAGCAGTGAAATGCAACAATGCGTTCTGTGTGAAAATGAACTAGACGCTCACGTTTATATTTGAACCGGAACAGTGGATTTCGGCTTTGAAACGGCTTTGAGTTGTAGTTGTCAGGAAAACACTATAAAGCCTCGAATGACGCCTTCTTTTCACCTGTCGCTGACCCTCTTTCACTTGGGCCAGATAATATAAATATAACAGAGGCAGCACGATCTGCAAAATGTTGGTGCCATTCAACATAATGGGGCATATATAAAAATGATCAAGGTCATGTCCATATATCATGAGATAAGTCAGGCATAATGTACATCCAGCCGGTTGTTCTCTCAGAATAAACCCCCGGCAGGGTGATGAGGTCTTGATCAGCCTGAAGGGGTTTATTCTGAGATAACAACCGGCTGGATGTACATTATCACACTTATTACACGTCTACTTGCCACATAAGTAAATAATTAGACATGAAATATTGATCTGAGTTGAAATATTTTATTAGGTCTTTAAACGCAAAGCTTCCGTGGAGAGAGCAGCTTCAGCGGCAAGTTCTGTAAAAAAGTTCTGCTGCCTTGAAATTTTAAGTGCAATCAACTTGGATATTTAAGTTATTTCAACTTAAATGACATTAAACTGACTTTAAAAATTAATTTAATCTTGTATAACATAAAAAAGTTGCTTAACTTATTTTGATGAGTTAAAGCAATGTAAAAACATATGTTGTCACAACTTAAAGATCATATAATTTTTACAGTGTAGACAGACATTTAAGAGATACGGTATAAGGCCATACTACTTACACAGCATTTCGGCACATACATAATTATGGGGATAAGAGATATTGATCTGAGATTAAACTGTTTTAAAATCGTACCTGTTTGTATTTTATAATCCAACAGTATACAAAACAATAGTCAATATCACGACAGACCTAGTGAACTCAAAATCGGGTTCATATTTTAAAAACCTGACACCTCATAATGTCTTTGAAGACAGTAGCGGTTTTTAGCACGGGCAAGCGGTTTTTCATGTCACATTTGGGGGCGGCACGAGCAGTAAAAAAATATTAAAAACAATATTTGGCAATGGTGCCCCTGCTTGCTGAGAAGGTGCCGGAGCTGTGTCAGGGGCGTCTCCTGATTGGAGGAAGCTCACCAAGGGCCCGTTCACACATCGCGTCTTTTGCGCGCTCGAGTTCGTTATTTCAAATGTAGTCGCACGGGAAGCGCGCTCATTATTGAAGCGACGCGCTCATTTTTTCCAGGGGCAGCGAGATAAAAATGATTGAACTTTTCAGTATCGGGGTGCACACAAACACATGGGTGTTTTTCTCTTCTCCGTAAATAAATCTTGTAGCAGAGCTGCAGCAAGCGTTTTTCAGTGGTGGAAATCCACTAACTACTAAAACTTCTTTGTCGTTGTGGAGAGCACGGTGCGTGGATAGACTCCATGGGAAAATCGGACCGAATTTTACTATTAATAATAAAATATAAGCTAATGTGCATTGTAAATGTCAGTAATTTATCTTTTTTGACTCATTCTTTTTATAAAAATGATTTAAAGGCTGAAATATGTGAGGTTTATCTTTTTATAAAACCTTTTTTGTCAAAACTTTATTTGAACGTGTACATGTTAAGTCGATAACATAAAAGACACTCCTTTAAAATCTGGCCTTTATCTTCAATGTTATTATTTTAATGTAAACAAAAAGTGCATATTGATGCTAATTTGTTATGTTATTTGCTGGTGTAAACTTTTTGAACAAGATTCTGTGATAACCGTGATCATTTTGGTCACTATATTCATGAAATGAAAGTTTCATTCGAAGGGGGTCTCGCCCAGGGTGTAATTCAATGTAGAACCGCCACTGTTTACACACATTAGACACATTCTTCTGACATTACTATGACCATGTCTCGAGACGTGCACTTCATAAGAAGGAAGAGGGGAAGACAGCATACCAGGAAGTCCTCTTCACAAAACACTTTCCCACAGACGTAGTAAAAGGCTTTTCCCCGGAGCTTCCGACCTGCACAGAAAACAACAAACACATTTTACCACCAATTCAGCAACATTACAGGACATCGGTATATTATAAAAATCTAAAAACAAAATGACTTTTTTTTATTTTAAACAACAAAACGTCTTTGCAATTAAATGCAAGGTGACATCAGGGTAATGTAGATGTATTTTAGTATCATCGAGATACTATTTCAGTTGTTATTTAGTATTTGGAAATAGTTTTAATTTATTTTCATTTTGGTTAAAGTTTTGATAATTTTTTTTTTTTTTTAAATGTGTCTTTATACTTTTCATTACTTTATACTTCAGTTGTATCTTCAGTTATTTAGTACATACTGTATATTTAGTATATAATGTTAAATTAAAACAAACAAATAGTGCTTTGGCAACCAGCTAAATTAAAATAACTTTTAGCTTTTTGATATTTTATTTCGGTTAACGCTTATTGTGTTTCAAGTAATGAAAATATATTTTTTATTTGTTTTAGATTTAGTTGACTATAACCTGGAGTAATGAGGTGTTGATAGTATTTTCTTTAAACTGTTTAAAAAAAGGACATAAGGCGATTACATGACCTAACATGCTTTCATCTTAAGCATAATCACACAATATTGCACATTTTTAACACACTCACTGTCACAATCTTAATTATTCTCGCTTCAGCATAAACCTTGTTAAATAAATTAAATACCTAACAATGTTCTAACTGAATCTGATTCATGTTTAACAAGGTAAAAAAATAAACCAGGGGCTAAACTCTAAGTACACGAGGGAACGGTTTTAATGAATCCACAGTAAACACATTGAGAAAGTGTCAGCACATGTTGCTCAGAAACTCGCTGCTGTTCTCAGCCCGTGCTGAGGACTCCCTGTCCCAATCTGGACTGTTTTTGGCTTTTTACCTCAACAGACAGACAGACAAACCCTTCCCATTCAGACAGACCCCGTCCCACAGGAAAGGGGAACATTCCTCACATTTTCTGCAGAGGGGGGTTCAGGCCATTAACCCTTACAGGCCCAAGCCTTCATGTTCCAGTGGACCACAGTCAAGCTAAACAAGACTTGCTGAGATCACTTCACTGTGAATGAGTCTGCTGGCATTATGAATGTTTACTTTAATGCTGAAACGATAACGGCTCATGTTTTTCCACAGACACATCGACACACACGAGACAGTTTTGAGTGCTGAGACGTACACTACCATTCAAAGGTTTGGGTCAGTAAGACTTTTTAAATGTTTTTGAAAGAAGTCTCTTTTGCAAACCAAGGCAAGGCTGTATTTATTTGATAAAAAATAAGGTAAAAATACAGTGAAACATTATTTCAAATTTCAAAGAACTGTTTTCTGTTTTAATATATATATATATATATATTTACACACACAGGTGAAACTCAAAAAATTAGAATATCGTGCAAAAGTTATAATTGTGATGATTATGGCTTACAGATTATGAAAATCCCACATTCAAAATCTCAGTAAATTATAATATTACATGAAATCAATAAAAAAAAGGATTTTAAATACAGAAATGTCGGCCCTCGGAAAAGTATAATCATGCATATGTATATAGTTATATATACTAAATATATTAGTTTCACCTTTAAATTTGAATTACTGAAAACATAATATTAACTATAAATGCTGAAGAAGTATTGTTCATTAGTTCATGGTAACTAAGGTAGTTAACTAATGAACCTTATTGCAAAGTGCTACCATTATTGTTGAAAACATTATTTTTTATAACATTATAAATGTTAACATTATAAAATGCTAACACTTTTCTCTTCCTTTCTATTATATTTATATATATTAAAAAAAACCACCTTTACGGGTTCTGCGTTAGATTAGACTGAGAAAGGTTATAGCACTTACATTTAGTGGTCCGACTGTTAGTTTCACTGCTTCTATTGTTCTCATTTGTAAGTCGCTTTGGATAAAAGCGTCTGCTTAACTAATAAATGTAAATGTAAATGTTAAACTGTTATTTTTGATTAAGTTAATGTATCTATGCTAAATAAAAAAATCAGCAGTATGTGTGAAAATAAGAAGATATTTGTCTGGTGAAAAGCTCACAGACAGAGATCAGTCTGTTGCCAGATGAAACAGACGTCAATCACAGGGAATGCTGGGAAGATGCAAACCACAGGACTGGGTTTAACTTTTTTCCAGGAGAGGAGAGTAAATATACTGAAAGTGTTTACACACACGCACGCACGCACACACACACACACACACACACAAAAAAGCTATAAGCTAATAAAACATCTAATTTGTCTAAGTAGGCTAGATTTTATAGTTACCATGGTAGTTAACATGTTCTGAAAACTATTATACGCTTACATATTCACTGAAGGTCATCTAGATTTATTTTGTATGTTTTACAATGGATGAATGAGGACTTTTGAGATTTATGACTGCACACAGAAACTGCTTTCTGAACGGAGGAAAACATTAATCTCCAGTCTAGCTTCAGATATACTGAAGAGACAAAAATTCAGCAATGCCTCTTCTAAAAGAAATGTGAAAATGACGCTGATGATAGATCGGTGAAACTAGTCACATGGGGTCTTCCTCATGGGAGTAAACCTGAGTAATAAATTGTCATATTTTACTGAAAGATAAGCATGTGGATCATTTTCTACCCAAAGAGTTATAGTTACATGCATCTGGATGACGTTCACCAAATGTTAGCAATTCAGACTGGGATTCGTTGTTTGATTTGTTATGTAATTATCCATTTCTATTCGATTTGGTACATGCATACAGCACTATGAGTGCTTTTAGCAAATTACCTCTTTAAGGACATTAAAGCCCCTTTCACACAGAGATTCCGGAAAATACACGGATAAAGTGACCCGGGTTAGTTTGATTTTGGTTCATTCACACCGCCAGTGATTTTCCGGAATCAGAGAGTGCGTTCACACACAACCCGTAAAAATCCCGTAAAGACACGTGACATCGATGTGACTTGTAATCTCAGCAGCGTCTTAAAGGGTTAGTTCGCCCATTTAAGACATGAAGTTGTTTGCAATCCGTACCAGCACTATAGCGCACACACACTGACCCACTCTGTAGTCACCCCCCCTGGTCAGAGTTCTGGCCGCTGGAAGTTTTTCAAGAAAGTACTCCCGGTTATTTTCCGGGGCCACAAAACTGTGCGTTTTTACGTGAAAAAATTATTTGCGTTTCAAAGCTTGATTAATTTACCACACAAAAAACACGCCGGACAAAATTCATACCTCAGTTTTAATCGGTACTATTTTCAATCCATTTCTATCAATCCGCGCTGCTGTCAACGTCAACAGTGCGCACGTTCCGATCAGCTGTTCCATAGTGTTTACACAATCGATTGACAACGAGGTAAAAAGTATTATATTAACAATGGTGCGAACGTTTAAATTCCCAGGCTGTGACCACAAGGATGTGCCGGGATCAAAGTTCAGTTTCCATCGTTTTCCTGTTTCGAATATAACTATGAGACAGCTTTGGCTGGTTGCCATCGGCTACTCTGCGGGAGCTAAATATCCAGAATAAAGGATTTTCGTGTGTGTAGTGCCCACTTCAGCGAAGACGATTACATCTCCACCCAAGGAGGAAAAGGAAAATTAAAGAGTTTTGCTGTACCAGTACCACGGGTAAGCTCTATTTACTAACTTTATGATCCCATGTCTAAACTGTACGTTAAACAAGCTGATGTTTAGACTCCATTATAAAACACGTGAAAAGATGTTTAATATAAAAACAGTATATAGGGATATTGGTACAATTTGCTGAGAAAACGATTTGATTGAGTCGCGCTATCAACAGCTGATCGGAACGTGCGCACTGTTGACGTCGACGGCAGCGCGGATTGATAGAAATGGATTGAAAATAGCGCCGATTAAAACTGAGGTATGAATTTTGACCGGCGTGTTTTTTGTGTGGTAAATTAATCAAGCTTTGAAACGCAAATCATTTTTTCACGTAAAAACGCACAGTTTTGTGGCCCCGAAAAATAACCGGGAGTACTTTCTTGAAAAACTTCCAGCGGCCAGAACTCTGACCAGGGGGGTGACTACAGAGTGGGTCAGTGTGTGTGCGCTATAGTGCTGGTACGGATTGCATACAACTTCATGTCTTAAATGGGCGAACTAACCCTTTAAGTTTGCTTATGAGCTGCGATCTCTCTCGTGAAACCACGCTTCTGCATGTTTTCTCTGATTCGACCATAAACTTGCGCTTTACGTACCATTTCACAGCTGGCGAACGATCCCGGCTTCAGCGTCATCACTACGACACGGCATTATCACGGCTTTTGTTCACACAGCGCGCGTTCCGGGACTGAACACGGCAATGTTACTAGGTCCCCAACCCGGCATCGATCCCGGATAAATCCCGGGTCGAGTTTGCGTTCACACAGAAAGCGTTCTGGCAATTTGCCGGGTTCAAAGCGCTGTGTGAAAGGGGCTTAAGTGAGAGTGAAACATTCCCTACAAATTCAATAAAAGGTCTTTACAAACATGCTAAGAGACATGGTGATAACTGGACCTTGTGTTTTTAAGACATTTTGAGTTACATAAAATTAGGATTAAATGATCCCCGTGATCTGTTTCTTTTTATTGCGTTCTGTCGAGCTGTCCGTTTCAAACCTGTGTGCTTTTCTTTCTTCTGTGAAGCGCAAAAGAAGACATTTAGAAAAATCTCTCTTTTTTTCTTTTTTTTTTGTCCGTACAATGAAACTCAATGGGGTCCAATGTTGTTTGGAGCTTGACGTTTTTCCAAATATCTTTGTGCAGAAGAAATAAAGTCAAACAGGATTGGAATGATATGAGTGTGAGTTTTGGGTGAACTATCCCTTTAAGACTAACTATTCGACTTTAGTTCACCAAAAATAGTTTGGGTCTAGATCAAGCAGCATTTGTGTGCCAATGGCATTGCTTTGTTATTTTTGTTATCTAATGCAATGCCATCTTTTTGAGGCCAAAATCTATATCTATAAATACGTTAGAGGATACAGGATTACCAAGCCATCCAATTTCTGCTCTGTACAGCACTTAAATGTCAGGGAATCCCTAGTGGGCCTGAGACTGAGAGCGTTTGCACTGGGCCACGAATAAAGCTTCCCTCCTAACAGCTCCAGAACAATGAGCAGTCTGTCCCTTCACACAAACCCCTGCCAAACACCAGGACTTCACACAGAACCCACAAAACAAGCCACAGCCTCTTGATTGTCCACAAGAAATAAAGAATTTGGCTGAGTCCGTCATTTTTGGGTCTCTCTATAGGTGCGTTTCCATTACAGATTTGCGCTAAACTTTTGCGATTTTTTCTAAATGTCAACAAAAAACTACTGGGAAATCGCAGCGTTTCCATTAACCGATGTTATGCGACTAAAACATATTTTTTTCCTCTAATTGATAATCATTCCAAAAATCATGGCGACGGATGTTGGTAGGTTTACTATATCCCAGCCACTGCACTGGCCATTATTATTAATGGAAGGAGACGTGTGTGTGTTATCAAGCATTAATGGTAAGGAAAGACTCTTATACTGTGAGCGGCTGGTGTTTTCTGGGTGTTTCTCTCATTTCTGCTTCGAGATCTTGATTGTGGCACTTCTTTGAGGTTTAGAGTCCAGTATTCCTGTAATTCTGTTGTCTTTTATGAATTTAATAAAGAGCTGTCTCGTATTCTGTCCAAACACACCGCGTCATCTACGTCAGGTGACTGTAAATGCACAAAAACTGTTTCCATTGCAGTTTTGCGAAATATTTATTTTTCCAATTGCCTGAAAAAACACTTCATGCAAGCGTAAAAACTTTTTTGCGATAAATGGGAGTTTTTGAGAAATTGACGTGTTTCCATTGGCAGTATTTTCAATTCGCAATTTCAATTCGTGCTATCTGAAGGGTAATGGAAACGCGGCTTCTGAGAGCTTCTGTCTAGTAAAGACTAGGGTTGGGTCTCCAGAACTGGTTCCATTATTCCAAAAACCTGGGAGTCGATAAGATGCACGCATTTCAATTTCTCTTATCGATTTCTTTGTGTGGATTTTAAACCATTTTAGTACAAGAAGACTCATGCACGGTTTTCTGTGCTGCCGCTTGTCATACTGAATAGTGTGTGATACTGAACTGAATTATCTTCCTTGCACTTGTCTTTTTGCAAGCGTCTTTTTGCACTTGAACTGACAAATACACACACAAAAAAATCAAATTTTCTTCATAAACAGTTGGGAAAGAAACTGCATGTGTAACAGTATATTGGATCCGTGCAGCTCTTAAAGTGACAGCCACGTAATATTCCTGCTGCCGTCTCTATAATAACACTAATCAAACAACAAAAGACAAAGAGGAAATGAACTTGCTGTTGACTGAATAACTTTTGTAACTATATTTGTAATGTATATTTTATTTAAAAAGTGCAGTGTTATTTTACATTTGATAAGTTTCTGTATCTGAATACTTGAAAATCTTAAAACACTGTTTATTTCAATGGTATCTTTGTTTAGTTGTATCTATTTGTGCAATTGCTAATTTGTTCTTTTTTTAATTACTGAGTGTTTACTTGTCTTTAATAACGCTTGAAATGTATATTAGTTATATATATTATAGTTTTTCTATGGTATTTTTAAACCATACGCAAAAGTTCCTTGTGTAAGTGTTCTTTAGCCTGTTGATTTTTGTTAATGATATTCAGCTATAATTAAATGTTTTGCAATGAGACTTACATGTGAATGACATCTAAGTTTTTTTTACCTTATTGGAATCAAATTAGGAATTGATAAGAATCAGAATCGTAAAATTATATTTAACCCAACCCTAGTACAGACATACAAAGACTCATCTGATCTACATGGGAGAAATTAAAGGTACCTTAATACACTGTAAAATATGATATTTCGATGAGTATGTTTTACATGAAAACAGAGATCAGTTATTCTACTTAAAATGTAATATTTAATTCAATGTAGAGCCCGACCGATATTATCGGCTGATATTAGGCATTTTCCTGACTATCGGTATCGGCATTTATAATAACCGATAGATGAATATTTACAAAAAAAAAATGCGGGTGCGGTGATTCATGTAAGGGTGGCAATGCCAATAAAGCACATAAAAGCTGTCACAAAGAACTGGCAATAGTAATGATTGTGAATACATCAAATATAGCAAGGAGACATTTTAATTGTTTATTAATAAACAAATGTTTTCAGTCAGTGTCGCTGCAAAGTTGACAACTCGCGATCTTCAGTGAATGCGCCAGAGAGAAATGCACGTTTCATACGGATTACAGCAGAGAGCAGTCTGTCTTTCGTGTTGAATTGTTCTGTTTAAAAGTAGACATTTCAATATAGATATGTTTCTCAGGTCTATACGCTGAGTTTCGGTTCATTTATGAGACGAGTCGCCGTTCACACGCCGGCGCCTCCGTGTCGAGATTATCTATTGTCCGCTATATTTACTTCTTATTTATTAAATCCAGGCAATTGGTTGATCAAACATTGATTAAAATTAAGATACAATTAATACAAAACGAAATTCACTTTAATGAAAGGCTTTGTGCTTTCTGTTTGAGGTCTCTGTGTAAGTTTTAAAGAGCTTTCAGAGCTTGTCACATCCGTAACATAGTTTTTTCCTCATAAATGCAAACACGAAAAATAAAATAAAAGGAATATTTTATGTTCTGTTGAGAGCCAGCCCTTCTTCATCCGGTTGGTAGTAGCCTATTACTTTTGCTTAGGCAGTGTAATTCACAGAATTGATTTCTCTGCTGCAGCCTCTGTATTGTGTGAGCTTGTGATGACTAGGGAAAGCAGCTGAGAAGTCCTGATTATATTGTCCGCTATATTTACTTCTGATTTATTAAATCCAGGCAATTGGTTGATGAAACATTGATTCAAATGCGTTGCGCGAGCGTCACATCTCCGACAGTAAACGGATGCCCCATTCGGCTTTGTAACGGGCGCTTTTCCGCGTTTACGACGCGAGCAATAACGTCCGGTGTAGACAGTGTTGAAGATCATTCTGCCTATAACGCTACGTTACACAAGCAATCATTTATATAATTATAACACTATGTTTCACGTTTAGTACATTTTGCTTACTACTTATTTAAAAATAGTATAAAAGTACTGTACATATGTAATTAAAAACTCTTTCATTATGATATTATTAATTTCACTTTAGTAAAAAGATCTGAGTTCTTCCTGCACTGGTAGAGATTAGAGGAATTAAGACTAAAAATAGAAGGTAATAAGGTTTTGTCAGTGACACTTTTGATATATTTATTATTTGATACAAGTTATGTTTTATATAACGTGACTAAATTAAAAAACAAAGTCGTTAGTGAAGATTATGAAACAGTATTTATAACATAATATAACATGCAACTAGTTTGGCTACAGCTCAAATGTATCATTCTCCTTCTATCATTCACCCTGTCTCCATTACATATCTTTGTCACACAAGTGTTTGATCACCACATTTGAGTGAGCATTGTAAAACATTTATATATTTATTCTGTTTATACTGTGTATTCTATGTACCAGTGGTTCTCAACTCCAGTCCTCGGACCCACTGCTCTGCACATTTTGTATGTCTCCTTATGTAACACACCTGATTCAGATCATCAGCTGGTTAGGAGAGACTCCATGATCTGAACTGAGTGTGTCAGATAAGAGAGACATACAAAATGTGCAGAGCAGTTGGTCCCGAGGACTGGAGTTGAGAACCACTGCTATATACAGTACCCATCAAAAGTTTATACACACCAATAGGAAAGTGTGTCCAAACTTTAGACTGGTACTGAACTATAATACACATACATAATATTGCTACTGTACACACATATACACATAAATAAGATCGGCCGATATATCGGAATCTGGCTTTTTTTAATCGGTATCGGCATCGGCCCCCAAAAATCCATATCGGTCGGGCTCTGATTCAATGTGTTACTTGCCTTTTCCATGTAATTAATTTCCAAGTGAACATTGTTTCAAAGTAAATCTGTAGCAATGTTCAGGGAAGAAGGAGGCGGGAACCGGCGAACAAGCAAAATATAATTTATTTAAATAAAACAAACAAACGAAATACCGCCAGCAGCCCCTCGCGGACGACTGCTGGCTACCGAAAATAAACATAAGGAACTGCGAGCAGCCCCTCGCGGACGACTGCTGGCTAAAATAAAATATCAAAACACAACACAACTAAAATACAGGCCTGTTCCTCTCTCGATCATCAACGTCGTCGCTCCTCCTTTATGCTTCCGCTCCTCCGTGAGAGATGCGAGACCGGTGTGCTTCACAGGTGTTGCTCATTAGCAATCGCACCACCGGCCTCGCGCCGTTCTCTCACGTCCCTCGGCCGTCCTGTTCGCCACATACCCCCATCCCCCCTCACAGGCCGGGGGGTACTCACGAGCCTGTGCCTACTCCCCCCCCGGCGGCGGCGATCCCTGGGGAGTATGGACAGACAAACCGAGGGAAACGGAGACGGAAGCATGAGGAGCGACAGATCGAGAGAGGGGAGAGAGGAAAAAAAAAAAAAAATTGGTCCGGTTCCCACAACGCGCTGCCATCTGGTCCCCCACCAGCTGTGCGCTCTCCTCCGCGGTGCCTGGCGGTGACGCTGGGTAGCCCTCGGTGGACGGCTCGACGCTCCTCCGCCGCCCGGTGGACGGCGACGGCTCCTCGGGTGCCTTGGGCAGACGGTAGGAGTCCCCCGCTCCCTGCTCCTCCCCTTTACTGGTGGACGGCAGCAGGCTCCGGCCCACGGCGAGCGGCGGCGACTCCTCCTCTCCCTCCCGGATGGCAGCCGCCCCTCCAATACCCAGGCGGCCGGCAGCGAGCTCGACCGTCCCACCGGCAACTCACTCCAGCGCCCCGCCTCGAGCGTCCGTGGCCGCGAGTCCCCCGCTCCCTGCTCCTCCCCTCGCTCGCCGGATGGCAGCAGGCTCCGGCCCACGGCGAGCGGCGGCGACTCGCGCACCATGCTTGATGGCACCGCGGATTCCCCACACCGGCGAGGACTCTCTGACAGCGCGTTCCTCCCTCTTCCCGGGTTTCGGCACCAGTGTAGCAATGTTCAGGGAAGAAGGAGGCGGGAACCGGCGAACAATCAAAATATAGTTTATTTAAATAAAACAAACAAACGAAAATACCACCAGCAGCCCCTCGCGGACGACTGCTGGCTACCGAAAATAAACATAAGGAACTGCCAGCAGCCCCTCGCGGACGACTGCTGGCTAAAGTAAAATACAAAAACCAAAACAACTAAAATACAGGCCTGTTCCTCTCTCGATCATCAACGTCGTCGCTCCTCCTTTATGCTTCCGCTCCTCCGTGAGAGATGCGAGACCGGTGTGCCTCACATGTGCTGCTCATTAGCAATCGCACCACCGGCCTCGCGCCGTTCTCTCACGTCCCTCGGCCGTCCTGTTCGCCACATAATCCTACATCTATTTTTTCCCATTGTACTTTAAGAGCATGTTGTCCCTGGCACTAGCCTATGTCACTTCCTGTACAACTTTTCTGAGATCCATGAAGTATGTCCAAAAAAGAAGACAGAAATCCAAGAATTTCTTCTTGGCCGGTTGAGATTTTAAGTATTATGGGGGCTTTGCACTGTTCCCTTCTCACTTTCCCTTATATGGGCCGTTTGTGTAGTCTATGATGCTATTTCTAAGCAAGTCTCTCTGATCTAAACACAGCAAGAGTTCTGCAAGAGGATATCACAGAGATCAGTTTGAGTGTACAAGTGTAAGAGGTTTGATCCAACTTAATCCCCAGCATAAACATGCTGAACTCCGCTGTAGAATGCATTATTTAAACAGGGTCTACACTGTCTCATGGCTGCAGTGAACAAAAATTATGGTCAAATTACAACCGAATGTTTTCACTTTGGTGTTTCCGAAATATAAAAGTTGCGATTTTATCTTTTGAAACAGGCTGTGTTTTTTGTCCACTCAACAATGCAATTTTGACCCAGAACGACTTATAGATAGATAGATAGATAGATAGATAGATAGATAGATAGATAGATAGATAGATAGATAGATAGATAGATAGATAGATAGATAGATATACGCCAGTTGCAACTTATTTTCCTGGAATATACAGTATCTATTTATTTGACAAATAGCCATATAATAATGCGGGATAAAGGCCTGTTCACACCAACACAAATGTCCCGCATGAAAACTCAATTTTTCGCAGATAGTTCGTCTGTTCAGACCAACAGAGGGTATGCGCGTGACGTCACCGGCGGCCGGTGTGCTGCAGTGAGTGGCAAAAACACTGAGCGGCAGCATTTGTTTTCAGCGTGAATGCCGCGGAAAAACAACAAAACATATAAAGCGGGAAAGAGCTTTGCGATTGACTGTACAACTAGATTTGACAAGAAATCTGAGGTATATTTTTACAGAATGACGAAAGCTACAGACCAGAGGAGCAAATGGATCGCTGCAATTCACAGACACAACTGAACAACTGGACTGGACAGGAGGATTTGCAGTTATCATTTTGTGTCATTATGCTGACTTTAGGTGTAAAATAATACCCTATATATTGTATTGTTGTATATTGTATTAACAACTCATCAATTAAATATTTATCATTGTATTTTCTGCATTAGGCTATTGGATGTTTTTAAATAAACAATGACAAAAAACTATACAAGTTCTAGGGCTGGACGATATGATGATGATATATATATATATATACGGGTATAACACTGATATAAGTGATCACCCAGATTTAGACCTGCCTATTTTGTATTTATATAAAGCGTTCACAGGCAAATTTGCTTTAGGCCTATGTATTTCCCCGGCGTCGAAATCAGGCACACATAAATGTCAGGCAACCCGATTCCTGGCTGCATGTCAATATCCATGGATCACTGGATCTTTAGAAAGTTATAAGGAACACTATATTGAGTCCAAACTTTAGTTTAAATTGATAATCGTTCATTTACTTGCATTTTCACAGTTTCCCCTATTAAATCTAGTCACGCAGCTGCTCTTCTGCCACTCAGTCCAGCTGAGGGGGCGTGTTCCTGCGGGAAAGTGACGCCACTGCATTCCCTCTATTGCGCAGATGGGCTGCATGAAAATGCTAATTCACTCTCGCACGGTAGATGGTGCTTACAGAAACGCAGAGATACCCGCTTACCCTGGTCCACAAAGCAGCGCTGTGGAGACTTCACGCTTCTGACGCCTGACTGTCACGGAGAATAGAGGAAGTGAAACTAATTACTTATTTCTAAACAGCCGTTCAGAAGGTGCTTTTACCAAAAGCATTGTAACCAACTATGGTAACAAACACATAAAATAAAGCAAAACAAGGGGGATCAAAAACAGTGAGAAATTACAGTGTGTAGAAAGCTCTGACTGATGAACTGCATGTATACGGAAGTAAAAATTCACAGCTTTCTGATGTCCATTTAAATTAACTATAATAATCTGACATTAAATGCAATCTTGAATTGATTGACTAGCAGAAATCATTAGTCCTCCACGACTTTTATGCACTTTTATGTTATTCATTCGAGATTAGAGCATCTCTCCGTAAAACAAACTCTGTTCCATTAAAGCCATTAAAATAAATGAATGAAAGAGGCATTCATACAGCGCTGCATATGTAGAGCTGCGCACCCAAAGCGCTGTACATGTCAGGCGATCTCTCCTCAACCACCACCAGTTGTCTTCTTCTTCAGCAATAAGGGTGGGCGCTATATCGGTATGAATGGGACTACCGGTATTGTGCTGTGCCATGATAGGGATTTTGCTATACTATTTGCTATACTATTTGCTATAGTTGGCATGGATCTGCGGAAACGACTAAAAGTAATTTGAAGAGGTAAATTTGTAAAGAAAGACTATGCGCCTGCACACATACATACTAAAGCGCGCATACCTATAGACTTAACACGTAATATGCAACGTTTTCACAGATTCATGTTTTTGAAGTTTACATGGAGATGATCACATTTTTCTAAACTTTTAAAGACTTTTCAAGAGCGCATTCAGGGTTTTCTGTTAGAGCGGTGTCATGTTAGCTTTTAGGGCTTTAAAACACCTGGTAATATAGTTTAAAGTGGCTTGTCCCGTCAGATGCTCTGACAGATACTAGCGCGGTGCAATGCGTTTGAGATGTAATGCTTTCCTCAGTGTCACAGTTATATATTCTCCATCTGTAAACGTTAGAAGCTCAAGCACATATTTACATTTCGCTGTCAGGAGTGAATCTCCGCTAAACTTCACAGATTTCAGTGAACTGTAATTCGTCATTTCACCACAAAAAAAGTGAAAAGCAACCAAATATATACCGGCTCCTATCTGTGTGGTTAATGTTAATCAAACAACAACAACAACAACAACAACAAGAACAACAACAACAACAGGGGAAAACAAACAGTAGCCTACTTAAACTTAAAGCACTGTTTGTATTTGTATCTTTATGTTGTATTTATGTGTCTTGTTGTCATATGTTTATTAGTTCTAATTGTATTACTGACTGTTTAATTGATTACTTAATTACTTATTTTTACTTATATTAGGCATTTGCTGTGGTTTACTTTAATTTTCGTCATATTTCCACTCTAAGTGATCATGTTATTAAAGCTACAGTACACCACTGGACTAGCCTTTTTTAGTAAGATACCAAAATAAACAAGATTTGTGTAGTTTGTTTGTTCTAGTATCATGTATGACTATTGTCCATCTAACATAATACATAATCCGTTAAATGTGGTATCCTAAATTTTCGCAAATTTCTGGAAATTACCACCACAAAATCAGTCATTTTGATCGCAAAAATCACACAAAAAATATAACGCTAAATACCGTATGCCACCACATAACCAAAAAATACAGAGATGTGATTTTTTGTCCATATCGCCCAGCCCGGCCCGACATGTTTATAGCAAGCGATATGAACACATCTGGTTTTCACATTACACACATTTGAAGCGAACTTCTATTTCAATACTTCTGAGGTATGCACATAGAGTGGTATTATGAACTAGCAATGCATGAGCCAAGCATTCGGGTCTTCATTTACACACTGCGCTCTGACCTAAGAGATAAAACACCTGTTTCTCTCGTTCCCTCTCTGACTCCAGCTGACATAACAGCACCGGCATTCCTGCATCCGCTCATCCGAGCCGCCGCTCGCGCACTCTCTCCTGCGCAACTACGCACTCGGATTCTCACTATCTTTAGCCTCGTAATCCGTGTAAACAGGTGGAGGTACACGCGGACACGTTTACTACGCTCATAACCAGAATCTGGACACACACTGAGAACACAAGAGAGCGCCGCTGTGGGTCAAAGGCAGTCACGCAGAGGAGAAGCTCAGGAATGCTCATTTTCCTTCAAATAGCTCCCATTCCCAGGGGCCCGAGCTGAGCTAAATAAAGTGTGAGGAAACGAGACTGGATGAATGCATGGAATGAAGGTTTATCACTGAGCGCAAGCTCTGTTTAGTTTAGTTCACTCAGACTCAACTCTGTTTCCTGTCAGCATATATGATCTCAACACACACACACACACACACACACACACACACACACACACACACACACACACACACACACACACACACACACACACACACCCGTTCAAAAGTTTGGGACTGGTAAGATTTGGAATGTTTTTAAAATAAGTCTCTTAAAGTGGAAATTGCAACCAATTAATGTGTAAATTAAAGTGCTCAATATGTATATATTAAATAAATTTCTGTCTTAAAATGCGTTAAAATAACAAAATTTATTGGGGTTTCTTCAAAGGCAGCATGTTTTTTACAGTAACTGGGTGATGACGTCATAAGAGGGAGCGCGGGCGGTAATGCACTCACTCTGTGTGTGCGGGTTGAGGGAGGATAAAACGATTCACGGGACTCCCGCAAACTACAAATATCTATGAATAAAACAGAAAAACTAATACATTTTTATTCATCTGTTGCAGAAAAGCAACAAGAACAACTAAAACAAAATAGAAACGATTTACAGGCCAGAGTTTCTATGCATAACATGTTTGCAGCGTTGAGCGATGTAGCCAATCACAGACATTTGTGTTGATTTCTAGGAACGCAATGGCCAATCAGAAGCATTTACGATAGACTTCCCTCACCGCTTTGACAAAGTGTAGATATTATGAAAGATTCATTGATAATAACCGAGATGTGTGAGATCGCGATGAACTGATGTCAGCTTTTTAGGAATTATTATGGGAGCGCACTTTGCGCGCAGTCATGCCAAACCATGCATGACTGTAAGTTAGCCTGCTTGTTTTTACGTTATAACAGTGGGGTTTGTGTGTTAATGCTTTAATAACAAATAACTGATCAGGAGCATTTATGCTGATGTGTATGGTGGCGACACGTAGGCTAACTTGAAAGTATTTGGAGGTAGGCTACAGAGAAAAAGTCTTTTTGCGGGCGGGAGCGGGACAAAACATAAATGTTGGAGAGAGTAACATAGAAAGTAGTTGAGAACGTTAGTTATAATAATGACCCACGTATTTAAAAATGTCCGTGTTTAAATCGGACTGGGGCTCATAATTACAGTTTGTGTGTCGGGCCGGGCTCGGACACAACGTGCTCGGGTAGGGTCGGGCTTGCACCCGAGATCTACCTCGGGTATGCTAACATCAGTCGTTTGTCCTTGGGGAACTTGTGGAGCCTCTCCCCCGTTTTTGATGTATTCGTACATCCCGCACAAACACAATAGTTAACCATTTTTGCTAGCTAGGTCTCCAATATAACTGCTCGCCTACTTGCCGTTTAGACTAACGGTAACTCGAGGCTTGGAGCATAGACCAGACATAGACAGTAAAAGCTTGGAGTCCCTTTTATGACGTCACGCCCAGCCTAGTGGAAGGGGGGGGGGGGGGGGGGGGGGGCGCTTAAAACCACTGTAAAACGTACCAACTTTTCATATTATATGCAGCATTTTGGTATAAAAAAAACATAAAAAACAATTGTGGGCGGTTCTTTATGTTTAGTAAGCACATTGCATTATCTTCGTGAAAAATTTAACCTGCAATTTACACTTTAATCTCACCAAGGCTGCATTTATTTAAAAAATAATAATAATAATATTTTGAAATATTATTACAATTTAAAATAACTGTTTTCTATTTGAACATATTTTAAAATGTAATTTATTCTTGTGATGGTAAAACTGAATTTTCTGATTTTAAAGAACAGCCTTTATTTGGAATAGAATCTTTAGTAACATTATAAATGTCTTTACTGACACTTTTGATCAATTTAATGCATCCTTGCTGAATAAAATAATTAATTTCTTTAATTTCTTTCCAAAAAACAAAGAAAAAAATCTTACTGACCCCAAACTTTTGAACGGTAGTACTTCATGTTACAAAAGCTTTCTATTTCAGATAAATGCTGTTCTCTTGCTCTTTCTGTTTATCAAAGAATCCTGGAAAAAAATAGTTTGCAACAGTTTCCAACAAAGAAGAAGAAAATACAGCTTTGATCACTGGAATACATTACATTTTAAAATATATTAAAATAGAAAACAGTTATTTTAAATTGTAATAATATTTCACATTACTACTGTTTTTTGTTTATTGTATTTTTAATCAAATAGATGCAGCCTTGGTGAGCCGAAGACACTTCTTTTAAAAACATTAAAATGTACCGATCCCATACACGACACACACGTACATGCACGAGGCTATAACCTGCACGAGGGTGTGTGTGAGAAGGGTTGTGTAAGATACTCACTGCACGCGCTACAGGTGAAGCAGCCGTCGTGATACAGGCTTCCCATCGCCTGACACGCCTGCCCGGCTCCATACACAGCCTGGCTGCACTTCACACAACTGCCTGCAAAACAGCAAGAAAACACACACACACTGTCAATTCCATGTCATCAACGCAAATTAAAAAGAAGTAAGAAGAACTCAGTAGAAGAGTGACAGAGGGAGCAACACTGACACAATAATGTTTCTTCTGACTGGACAGTCAATGTTCGTTCGTGGCAGACAAAGAGCCAGATATACACCGGTTGCTCCAGCGCAAACCCTCTTTTGCCATTAAAAAAACACTGTCAGGATTTACTAAAGACACGCATTGAAAAAGTAGTGCTGAAAAGGCTTGGACAGGGTTATTTTTGCTGCTGATATTATTGCATATGCATTTGTAGGAGTTTCCCTTTCAGACAAAAAAAATATGGGAGGAGAGAATTTAAATAAATCACGAAAAGTGATTTACTGGTTTCCACTCGTCAATTTACTGGTATTTGCGCCATTATTATTATTTTTACATCATTATTATTTATTTATTATCATTATTATAATAAACAGCCAATATCCCAGTAATGTGTATGCTAATAAGCAACTAGTTGATAGTGAAAATTGGACCCTAAACTAAAGTGTTACTAAAATTAAACCAAAACTTTCTCTATTTTCTATTTTTGTTTTCCTCAAACTAAACTATTTGCGATAATCCATGGAAAACATACTCTCCCAAAATGTTTAATGACCCTACAAGTTTGATTAAACCGTCAAAATGTAAGTAAAATAAATATTTTAAATATGAGGGAAGAACAAAAGACTTAACTTGGTTAAGCTATTTATCTGACAAAATTATTTGGCAAAAAAGACAAACTACAGCTACAGGTTTTATATGCAAAAAATGCATAGAAAAACAAAAAGCTGACAGGAAAAGGCATACATTGACTAGTACAACATAATTCATTATTAATATGTGGTTGGATCTCTCTTGTTTCTGCATGTGTTCATAATTTCTCTGTATGACAGGCTGGACAAAGATTTGCTATGTTTCATTGCGCTATTATTACTAATAAAACAATCGACTCCAAGCACAACAACACAATATGCTTACAAAATCTTTTTCAATAACATTTGAATAAATGGTGAGGATCAGGGTGAAGATCAACATTTTCCGAGACCGGAAACTCATTTTAAGCATTTAAGCTTTTAGATCAAAAGGTTCATGAGAAAGATCATGAGAAACTGTGTCCAAATGAAATTATAGTTTAGCTGCAATAATTACATTTATTTATTTGTCACTATTAAACTATTTGATAGGTCAGTAACTGGCTTTGCAACTAGGTCCGTTCACTTTATTTTTACTTTTGTGTAATTCCAAATTTATTTGGCTTTTGCATCCGTTACTATACAACGCTAATGACGAACAGCCATATTGTGAACAGGGATTTCCCTTCTGCCAAGTCCTGTTTCCGGCCACAGACCCTCCTCTTTAAAGTATGATAAAAACTTATATTCATTGTGCACTGAAGATTAGTAGTAGTAATAGTGCAAAAATGCATCATTATGCAATGTCAAGTCAAGTCAGCTTTATTTATACAGCGCTTTTTACAATACAGTGTTTCAAAGCAGCTTTACAGAGATAACAGGAGAATAATGCAACAAAGTTTGTTTCTAAAAGAAAATAACGTCAAAGTCCAGCATAAGTAAGTTCAGTGATGTTTCATTTTTGCAGTAAAAAGGTTATTAATTTAGTTCATTTATATTAATTATATATATACATATATATATAGCCGCTCTGGAGAAAACCGTGATGTCATCGTCCAGCTCAGTTCAGTTCTCTTATAATGGTGTCAATGCAGGAGATCAATAATATTGCTGAATATTAAATTACATGTCCTCAGCTAAGCAAGCTACTGTGAATAATGCACTAAAAAGAAATACCACACAAGCACTGTGTAACAGTATACTTACACACACACACACACACACACACACACACACACACGTCTGGTTTACTATCTTTGTGGGGACTCTCTATAGACTTAATGGTTTTTATACTGTACTAACTGTATATTCTATCCCCTAACCCTAACCCCTAAACCTACCCATCACACACACACACACACACCCTACCCCTAAACCTACCCATCACACACACACACACACACCCTACCCCTAAACCTACCCATCACACACACACACACACACCCCTAAACCTACCCATTACACACACACACACACACACTACCCCAAACCTACCCATCACACACACACACCCTACCCCTAAACCTACCCATCACACACACACCCTACCCCTAAACCTACCCATCACACACACACACACACACACCCCTAAACCTACCCATCACACACACCCTACCCCTAAACCTACCCATCACACACACACACACACACACCCCCCTAAACCTACCCATCACACACACACCCCTAAACCTACCCATCACTCACACACCCTACCCCTAAACCTACCCATCACTCACACACCCTACCCCTAAACCTACCCATCACACACACACACACCCCTAAACCTACCCATCACACACACACACACACACACACCCTACCCCTAAACCTACCCATCACACACACACACACACCCTACCCCTAAACCTACCCATCACACACACACACACCAGTGATGCGCGGGTTGATCCAAAATGAGCGGGTGCCTGCGGTCACCCGCGGTTACCCGCAGTTACGAGTCATCTAAAAATAGTTTTAATGATATTCGGGTCGCGGTCGGTCGGGTCGTTTAAAATAAAGATGCCAATTAAACCTTTGTATATAGTACTAGACACAATTTTCTATGTAATACAAAGGCCTACACTTTATTGGCTGAATAACTGGCACGAAGATAACGCACGAGCTCAGTCTCGGTTCTGTACTGGTGGGATCCGAGAACTGTACCGGTGCGTTCGGAAGCACGCGGATGCGCCGTATCAGCTGCTCGTGCTCATCACTTCTCTCAGCAGTGGCACCAACATGTCTCAGTTTAGTGAACTGTTGGAGTTACTGGAGTAAAATATACTCCGGGATATTGGTTTATTTCGATTCGGAGGGACTGTCAGGCATGTCTGAAAGTGAGTAACTTTAGTAACTTGTGGATTAAGCACTGACGCAAGACACGAACTGTTTCGAACGATTCAGTCCGGTTCGACCGGTTCACTAAAAAGAACCGGTTCAAAAGAACGATTCGTTCATGAACCGGCCATCACTACAGTCTGCAGGAGAGATGGAGGCGGCAAGAGAAAAGGGGAAGACTGAGGAGTGGAAGCTCCGCAAATAGCTACACACATAGAAAGAGCAAAGTGTGGGAGACATTTGCCGAACTAATGTAAGATGATGACCAAAGTGCTGGCTTTGTCATGTGTACTTCTTGCGATGCTATTTACACATTTGTGTTAGACGTCTATGGCCCAGTGACGCTACGATGAGCATTTACTACTTTAAAAAAAAAAAATGCGGATCAGGAAGCGGGTCGGGTACAATATTTTCTTTCTTTTTTTTGTTTTTGCGGTCTGAGTTGCGGGCGGGTTATTTGAAAACGCCCCTAAACCTACCCATCACAGGAAACATTCTGCATTTTTACATAAAAAAAAAAAAACTCATTCTGTATGATTTATAAGCTTGTTTACCCATGGGGACCTCTATTTAGGTCCCCACTGTGACACGAGTCCCCATGAGTCTGTGTGCATTCAGGTTGAAGTCCGCACCGGGATAGAAAAACATGAACATACACACACACACACACACACACACACACACACACACACACACACACACACACACACACACACACACACACACACACACACACATCAGATGGTAAAGTGAGAGCTAATTAGTTACAACAGACCCGTATGACCTTCAGAAAACATAAGATTAAGATGAGCTTAAGATACAGTCGCTGTTCAGCTCAAGTGAAATCACAAGACTGCTGTCGGGAAGGTGAGCTGAGAGCACAACCGGGTCTTTGTCCATGTCTGTGTGTTCAGGCTGGTCTACGTGGCATGAGCTGGGAGAGCATTTAAGCAAGCATGAGCTGAGATAACAGCGTTAAACAGACAGAGGTCTCCTCTAAGAGGGAGGGCCGGTGCTGGAAACACACAAAAGAGCCTCTGTGTCATCTGGAATTCAGCAAACATCATGCTAACAAGATCTGCCCACTCAGCTGAACCTGGTCCGAACGCCACACGCTCAGTCAGACTTTCTGCACAGGCGCAATCAGAGACACATCTGCTTACAACAAGGCTTTTCATTGAAAGAAGCTAAACTAAACCAAGTCTGGATTCAGTACATGTGGAGAATTTGACATCGACGTTAGCTGACATACGTCAATGACGTAAATATATGCTGATTTGTGTGTATCAGCATCGTATTGTGTTCATCCCCAATGATCACGGCATCAAAAGTGTAGGAATTCATTCATTCTTTCCTATATGTCACGTTGTTTATGCAATATGAAACTAAATGGCAATTGTGTAGATCAAGTCAATGTGAGCAACATTTTGAAAATAAATAATACAAGTGCATTTCGGATTACAATGGGCACTATGTATGAAGTAAATCATATTCAATGCTATTCACGGTAGGCTAATAATATATTGGCCAACAGATTTCCATGAGCACCAGTGGCATTTGTTTACAGCACTACATCTACAAATAAAAGACTAAATCTGTTTTTGTTATTCACCAGCCCACATGTGCTTATTAATACATTAATGTAAGTATAGCCAGGCTCCTAAATTTACACGTGCAAATGCCACATGCAAATAAAAATGAGCTTTGGCAAGTATAAAACAGAGTTTCTTGCCAATTGTCCCGTACTGTACTAACAAACACGTAACGATGATAAATCATAAACTGAAAGAACAGACTAATGATAAACACATAATAAACTGCACTGGCTCATGCGGTCAGTCACATGATTGTCAGCTCAGCTGTAAACAAACTGTCTGTCATTGCTTGCACAATAAATAAATTCATGTTTCATTTAATAATAGGAAAATCATTTCCCGTTTATTATTTGATTCAATTTGATTTAATTAAAACGGGGAAAATCGACACACTATGGTTTAAATAATTCTCTGTCAAGTAGTATAATTATGCATTGTGCAACCCCCAACTTAGATACAGTAAATGTATATAATAAATATATATGTATATTTTAAAATATTGCAATAATGGCCCATTCCAAAACTTTATGTGATTTTGTTCTCGTTTCTCTTTTCATTCATAACTCCTGCTCACTTTAGTGCAGTGGTGACATACTATTATTCTTTCTAAACAGTTTCCAGCATTTCAGTCATAATAGTGTTCCTATTTAAAATGCGCACACATTACTGCGAAATGCAACAATTACCGTACAGAGCTTGGCTGTGGTCAAATATTTACAAAACCAACTTTTGGATTGATCCCTTCTTGTAGAATTAGACATGTGGATTGGGCAATTAAATGACCACATAAACTTGGTGTTTGTTAAAAAAAAACCATTGGGTAATTCGGCTGGAATTTTTACATCAGTGGTGGGAGAGAAAAAATAGACATTCTCAATTTGGCTGGCAATAAAATGTACCATTTTAAATTAGAGCTGCACGATTCTGGATTTCTTTTTTTTAAATAGAGATCACGATTTTCAACAGACAACTAGAAGAAATCACCTTGTAATTTACTAGAGTGTTTTTTAAAAACAATTTGAATGAATGATTCAATGAATCACTCATAAATACTTCACTTGTTTCATTGCTGGATGAATCAGCGTTTTTAAACCAATTTTGAATGAATGATTCAATGAATAACTCAAATACTTGTTTAATTTTTACTGGAAGAATCAGCGTTTTTAAATTAATCTTAAATGAATGATTCAATAATACACTCATAAATATTTCCGTTGTTTAATTACTAGATTAATCATTGTTTTTTAAATTAATCATGAATGAATGATTCAATGAAATACATTTTAATGATCTGAATCAGATCTGACTACATTTTATAAAGGTTTAATAGACGGAGCCGAATCATTGTCATTTAGGAATGAGATCATGTGAGTATATGAATCGAGATTGCGATCTTTTAACGATTAAATGTTCAGCTCTACTGTAAATGTTGAAATTATCTTACCTCCCCCATGAGAAACAATTACCGCATGAATAGGGCTTAAAAAATGATAGCAGGCACATTTTCCACCATTGAGAGGTTTCTGGACCCAGATACAGTCATTCAGGAGAGCAGGACATGAACTCAAGAGCTATGGGACAGGAAGCCAAGAATCCTAGACAACAATTAAGATAAAGCCATCTAGTCGACAGGAAGATTAAGAAATCCTTCATCAAAAGAGCACAGGGCACAAAGCATGAATGTGTGTCTGCTGCTGTGTGTGTATGTGTGCACAAGGCGGGCCCCCCCCCTCCCCCCCTCCCCCCCTCCCCCCCTCCCCTCCTCTCATGACATGATGAGACGCTCATCTCGTCCAGTGTCTCTTCCCAAACTAAACCGAGCGGCAAGGAGAGGCTAAGCGTAACCCACTCCAGACGGGGGGGACGCCAACCATTTGTGTGTCAGCAGAGGCGAAACCACCAGTAGACTACACTACAGTCTTGTAATTTATTAACATCTCTTTGTCCTTGTTTAGCTACTCTGTAAAATCCAGACATTCCTCACAGATCCCTGCGGTGTAGCAGCTGTCAGCCTGAGACTGTAAACACCAGCATGGATTATTATGCCAACTCAGCATCCAGAACACATCAACAGGACACAGGTGTACACAGAAACATCCTTCAGTGCCTTTTGGATGTAAACAGAATAGCTTGGTCATCAATACACTGTCCAATGGCAAGTACCTATAATATTACACTACTTAGTAGGACTGTGAATCTTTGAATAGAGACATTTTTGCTAATTCAGAAAGATTTGATTAGAGATGATTCACAATAACACTTGGAGCCCTATCTGACGCAAGTGTTTTTTTGCTAGTTTCAGCCTGACGCAGTTATCATTTTCACGTCCTGCCATGTTGTTTCAATAGCAAATGCATTTGTGCCCATTTGTGCGCCCATGGGCTGCTGGTCTGAAAACGAGGTGTGTTCAGGCGCTTTGTTGGACCGTTGTTATTTTGAGGAACTGAAATAGACTGAGCCATTGACCAACGCTTTATTTAACCTCGTTTCGGAAACGGAAAGATCCCGCCATGTAAATAGTGAATCCGCCGTTGCGAGAGCACAATTGGCTTTTAAAGGGAATGGGAGATGAGACCCCAAAACACACCCATTACTCATTAAGAGAATAGGCACAACCTTTTAGACCATGCGCCGCACACGCCAACCATTTTTCCCGTCGTTAACCTAGCTTTAGACCATGCGCCTAGATCCGTAAAATAGGGCCCTTGATGTGATATGATTATCGATTGTATTCTGGGGCAAAAAACAAAACAAAAACCTTTTGTCCATTGTTAGATGTGAGTCCATGTTAGTTCTTAATGATATAACTTTATTTTAATAGCTTATACAAATTGGCATATGTAGAAAATTACATATAGGCCAACATTTAAAAAGGCTTTAAAAGTATTAATAGTTCATGCTATTGTGTAGGATAGTGTTAATGTGTGCTACACAACCTTATTACTGTGTTCCAGGTGCATTAAACATACAATGCGTGCATGGCTAGACTCGAATATCATGCACTTTCCCAACTAATCCTAAACTAACTTTCCTTCACGGAATATAAGAAAAGCCCTCTTTGTTCTTTCTATAAAGAGTATTTTATTACACACCTCTGCATGAAGTGAGCTTCTCCTATTTTCATTCAAATACAATGCAACAGATGATTCATTCATATTCATTCATAAAATAGTTCATTCGAATCAAATATTGAGTGAAATAAAGGATTCATGATTCAAGATCGATGCATATGCATCGTCAGGATTTGTAATCGATGCATCGAGAAAACGAATGAATCGTTACACCCCTACTATTTACTATTTATTAATGCAGGTATTATTACTAATATGAATCCTTTTGACATTTCTGGGGTTCTCAGAAGCAGAAGTTGTCAAGTTTGGTCAATTCCAATAGTGGTGAATGGAAACTTCAACAATTATAATTTTGGCATTTCCACTTGAAACCAATGTTTTAAATGAATGTAAATGTGTTTGTATGTCTTTCAGGTTGTTTTTGAAAAACATTTGTGACTTGCCTAATGAAATCTCTTCAAAGGGGTCCATTCGTGATAGGCAACACCATTTCCCTTTTCTTCAGAAAATATAAAAAAATAGTTTTAAAAACCATTGTCCAAACCACACTTGTTATGGCCTGAATTATATTTGACATTTTCAAGGTTTGAGAGCTCTTAAAGAGAAAACGTGTGTGCGGTTGACGATAAAAGCAATGCACTTAAATCACCCACTCCTTAGTTTACATCAAAATCCTTGATTTGTTCGGTTCATGCAAGGCCGAATGCAGCATTTGTGACACAGTATATTTCCTGGTGTGAATCAGAGAGTGACAGTTTTGAGCCAGAGTAAAGTACAAAGGTCAGGAGGACGTGAGCGGCACAGCATGTGTTTAATAGTTAAAATTAAACCAGCTATTTCCCAGTGATCACATTATACACCACGGATAAACAGTGCATGTCCAGATACATTTATGTGTCTATGTAGGCTGAAGCACAAGAATGATCATGTTTGTGACTATACTGTATATCGGTATCTTTTCTGCAATCACAGTAACAGATACTAACCCAAAGTATGAGGGCTTTGTGCTTTTCCAGCAGGAAATTCCTAGAGCAAATTTACAAGTGCAGCTTGGGATCACGTTTGCATCTGAGAACTATTCTACACTGATACATCAATGCACTATATCTATATGACAGTAAAACCTCTCAGTGATCTATTTTTTTTCGTTACAGATTTTTTTTCATCCATCTACTAAGGCATGAGAGCAATGAATATCAAGACAAGGAAAGAAGTTAAAACTGCTCAATGCACCATCAGAAACTACTGTCAAAAACTGGACCAGATGCACATCAGATGTCAACGTTTGCCAGCAGTTAACCAGTAAAGCCAAAACACTGAACTAGTTTAGGAACATATGCTCATTAATATCCAAATGAGATTCTGCTCCTTCTCGTGTGTCCTGTGTCATGTGGTGAGTCGAACTCAAAGACCACCCATGTTTTCTTTACTTATTTTAGAAGTCTGCTTAGGCGCCAAAGTGTTACAGTTTTTATGGACCTCACTCAGGTTATAGATGGCATATATTAATTTGATGCAGATGAAAATGAGGCTATGAGAACATGAAAATTAACCATGACCTAAAGCCATAAAGACACCGAGCCTCATTCATGAAACACAAGCAGAACGAATTTTTGTGTAAATCATTCGTAAAACCGTTCTGATGTAACTTTTCGGATTCATTAAAGTGTTCGTATTTTTTAAATGTTAGTTGCTACGAAATGTACATGCGTAAGTGGTACGTAAAACATTCTAAACTTTTTTTAAATTCTTTTAGGCAAACTGACGACATTGAATTCTGATAAAACTATGTACCATATTAATATTTCATGTCTGTCATGTCAACTCTTTCCCCGACAATGACAGAATTTTCCGGCTTTCCGTGTTTCCACTGTTATACTGTAGGGGGCGCTGTTGTACATCTTAGTCGCACTGTTATGCATTAAGTCAGTAGAGACAGGCTCCACAAGAGAGTCAATCCCATAAACCCCCATGTTAAAATGCCTAACTTTACAGCAGAAAAAAATATGTTTACAGCCTGGTACAAAAAGTTTTTTTTTTTGTCTATAATGCTAATTTTGCCCTTCATGATAACTGCGAGGGGGGGTGGGTGAATAACTCAAACGTTTAAATAATATCAAGCCTTAAAGTTCTGCATAGTTAAGGGCGTGGCCACTTGAGTGACAGGTGGATTGCCGCTGATGTCAGTGCACTCTTAAAAATAAAGATTCCAAAATAGGGGTCATAGAAGAACCATTTTGGCTCCCAAAAAACCTTTTAGTGAATCGTTCTAAAAAGAACCATTTTCTGAGATGATTTGGCCGCTTGTTCCACCTCGTGTTAGTTCAAAAATCCAAAAGTCAATTTTTTATTAACTTTGAGAAAGGTTTGTGTACGATAAATAATCATTCTGTTAAATGTAATGTAATGGTTCTTTATCTGCATCATTGACTCCATAAAGAACCATTTTGTTCCACAAAAGTTTATTTATAGTGGGAAAAGGTTTTTTAGATTATTAATATGTTCAAAAAATGGTTCTTTTTAGAACGATTCACTAAAAGGTTTTTTGGGAACCAAAATGGTTCTTCTATGACCCCTATTTTGGAACCTTTTAAGAGTGCACTAGCCGTTTGTCTGTTAGCGTCACGTCACCTCAGCTAATCCGCCTCTTTGCCCTTATTGTTTATCCGGGAGTGACGCGCTGCCAAGATGGCGACGGCCGGCTCCGACACTTTGGGCTTCAAAAATGCTCTTCAGAAACATACGGGATTTCGCATCACAGTAAAGGGAGACCTCAACAAAAAATATATATATATAAATATTTTGGAAAGAATAAACAACAGAATTGTACCAGTTTTTACCAACAGTACCCCTTTAAATATCCCATATTTCCTGAGCTCCTGAACTTTAACCAAAAATAATGTGAATAACTCGTAACTAAAGTACACTTAAACTAATCTCAACATTGAGCATAAAAGATAATAAAATCTAGGGATGGGCAACGCTTAATCGCATCCAAAATAAAAGTTTGTGTTTGCATAATATATGTGTATGTAGTGTGTATAATTATTTTGTATATAAATACACACACATGCATGTAGGCCTATATATTTAAGAAGAAATGTGTTATTAATATATAAAATATTTATATATAATATAAATGAGGTATAAATATATACAGTATATACATGCAAATATTTCTTAAATATATACATGCATATGTGTGCATGTGTTATACAAAATAATTATACACATATATTATGTAAACACAAAGTTTTATTTTGGATGCGATTAATCGTGATTAATTGTTGCCCATCCCTATAAAATACCCTGTGAGTTTGGTTTTGTGATATACCCTGCAAGAGACATTTGGCAGGTGTTTTTCATGAATGAATGCAGATTTGTTCTGCAGGCCCATGGGGCGAACAGGAGTGGCAGTGTTAGTTCAGGGTGGCTTTACTCAGCGTGCACTGTGAGACTTTTCAAGGAAAACATACTCCTACAGATCAGAGCCTAACTCTATAAAAAAGAAACAGCAAAGTCTGCCTTTGGTGATTAAACTGATGAAATAAAATAAACGAACACCAGATGAGAAAGAATTTAAGTCCCAGGAATAGCTTCTGGAAAGGAAAAAGCCTGGAAAGGCAGGGATCTACATGGCTCTTTCAAACACTCACATACAATTGACTGACTGTATGGTGCACATTGTGGCAACCACCACACACACACACACACACACACACACACACACACACACACACAAGGAGGGAAGGTCAAGTGGAAACAAGCAGAGGGTTTTTCAATCAACACTGCTAAATACAATTGCAGATGTGAGAAAGATAAATAGAAGAACACACTGGCAGTGATCACGTTGTGCTTACCAAAGTACTCAGCCTTTGGCTGGACGTCCATCTCCTTTTCCAGGCGCTCAGTTAAAGCTTCTAACTTTATTTCAGCCACAGATGGACCCTGATCCGCCTGCACGTGGAGGGTCTGGCACGGCAGCTTGAGTGTTCGGGAGGGGCTGGAAGACTCATCGTTGGGAGACTCAACTCCTGATGTGGGAGCAGGGATCGTCGGGATGCTGGGCGCAGTGTTTTTGGGTTGGGGTGGCTCACATTGCTTCCCTCCATGGGACATTGGAAGTGGGGTCACTTGGGTAAGCGATGGGGTGCCAATGTTATGACCTGCCCCGTTTAGGCATGTTGGTCCACTGGATGACCACTGGGGAGTTATGGGTTTACTAGCGCTAGCTTGATGATATGAATCCCTGTATGTTCCTGTGGGCGATTTCCCTGGTGTGGCAAAGGTTTGAGGAAAGCCTTGGGACGCTGGGGGATGATTCGGACCAGCTTCATGGGAGCTAGAGTTGGAGAAAGGAGATAATGGCATCTGAGACGGGGGACCGCTTTTTGACGCCCATGTGCCAGGAGGACTGGTTGATGGTGATGCACGGGATGGCACTGGTATCGGGTTAACAGCATTTCCAGTCTCCTTACTGTCATAACCCCTGATACTGGATCCATCATGTAAGCCGGCTGAATGATGTTTTTGTCCTTCATAAGATATGTATGGAGTCACATTGGCAGTGCCAACCATTGGTCCAGAGATGATGGGTGGTTTGGCTGCTGCTTCACCAGCTTGTCTATAACTATTGATGGGTGGCCTGTCTTTGGTGTAAAACGTGTTATCTGACACTTTCGGATGACTTCCATTGATCCTTTCTGCTGGCAAGCTTTCGTTTCTTGATATCTCCTCTTGCTGCTTTTGCATGTGTATTCTGCTCATTTTTGAGGCAAAAACTTTCCTGGTTTCTTCAAAATCCGGGTTGTTTCCTGCATCTCTCTTCACGCGAAATAAGCCATCCTTCGATGCTTCATACATATTCAAGTCCTCGATGAATTTACTCGCCTCAAGTCCCAAATCGTCGTATTTATCCATGTTTGAAACTGGAAACACTCAGAAAGTAAGTTTTAAAACGACTTCTGTCCGTTGAGGAGTTAGTCAAACCATTGAAGATGGAAAACTGATGAGGAACAGCTGTTCAAAGTCATTTACCTGTAAAAAATAATCACTCAAACTGCAAAAACCACGTGAAGAGTTTGTTTACACACAGATGAAATCCACTAAAATAGCCGACGCGCAAAAATTACTCTGAGCGACCAATCGCGACGGAAAGCTATTTCAAGAGTCAATCTGTCAGCCTCTGAATAAAGAAACTAGAAAAACTGAAGACAGCGACAAAAACAGAAACTCTAAAGACCTAAAAACAACTGACTGTAAAGAAACGGACACGAGCAAAACTACGCTAACTTTTCGGAGCCAGCTCTCAGTTTAAGTCTAACAAAACCCGAAAGAAAATCTTAAACCTGGACGAGTGCTGGTTGAAACTGCTCCTTTAGGGAACTCTTCTCCTCAATGAGAGAGAGATTGAGCGACTCCCGCCTCCGTGCTGCTTTGCTCGCGCCCTGTGTGTGTGTGTGTGTGTGTGTGTGTGTGTGTGTGTGTGTGTGTGTGTGTGTGTGTGTGTGTGTGTGTGTGTGTGTGTGTGTGTGTGTGAAGCGCGAGACCAGCTGTGCGGTTCACGAGCGCGCGGAGAGGTAAACACAGCGGGGAGTTGATTCTCACGGATCCCCATGATAAATATTCACTATCAGTCTTTTGGGTTTTGATAAACGCTTTAGGCGGTTTAGAAAGCTTGTAGCCTACTTGAAAGAGACGTGTAAAATAACTAACGTTACTATCGTGCGGTTGCGTAGTAATTTCACATGATTAAAGAAGCCTACATTGAAGATAATTTGCTCACCACAAAACACATGGAAATAATCCAGAACTTCATTACAGAGAATTTGACCTCTAACGTTGATTTTGAGATGTTACCAACGAAGACAAACAACAACAACACAACTCCTGTGATCCACTCGACAAAAATGCTCGTCTGTTTTCAACGGTCAAATATGGACAAACACCGTTGGGTTAAAAATTGTAATTAAAAAATGTAAACCGTTGGGTTTGCACATATTTGACCCAAACATGGGTTTAGAGTGCATAAAGGAATTAGCCTTCTATATTTATAAGTTAATTTATTAATCAGGGCTGAACATTAGCCTTGTCATGTGCTTGTCTTTCGAACACTAGCCTAAATCGGTCATTCACTTTTCTGAGTAAAAAAGTTAATTGTCCGGAAAAAAAGGTTTTTTTTGTGTGTTGTAAATATAATTTTTAATTATATAAAATATAAAAAGCAGTATTCTCATTAGTGTTCTGCTTTGCAATATTGAAACCTGCATAATTTGTGATATTTACCCCAAGGGCATTTTTTTTTATGACAATGAAAGACAATGTTATGAGATTGTTTTATTCTATTTTTTTTTTTTAAATATACAAATAAGAAATGTTGGAAATAATTATACTTTTAAACATGACAAAACCGCCAGTGGCGTGGCGTCAGGTGACCGCGTTTATGAGTGAATCATCGAGTCATTTATTCAAACGATTCGTTCAAAAAGCTAATTCATTCAAGAATGAAAACACGTTTGAGAGTTGCTATCTTTATTTGGATCTTTTTTCACTGCTGAAACAGAACATACAGTCAACATTGTGTATAAAATGTAAGTTACTTAATTTCAACTACTTGTTTATTGAAAAATTTGAACTGTTGTATGAAATCAGTGTCACTTTTTTTTAATCGTGATGGTATTCAGGGAAACATTGTGTGTTTGTTGCATCGTATATAGGCCCAATTATAAATATAAAACCTCCACATTTTGAGCACGTGCCTCAACAACAGTAGTAACAACATTCCTACTGTCCGGTGTTACTATTCACTATCAGTCGCCACTTACACTAAAAAAAATAAAATCAGAATCATTCGCATGTTTTGGTGATTCGCTAGTTATTTATGTTTTAATCAGGATATTCGGTCGGTTTAGTACAATTCTTTCATTTGCCACTTCAAATACTTGTCATGGGCAAGCGTTAATGTCTGGCCCTGTGAATGAATTAATGTTTTTTTTTTTTTTTTTTTTAATTACATTTTCATTGTTTTCACATTTACTCCCAAAAAGGAAAGTTTTGTCATAATTTATTTACCCACCTCGTTCCTAACCTGAATGGCTTGCTTTTTTCCAAAGACCACAAATCATGTTAGATATGGATCTTGCCGAGCTCCAAAATCAAATTAAAAGGCACTGGAAAGTACCGCATGCTGTATAGTCCAATTCTTGAAGTTATTTGATCAAAGTTAAGAAGTTATTCACTGACAATCTTTCCTCTTTTAGCTTTCAAACATCTTGAGCTCTTCTACATATTTTAGCTTGGCTCTGATTGACCTACTTTTATTCATCCACTGTTGCAAATTAGCCACCGGAGTTAGTCTACCAATTATTTTCTATAACAGCTCTATTTTTTAAATGACTTAAATTATTTATTCAAAGGTTGGACAATTTATTAGACTTTTGTCATATTGCTGTTGGTGTTTTTTTCTCATTCAGAACATAAGATTCACATCACATGCCTCATAATGTTAAAAAGTGCTTAAATACACAATTCACATGTGTTTGGTAGTTCTCTTGGGCCACATCATCATGACCTCATCGGAAGACAAAGTAGCCAAAGCTCCCAAAACAAACTATGATGGTGTGAAGAGGAAAGTGAAGTGATAGATAACGGCACTCATGTGATCAGCTCCTCAAGCCAAACATTCCTGAAGCAACGTTATCTGCAGTGTGAAGAGCGACAGAAACGCTTTCCCCTATTAGCACACACCTCACACGTCCCACAACACAACATACACTGGCACTTTAAAAGTCTGAATGTCTTTGCATTGTTGGGGAAGCTTCTCTGAAACTAGTTTGACAAGCTAAGCTACTCATACATTCAATTTGTTGAGATACAGTCAAGCCACACTTTAGAAACCGTAGTTAACTACAAGTTACTATAAAAAAGTAGCAAGCTGCATTGAAAATACTTTACAATGACATTGAATATTACAAATGACTAAATAATTGTTTTGAGTTTCTTTTCGATTGACAGATGCTTTACCAAAGCAATGGCGCAAAACACAATGTGCGTAATCTTTTAGTTTCATTACAAAACTGTGGCGGAACAGATTAAACTATGACGGGTCATCATAAAATCAGAAATAGACATTTGAGTGCAGTAAAGCAGGACAATTAATCAATTTAAAAAGGCTATTATTCACCTGTGTGTGCTTGAAGTCTTCAACGCAGACTGCATTTTAATCTTTAGCTCGCATAAATGAATGTAACCTTGAATAAGTCGATTCATGTAAAATCAGTACTGTATGTGCTTTATATATAGGGTACAATGGGGGGAAATGCCCCCCCTACTGTTTTCCCCCAAAATAAGTACTAGGTGGAGTCAAGATGCGTTTTTGTTGCAAAAATCGAATTTCATGAAAACTCTGGACATTTTTCATACTAGGTTTATAACTTATGTAATTGTCACTGAAAACTAGGATTACTATCCTTGACACATTTAACATTTGTTTCGCAGAAAAAAAAATGCAGTCCTTAATGGGGAAGTTTTCCCCTACCCTAATCATCAGACCATCTCTTCTCTGAACTGTAACGCCACAAGATGCGTGATGAAACAAAAAATTGCAATAATGCACAATTTTAGCGATCTAATAAGACAACGCTTCAAAGTGTAATGTAGCTTTTTTTCGCGCTACGCCGCTACTTGGCTGGAAAAAGTAGTTCGCTACCAAAAAAGCTACACTGTTTTAAAAGCAAATGAGCTACTGAAAAATGTAGTTAAGTGACTAGCGTCTCTACTTGTAGCTAGCTCCTCCCCAACACTGTTAAAATATTACAACTAAGTATCATTTGCACTTAAATGCTTTTAAATACCTTTTTTTTCTATCATTTCTGACTTTGAATCAACAGCTGTGACACTGATTTTTGGTCGGTAACTCACACATTTGCTCAGGTGTTGTTCATCACAATAACTATGGACGTTTCATCGTTTCACAAACACAAAAAATGTCACACTATTCATTTTGAAAATTAAAAGTTTTGTTTATTTGCTTTAAACCCAGTGTGTGTGTGTGTGTGTGTGTGTGTGTGTGTGTGTGTGTGTGTGTGTGTGTGTGTGTGTGTGTGTGTGTGTGTGAGAGAGAGACATGGCGTGTGTTTTTCTGCTTTTGCTATCTTTCCACTGGCAAGATATTTTGGTTTGATATTTTGTACATTTTTTTGTACTACATTTAATGCCCTTCAGATATGATCCTTATGTTCGCATGGGCCGGTTGCATTCTCTATTTCTGTAGCTGCTCCGAAGTCGAAAGTCTTTTGCATTTTACACCGGGTGAATTTCCAGGTGTCACTGGTGATTGTCGTTTGAACCTTTCTGGATCCGCCATCAAATTGATAAATTGAATTATATCAAGTGCTGTGAGAAAAGGCTATAAATCTCCACCTCCAACATCCTCACACGCAACATAGCCTACTAGCCGAGACTCTTCTTCATGTGTGCAGATGTGACATAATGACGTATTATAGCCTACTAGCTGAGACTCTTCTTTATGTGTGCAGATGTGACATAATGATGTATTATAGCCTACTAGCCGAGACTCTTCTTTATGTGTGCAGATGTGACGTAACGACGCATAATAGCCTACTAGCCGAGACTCTTCTTCATGTTTGCAGATGTGACGTAATGACGTATTATAGGTCTTTATGTGTGTAGATGTGACGTAATGACGTATTATAGGTCTTTATGTGTGTAGATGTGACGTAATGACGTATTATAGCCTACTAGCCGAGACTCTTCTTTATGTGTGCAGATGTGACGTAATGACGTATTATAGGTCTTTATGTGTGCAGATGTGACGTAATGACGTATTATAGGTCTTTATGTGTGCAGATGTGACGTAATGACGTATTATAGGTCTTTATGTGTGCAGATGTGACGTAATGACGTATTATAGGTCTTTATGTGTGCAGATGTGACGTAATGACGCAATATAGCCTACTAGCCGAGACTCTTCTTCATGTTTGCAGATGTGACGTAATGACGTATTATAGGTCTTTATGTGTGCAGATGTGACGTAATGACGTATTATAGGTCTTTATGTGTGCAGATGTGACGTAATGACGTATTATAGCCTACTAGCCGAGACTCTTCTTCATGTGTGCAGATGTGACGTAACGACGTATTATAGGCTACTAGCCGAGACTCTTCTTTATGTGTGCAGATGTGACGTAATGACGTATATTACGTCACATCTGCCGACTAGCCGAGACTCTTCTTCATGTGTGCAGATGTGACGTAATGACGTATTATAGCCGACTAGCCGAGACTCTTCTTCATGTGTGCAGATGTGACGTAACGACGTATTATAGCCTACTAGCCGAGACTCTTCTTTATGTGTGCAGATGTGACGTAATGACGTATTATAGCCTACTAGCTGAGACTCTTCTTCATGTGTGCAGATGTGACGTAACGACGTATTATAGCCTACTAGCTGAGACTCTTCTTCATGTGTGCAGATGTGACGTAACGACGTATTATAGCCTACTAGCCGAGACTCTTCTTCATGTGTGCAGATGTGACGTAACGACGTATTATAGCCTACTAGCTGAGACTCTTCTTTGTGTGCAGATGTGACGTAATGACGTATTATAGCCTACTAGCTGAGACTCTTCTTTATGTGTGCAGATGTGACGTAATGACGTATTATAGCCTACTAGCCGAGACTCTTCTTCATGTGTGCAGATGTGACGTAAGGACGTATTATAGCCTACTAGCCGAGACTCTTCTTCATGTGTGCAGATGTGACGTAACGACGTATTATAGCCTACTAGCCGAGACTCTTCTTCATGTGTGCAGATGTGACGTAACGACGTATTATAGCCTACTAGCTGAGACTCTTCTTCATGTGTGCAGATGTGACGTAACGACGTATTATAGCCTACTAGCCGAGACTCTTCTTCATGTGTGCAGATGTGACGTAACGACGTATTATAGCCTACTAGCCGAGACTCTTGTTCATGTGTGCAGATGTGACGTAAAGACGTATTATAGCCTACTAGCCGAGACTCTTCTTTATGTGTACAGATGTGACGTAAAGACGTATTATAGCCTACTAGTCGAAACATCTTCTGTATGTGGACAGATGTGACGTAACGACGTATTATAGCCTACTAGTCGAAACATCTTCTGTATGTGGACAGATGTGACGTAATTACGTATCATAGCCTACTAGCTGAGACTCTTCTTTATGTGTGCAGATGTGACGTAATGACGTATTATAGCCTACTAGCTGACACTCTTCTTTATGTGTGCAGATGTGACGTAATGACGTATTATAGCCTACTAGCCGAGACTCTTCTTTATGTGTGCAGATGTGACGTAAGGACGTATTATAGCCGACTAGCCGAGACTCTTCTTCATGTGTGCAGATGTGACGTAATGACGTATTATAGCCTACTAGCTGAGACTCTTCTTTATGTGTGCAGATGTGACATAATGATGTATTATAGCCTACTAGCCGAGACTCTTCTTTATGTGTGCAGATGTGACGTAACGACGCATAATAGCCTACTAGCCGAGACTCTTCTTCATGTTTGCAGATGTGACGTAATGACGTATTATAGGTCTTTATGTGTGTAGATGTGACGTAATGATGTATTATAGGTCTTTATGTGTGTAGATGTGACGTAATGACGTATTATAGCCTACTAGCCGAGACTCTTCTTTATGTGTGCAGATGTGACGTAATGACGTATTATAGGTCTTTATGTGTGCAGATGTGACGTAATGACGTATTATAGGTCTTTATGTGTGCAGATGTGACGTAATGACGTATTATAGGTCTTTATGTGTGCAGATGTGACGTAATGACGTATTATAGGTCTTTATGTGTGCAGATGTGACGTAATGACGCAATATAGCCTACTAGCCGAGACTCTTCTTCATGTTTGCAGATGTGACGTAATGACGTATTATAGGTCTTTATGTGTGCAGATGTGACGTAATGACGTATTATAGCCTACTAGCCGAGACTCTTCTTCATGTGTGCAGATGTGACATAATGACGTATTATAGGCTACTAGCCGAGACTCTTCTTTATGTGTGCAGATGTGACGTAATGACGTATATTACGTCACATCTGCCGACTAGCCGAGACTCTTCTTCATGTGTGCAGATGTGACGTAATGACGTATTATAGCCGACTAGCCGAGACTCTTCTTCATGTGTGCAGATGTGACGTAACGACGTATTATAGCCTACTAGCCGAGACTCTTCTTTATGTGTGCAGATGTGACGTAATGACGTATTATAGCCTACTAGCTGAGACTCTTCTTCATGTGTGCAGATGTGACGTAACGACGTATTATAGCCTACTAGCCGAGACTCTTCTTTATGTGTGCAGATGTGACGTAATGACGTATTATAGCCTACTAGCCGAGACTCTTCTTCATGTGTGCAGATGTGACGTAACGACGTATTATAGCCTACTAGCTGAGACTCTTCTTCATGTGTGCAGATGTGACGTAACGACGTATTATAGCCTACTAGCCGAGACTCTTCTTCATGTGTGCAGATGTGACGTAACGACGTATTATAGCCTACTAGCTGAGACTCTTCTTTGTGTGCAGATGTGACGTAATGACGTATTATAGCCTACTAGCTGAGACTCTTCTTTATGTGTGCAGATGTGACGTAATGACGTATTATAGCCTACTAGCCGAGACTCTTCTTCATGTGTGCAGATGTGACGTAAGGACGTATTATAGCCTACTAGCCGAGACTCTTCTTCATGTGTGCAGATGTGACGTAACGACGTATTATAGCCTACTAGCCGAGACTCTTCTTCATGTGTGCAGATGTGACGTAACGACGTATTATAGCCTACTAGCTGAGACTCTTCTTCATGTGTGCAGATGTGACGTAACGACGTATTATAGCCTACTAGCCGAGACTCTTCTTCATGTGTGCAGATGTGACGTAACGACGTATTATAGCCTACTAGCCGAGACTCTTGTTCATGTGTGCAGATGTGACGTAACGACGTATTATAGCCTACTAGCCGAGACTCTTCTTTATGTGTACAGATGTGACGTAACGACGTATTATAGCCTACTAGTCGAAACATCTTCTGTATGTGGACAGATGTGACGTAACGACGTATTATAGCCTACTAGTCGAAACATCTTCTGTATGTGGACAGATGTGACGTAATTACGTATCATAGCCTACTAGCTGAGACTCTTCTTTATGTGTGCAGATGTGACGTAATGACGTATTATAGCCTACTAGCTGACACTCTTCTTTATGTGTGCAGATGTGACGTAATGACGTATTATAGCCTACTAGCCGAGACTCTTCTTTATGTGTGCAGATGTGACGTAAGGACGTATTATAGCCGACTAGCCGAGAGTCTTCTTCATGTGTGCAGATGTGACGTAATGACGTATTATAGCCGACTAGCCGAGACTCTTCTTCATGTGTGCAGATGTGACGTAATGACGTATTATAGCCTACTAGCCGAGACTCTTCTTTATGTGTGCAGATGTGACGTAATGACGTATTATAGCCTACTAGCCGAGACTCTTGTTCATGTGTGCAGATGTGACGTAACGACGTATTATAGCCTACTAGCTGAGACTCTTCTTTGTGTGCAGATGTGACGTAATGACGTATTATAGCCTACTAGCTGAGACTCTTCTTTATGTGTGCAGATGTGACGTAATGACGTATTATAGCCTACTAGCCGAGACTCTTATTCATGTGTGCAGATGTGACGTAATGACGTATTATAGCCTACTAGCTGAGACTCTTCTTTATGTGTGCAGATGTGACGTAATGACGTATTATAGCCTACTAGCCGAGACTCTTCTTCATGTGTGCAGATGTGACGTAAGGACGTATTATAGCCTACTAGCCGAGACTCTTCTTCATGTGTGCAGATGTGACGTAACGACGTATTATAGCCTACTAGCTGAGACTCTTCTTCATGTGTGCAGATGTGACGTAACGACGTATTATAGCCTACTAGCCGAGACTCTTCTTCATGTGTGCAGATGTGACGTAACGACGTATTATAGCCTACTAGCCGAGACTCTTGTTCATGTGTGCAGATGTGACGTAACGACGTATTATAGCCTACTAGCCGAGACTCTTCTTTGTGTGCAGATGTGACGTAATGACGTATTATAGCCTACTAGCCGAGACTCTTCTTTATGTGTACAGATGTGACGTAACGACGTATTATAGCCTACTAGCCGAGACTCTTCTTTATGTGTACAGATGTGACGTAACGACGTATTATAGCCTACTAGTCGAAACATCTTCTGTATGTGGACAGATGTGACGTAATTACGTATTATAGCCTACTAGCTGAGACTCTTCTTTATGTGTGCAGATGTGACGTAATGACGTATTATAGCCTACTAGCTGACACTCTTCTTTATGTGTGCAGATGTGACGTAATGACGTATTATAGCTGTAACAACATTTAGTTTTACATTAAATTAGCTCAAATTATATATAGGGAATTTTAATAATTAATCATGAATATGATTAATATATTGCATATTACAGTTAAATTATCGAAGTTGAAAATAGATTGATTGTACACACGAATGATCAATCACAACGAATTATAATTCCTCATTCATATGTCAATGGTCCATTTTCAGATCGATTATATGAGATAACCTTTAAGGGAGTTAATTTAGCTATCGAACTGTTTGTCCAGCAAACGGCCGTAAGATTAACTTATCAACTTCTCAACAAAGTTATCCCTTCTTATAAACTCCAAGAAATATCAATTTTCTGGCCGTGAACATTAATTTTCCTGTGTTTATAAAATTAGACTACGCAACGTAGTCAATAATGAAAGCTTTGTAGCTATGATCGAAATTTCATTGACTCTGTAAAATGAGCATTTTAGACAGAAGGCAATCAAGAATATAATGGTTTTAATAGTTGGACTAATAATACATCGAACTACAATTCACACAGAATATATGTATATACACCCGAAACAAACAAAACGAAAAACATTACAAACACGAATTAAAATAGGATGAGAGAGAAAGATAAAAATGAGAGGGAGAGAGAGTTGGGAAGAGAGAGAGAGATCCGTAGGATCACAGCTTGGCAAAATTCACCTGGACATTTAAACCTTTTAAGAGACAACACGGAAAAACAGTCTTAATGCTCTAAAATCTTGGTAACTCAAATATACTTGCATATAGTTCTCAGGTGTCTGAGCCCTGCGGCGTGTGTGAGCAGCTGGTCTTTGTGTGTTCCGTTGGAGCGTCACGTGGTTTGCTGCGGTCTGGAGCGCGCAGTTTCAAAGAAGGCTTAAAGGTCTTTGACGTAAATTACCAAATAAATAATTCAGACTAAGTTCATTTCTGGTGAAATGAACAAAGGAAAAACAAACTTAAACAAAAGAAAAGAAGAGGAAAGATCCCCCAGGGCGGGGATCACGAGTATGATGGTTACATCGGATCGAAGGAGAGGGAAGAGTCCAGACCAAAGTCGAAGTTCCCTCGAAGAAGGGAGTTCCCCCAAAGATGCAGTTCTTTCTCCCCCCTCCTTACTCTTCCAAAACTAAAACCAAAAAAACCAAAGATGAGGTGCTTGGTGGTCTTCTTAAAAGACACTTCTGTTTACGCCTCCTCTGGCGTGAATGCACCAATCAGCTGGGAGGAAAGTGTGCGGATAAGTGTTCCTTTGTTCCCTCGAGATCGACTTTGCATGTTTCATGACCGTGATGTAAAAATGCGTTCAATTTTACTCCAGAGATGATAAAACATAGTAACATACATTTTACGGTTTGCACCCATATATATATGGTTTGGTCAGATCAAGAGGATTCTAAAGGTGTGAAGAACGACATACAAACATTATAGGAAAACACAGTTACATTAAAAATGCATCTAAAGCACCTCTGTTCATTTAGAATTATAATACGATCACATCTAACCCCAATGGAACATGGGCAAACATAAAACATATCGAATATATCATAGTACAAGTCTCTCAATTGAGGAGATTGGAGAAAAAGTCATTGTGTGTCGGTGTGTGTGTACTGTGAACGTGGCTGGGTCATTCGTTGGTGAAGATGTGGTGAACTTTTGCTCACCCCCCTCCCGGGCAATGATATGTGTGTGCGTATTCTTTGAATTGATGAGTTTTAAGTCTGGTTACAATGACCAGTGTGGTTCATCACACAAGGTTGTCTGTGTTTGTGAGGTGTCCTGAAGAGGGGACACCACGGGATCTCCGGCCAGAGAGGCGCTCCTGTTGGGTCACATGTGGTAAGACAGAGGACCCTGTGATTACTTATCAGCGAAAAACGCCGCGGGGGCACTTCTGGCATCGGTCATTTAATTAAGTCCCATCGCCATTTGCTTGTGTGTGAATCAGTAACTTAAAAAGTCTCATGACATCTCCATTCTTCAGATTGTGAAAGAAACAGGAGTGTTTACTTAATTGGAGACTTAGTTGATTAAAACCACATGATCGCGCTGATCATCTGATTATTGCTACATTCCCCCCTTGATGGTTCGGCAGGACCCGTGTGGGTGGGCCTCGTTGAACCATCAGGACCGCATTGGTCAGGTGGCAGGTAAATCATGGAGGTTGGATGCTGCAGATGATGGTTAGGGCTGAGGGCTCAGCTCTATGAGATTTTCCGCGTTCTCTAGCGGGGAGTCTTCTTTCCGAGGGCCCCTACGGAACCCTCCGGACATGGCTTGGGTGAGCCTGGCTGTTGAGGCTCTCATCTCGTTGAGTCGTCGGTATGCATGATGATTGTCGAAATGCAAAGTGCCGTGTCAGCGGCGGACCATGCTTGAACAACAGGTGAAGTGTTCAGGGTGGGCAATCTGGACAATGCTTGTAAGGCTGTGTCAAGGGCAGCAATGTCTATGATCTGTGACCCCCCCCTTCCTCAATCCATTTTTCCAGTTCGGATTGGTATTCTTCACTCGGAAGGTGGTACAGGCCAAGGTCGTCCAGGTGAAGGATGGTGCAGTGAGTGCAGCTGTGCGCACAGGAGTGTTAGCGAGCCACCTGTCACCTACAATCTCTGCTTGGGTCTCGATGCCTTGAGTGCGAGGCTTTGCTTCGGCAGGGCAGCGGGTGTCGCTGATCTGCAGCCTGCAGATTCCGTCAGTGTTGTCTCTGAGGAAGGGTCTGTTAAGGCAGAGATAGTGAATGTCTTTGGTCAATGTGCACATGTGCAGGTTCGGGGCCAGGTACAGCTGTGGGTTGCTGTCGTGGTAGGCCACCACGTCTGGAGTGCGAATCTTGATGTGAGTGTCACTTTTCAAAAATCCGACCTTGACAATGTCTTTTACTTGGTAGAGTCGGCTTGACTCTATGATGGGTAGGTTCAGGAGAAAACACACTTTCCTCTGCTCGGAGTCGACGCGGAGTGGGATGGCGCTACCCAGAGAGTAGGTAAGGTGTGCTTGTAGAGGGTCAGTTGGCGTGGTGATGGCAGGAGCCAGCATGGTTTGCACCAGGCTTAAGGGTATCAGGTACGGTGGAATTCTACCCATGGCTAGGCTGTCAATGGAGGAGCTCACCTCCCGCAGCAGGTCTGTCATCCGGGCTGTGACCAGCTGAGTTTGAGCAAAGTCATTCTGGGAGACAGTAAATAGCTGTTTCATGGAGTTCACTGTCTGGTTCAGCAGGACGCTGTGAGTGTTGAGAATTACCACTGTTCCCTTAAATGTCTTGTGGGTGATTGCAGGGAGGCACTCTGTGTCGTAAGTTGCTCTTTTAGCAGTGGGATCTCAGTTTGAATTTCAGTCACATGCCGTCTCACGGTGGCTAGGTTCACTGCATTGACACTGGATATGTCAACGTTAAACAGAGTTCCGACAGCAGCGGCGGCTCTGAGCAAAGCTCCTAGGATCCGTTTGGCACGGCGGTTGTGTCCACTTAAGTCCGCTTGTGTGACAGTCATTTTATCAAGTTGGTTGAGCATGTGCTCAACATTGGCCTCAGCGTGAGCGAGGGAGTCCTCTGTCCATCGGGCACTGGCCCAGCTGAATTGGGCTACTGTGCTGGGGTAGGGTTTTAGGTACACGTTGCTGGGGTCCACTTGAACATACACTTTCTGGGTGTGTGTGCGGCAGTTGGTTATCAGGAATCCCATTTGTTCTTTTAGGACGATGCCTGATGCCGGACCCGGTGAGATGCTGTCCGTTTGCGGCTGCCCTCTGGTTGGCTGAAGGCTCAGAATGGCAAACCGCGGCAGCATCCTGGTAAAGGCAAAAAGAAGAGAGAGAAAGGTAGGAAACATTTCAGCGAGTGTCGTCCTTGGTTGGCGAGGACAGTCTTTTCGTTTCGAGGACAACGGTGTGTCACTTGCTTCGGTGTCTCGTAAGTGGCTCTGGTGCTGCGGTGTGCAGCACGTGATGCGTCATGGGCATACATTGGCATGACCCCCCTTCTGCATTGTGGCACCACAAGCCTTGGCGCTGTGATGGCATCAGGTGCATAACGTAGAATGTTGTCCTGTGCACGCATCATGTGTTTGGTGACCTGCAGTTGTCTGGGGCACCGGTTATCGGTGGTTGCAGACGGCGTGCTTGGGTGGTTGGAGGGGTCTGAGAGGTGGTTTCTCATATTGTCCATTGTTTTGTCATAGTCTTTGGTTAGCTGGAAGGTTAAGGTCAGGTGAAGCAGGGGCTCTGTGACATTTTGTCATACTTGTGGTGAGAGACGCATGCATGACCTTAAAAGTTCAGAACCACGGTTTAACTGGTTCGCTAGGTCTGTAGCATAAAGCTAGGTGTTTCACGTGTAGCTAGCTAGTGAAATGTGTCTTGTATCTTATCTTAGCTGTGGATCTTAGGAGGCTAAGATGTATGTGGTTCCGAGAGTATCTCCTGGAAGGGGCATAGCCAAGATGAAATAAATGACTTAAGATGGTTCTTATGACTAAATTATTTCTCTGGACTGAACTAGTGGTTCACTACGGCTTGACGAAGTGAATGATAGGGGGAAAAGGACAGCTTTCCTATTTGAATTGTGCTTATTATCAATCCTCTGGACCATAGTTGTGCCCTAGTAAATTGTTGAAATTACTTGTGTTGCAGGGTCACAAAATGAGTACACTGGTTGAAACTACGCCAAAATAACAAATAAGGGTGTCTCTGTTTCCTTTCTGGGCCCTATGGGGAATGGAACCACATTTGAACAAGAGAGGAAATGAAATTAAATCATATAGATGACTGAATAGCCAAGGGAATAGCTGACTGCTATTATTATCAAAGTCAAAGAAATGAAAGAGTTAACAAAGAACAAAAACAAAATAAAATTAAAAGCAAAAGGGAATAAAATGATCAAAACAACAGGAATGATCTGAAGGCGAGAATAATCAGTGGCATTAGTGATGAAAATTCCTATTGCTATATGAATTCTTCTCTAGCTACACAGTTTACATGTAGTCAAACTTAAGTTTAATTAACAGGGCATCTGCAAAGTTAGCCTTCGACGGTTAGCAAGGACTATGCCTAAACTAGTGAAGGTGAACTTTAGCTAAGAAGAGTTGCAAACACGGAAAGTGAATTAGAAATCCTAACTGGTGTTAAGTAAAGTATTCTAGAATACTTTGCACTGTGAAAACACAACGGTGATTAAGGGTTCAAGTAAATGATGCTAAATTCCAACTGTGGAAGTTATTATTTAGCTTAGCCTACGCTGGATGGATGCTATGTTAGGTTAGCTTAGCCTAAGTTGGATGGATGCTAGGTTAGGCTAACTTAGCTTAAGGCTGGAAGGATGCTAGGTTAAGTTAGCTTAGCCTAAGGTAGATGGATATTAGGTTAGGGTAGCTTAGCCACCTAGGATGGTTTGTTTACAAAGTGACGTCACAAGTTAGCACTTCCTGTGACAAGTTGTTGTCATGGGAACTAGAGTATGTCAGAACAATTCAACAGTCCCTGAAAAGTGTCTGCACCTTTTAACGGGTTAAAAGGGGGCGCCTATACTTTAAGTCTTTCGAGAACTTGATGTTACATTAAGTAAAATGCGACTGTTTTGGCATTTGCTAATTTTACTCATGTAACTCTTCTCTTTACTTTACACAACTTATTCTATTTGTTTACCGAGTAAGGAAATGGATTTGCTGTAAGTCAAAGGTTGTCTAAGCATCTATAGTTACGTCCCTCTCATGCATAAATGCTGACTTTTCAGCGAGTAAACAGTTTTGATCGCTAGGTAGCTCTCTGCTTGTAGATGCAGCTAAAATTTAGGTGAATTACATCAATCTAACAATAATTTGTAAGGCCTTTACATTGTAGAAAGGGGAGCATCACCCAGGTCTACATATATATATAACTCTGTCCTGAGCTTTCTTTGTCAGACACAGGTTTAGTCATACTGCAATTTGGATTTCTTTTTAACCAAAGCAGAATAGATATCGGTACAGATTAGAGGCTGCTGAAATGAGATTCCTTTGTCACACAGACTTACGCTTTACGGCTGAACTTACTGATATTAGTTGGAAATCTAAGACTCTTTCACTTAAAGTAGAGATGTCAATTCCAGCTATCGTTTTATCTGCATTTAGACAAGCCAGCGATCAAAAATGCTTATTGCACGTTGTGTTCTAGTTGGATCGCAAAGATCAAATGCACGCCTGTAGGTTAACAGTAGTTTAAGGCTGAGGTGGTTTTCCTACACTCTGGCGGTAAGGTGATGTATGCCCTATTTGGAGCTAGTGTTTCTTGTAACCCTTCATTGTCAGGAAACCTAATGTTTAGCAGTGCCAATTCAACCAGCATCTAGAAACTGTTTGTTTCAAAAGAGTTGTGCATAGTCTGTTGGCCGTTGAGATTTACCCTTCCATTTAAGATTCTTTTAACTCAGTAAAATTCTAATTTTACGAATGCAGAGTCTTGCAACTCTTTGAACACACATTTTCATCTACTTTTAAAAGTTCTATGTCCTATGCTGATCAGGGACCCTTTTAGCAGAGTCTTGCAATGTGTTATTGCAGTGTCTTTTGGTTTTGCAGTTCAAAATCAGTGGGGTTTTAGGACTTCTTTCAGAAGAGGCCTTCTGCATTAGGTCACGCATCGTTGAGTGGGCATTGCGTGGTCTTTGGCGAGCTGGAAGGTGCAGGGTAGCGGACTTGAACCTTAACTTGGTGCTGAGGCTGTGTCTTCATGGATGGCTGCTGGAGTTCCAGGGAACTCTATGATTTTGGAGTCTGGCTTTGTTGTAGTTCTCGTGACCTCTGTGACCGGAGGGGGCGGGGGTTCTTGAACTTGGGCCCAGACGGTCAAGTGTTTATAAGTCTAATAAAAGCCCAGAGCAGTCTAGCAGGTCTTTGCCAATCAGAAAGGGGTACGTGTCCATTTGTGAGATGTACACCAGGTGAATCAGACTCATAGAACCAATTGTCAGGTGAATGGGAGCTACCTGTTCGAGCCGGATGTCGTTCTGGCTGTACGACTGCACATTCAGCTCACACGATTGGGATGTAAGAGTTCGATCTTGTCTCATAGCTTTAGCTCTGAGTTTTCCTAAAAGTTCAGCTGATATCAAAGTAAAGTCTGCGCCGGTGTCTACCAGTGCTTCAAGTCTCACGTCATTTTCCAAAGTGATGGCTAGGTAGGGTTTCCGGGCCACCCCGTTTTCGATCAGGTTCCCCAGGAGCTTTGGCGTCCGGGTTGGTGTGGTGATCGATGGGCGGTTAGGGCCGGTCTCGTGTTGTTCGCTGTGGAGGCAGGTAGACAAAGCAGCATTTCCTGGGTCTTTGTGATGTTGGACCCAGTCGTGGGAAACTGTGCTGTCATGCTTAGGCTGTGCAGCTGTCAGCTGTGGTGGCTGGGTGATGCTGTCACTTTGTGGTGTGACAGTAAGCTCTGATGCTGATGAACAGTGTTCTGGGTGCCTGTTTCAGGCCTTACGCTTAGACGTAGGATGTCTGGGTTTGAGTCTCTTGGTGATGGGGGTCGGCTATTTCTGGGTCGCCGGCTGGCTTCCCAGAATCTTTCAGAGCGCTCGCTCTGGTGCCTTGGATGAGCACCGTCACGGCCGTGCTGCCTTCTGCTGGCCTGGAACGGTCTTGACTCTCCGTAAGAAGGGCTGTGGTGTTGTGGGGCGCCCTCTAGAGGCAGCTCTGAGTAGTGTTCAGAGACAGAGTAGATTGTGGGGTCTTTAAAAGTCTTTTCGTACACAGTCTTTTGCTTAATGTGAGCTTTGTGGGCCAAGTCTCGTAGCTGTTGGGTAGACATGCTACGGGGACAGGCCAGGATGCCTAAGTAGTGACTCACTGTGGGATGCAGATTTCGAAGGAACAGAGTTCTGAAATTGACATCCTCTTCCATACCTGGCTGGTTCCGTGCTCCGAAGTAGGCTTGTCGGAGTCGGCTGTAGTAGGTCTGTGGGGTTTCACGTCGGGCCTGCTTGAGGTCCATGGCGGTGAATAACCCTTGGTCTGATTCTGGATCAGAGAATTCACGGATCAAAGCTTGTTGCAGCTGCTGGTAGTCCGTTTTGATAGTCTCTGGTTGACGGTCAAGGAAGCTGCGCACCTCACGACTGGAAGTAATTCTTAGCAGGTACAATCTGTTCCATGCGGTCGCGTTGGTAACAGTTTGTAAGTGAAAGTCAATGTCTTGCAGGTATGCGTGCACATTGTGGCCTCCTGCAGGGTTCAGAGTGAACGTCGGGATGTTTCTGGCCAGCTTGTCAAGTTCTTTGGGAGCCATGCCGTGGTTAGTGGCAGGGGTTCTTTGGAAAGGCTCCCCCCACCTCGCTGCTGACGGGGATTCTTGTGGGCTGGCTGGTGGTGTTTTGAACAGCGGGTTTTCGCCCTTCTTTTCAGCTCTGGGTTGTTGGCTGAAAGGTGCGGACCGGTTGGTCAGGAGAAACTTTGTGGTGTGTGTTTCCCCTTCCCGGTCACTCTGCAGTCTATATGAGTGTTTCAGCTCTCTGTGAACAATGTCAAGTTCGTCTTTGAGATCGTGTCTCTGCTGAACACGCTCGTGGATTTTAGCTTGGGCCGCTTGCAAGTGTTTTTCGCAGGCCTTGGCTTTATTGTCTCTTTCTTTTAGTTCAGTCTCTGCTCTTGCAAGGAGAGCTTCACCTTCTCGGAGTTTCTTGTTGAGTTCCTCTCTGGTTCCTTTCTCTGACTGCTCTTTTCGGTCTGTTTGTATACGAAGATCACACAGGGCAGTTTGAAGTCTTTCCACTTCCTTCTGTAGCTCGGGGTCGGTGTCATCCTCTTCCTTGGTTTCGAGGAGTAGTTGTTCTAGGCGACTGTGGATCTGGGCCTCCTCCGCTTGCATCTTTAGCGTTGCTACTTCATGCTCCAGGGCGATGCGGCTCCTTTCGTGGAGGCGTGCTTGTGCAATGAGCTTGTGAGCGAGGTTTCCGACGTATCGGGCCCAGTCTTTGTCGTTGTAGCTTTGACTCGGTTCGTGAGCCGTCAGCTTGTCCAAGTCGGCGTCCAGCTGCTCTTGGCTCGGGGGCTCTGAGTCACTGGCGACCTTGGGCAGGAAGGTAGTCGTCATGGCTTTCAGCCATGTCTCGAGGTTGTCCCAGTGGACTGCGGGGCTGGAAGACCGGAACATACTGGCTCACTGTGGGCGAGAGGAACACAGCACACACAAAGAGACCAATGCAAGTTCTTTTACGGGCTATAATACTAATACGGGCGATGCCGTCTACCAGAATTTCGGCTAACTGATGCAGGCAGTTAGAGTTATGTGGGGACAATTTGCATAGGTCAGCGTGGGGCCTAAATAAAGATTTTGACAGGGCGGTAGCCTAGTGGGTCATCTGTGGATGCTAACGGCTTGGTTGTCAACCTGTTATTTAGCTTTCCTTGGTGTCTCTCGTAGGTTCAGTCTCTAGGTGAACTGAAAGGAACAGATCACAACAGAACAGAAAAATAGCAAGATGGGAAAGATTGAAGTAAAATGAAACAATAAAAGTGAATAGGTCTGTAATGAAATGGAGTGAATAATAACACAGGAAGTGTTACAGGGGATAAGGAGGCCTGAGCCTGCTATGTGTGGCTTGGAGAAAAGGGGATGGGCCAAACACTTAAATGACCGGGGGAATATCTAATATTCTGTGGCCTATACTAAGTGGATGGGTTTTACCTTATGTTAGCTTGCCTGGGGTGAATTGAGGTCCTCCCTGGTCGGAGCCAGCGTCGCGGTCAATCTTTCCGTCGTCCCTTAACACTCAACCGCAGTGTCCCCGGGCCCTTCCGTTCATCTGTACCAAGGTGCGCCCTCTCAAACAACTTGACTTTAAACACAACCGGCAATACCAAGGTGTCAACTTGCCAGACGGCACAGCAAAGTGGATTTTCCCCAGAACCCTCAAAAAGAGTGGCCCCTCTTCGGGCCTTGGTTTGAGTAATTATTCCAAAATTGCCTTGTGTGTCGACTAGTGTGGTTGACTTCCCTTTGGAGTGCCAAATTGCTGAGTCTTATTGCGTGCCGCACCAATGGAAAGAAACAGAATGGGTCCGAGACTCACGCACGGCAGGCATCGGTAACGCCGGTCAGACGACCCCGCTCGCTGGAAACCAACCAGGGATGACTGTCAAATCACCACAGCATAAGAGAGTGTTCTACCTATGAATACAAAACAGGATGAAGAACAAGTGAAACTTAAAGTGAATTAAGGCTTTCTTTGTCTAAACCAAATTGAGTACTTATGTAGAAAATAAAAAGTAAAGGCTTTACTAAATAATGGTAAAAACAAAAGGGAATTATGACAATGTTAATTATCAGAATCACCTAATCCCCAAACGAAGAGATATCAATAAGTAAAGCAGGTATGTCACAGGAGGCAAGCTGTAGTAGCGGGTTTGTGCCACAAGGGGGCGTACTTCCTCTCAGTGGTCAACCTGGTTGAAAAGACAGCTTAATTTAAATTGCAATTCAAACTGGTTTGAACTCAATTTAAATAAGTGTATAAAGAGATGTTGAGTAACATCTAATCTAGTAAGGATACAGTTGTGATGAAGTATCAATACGAAGAATAAATAAAAAAAAATAAAAAAAATTGAACTGAGAAAGTTAATTCAAATTTAAATTTGAAATTTGTTTGTTTCAAACCAAATTTGAATAAGTGTAAGAAAAGTAAAGATCAAAATTATATCTGATGATGATCACGATTACTGTAAGGTATCAGTGATAAATAAAATAAAGCCAATGAAAAACTGGAAATATACCACTTCAAAACAGAATGAAAGGAGGAAAAAGTGATACACCGTCTTAGCAGGGGATGCCACAAGGGTGCGTGTCCCTCTAAGTGGGTATCAGTGACTGGAAGGGCAAACACGATATAAATTTAAATTCAAAATGGTTTAAAACCAAATTTAATTAAGCGTGTAAGGGAATTGAAAAATCAGGATAATATTTTATAATAATTAACGATAACAGCAAAGTATCATCAATAACTATAAAACAATCAAAAGAGAAAAGTAGAGATAGGCAATTCAAAACAGAATTTGAAAAGAGAGAAAAGGAGAGTTGAGTGAGCCGACTTAGAAGGCGGCCACTAGGTGGTGGACTTTTAGCAGTAAGAGAGCATTATCTGAAACGGCCCTCACGTAATAGCACTCATGCATGCCGAAGTTAGAAGGCGGGGCGTAATTTGAGACTTCTAAACTCCCTCTAGTGTTTAGTCAGCGGAATTACAACCACTTTTTAATGTGATTCAAAAGCTAAGAGCTTTCAGCTCGCGTCACGCACTGATTTTCTGGAATAAATCACAAGTATACAATTAAGATCTCTGCGGATCTTTTTGGTGCTATACTGCACAAGAGTATATGGCGGGATTTCTTCGCCGCACATACACAAATGTGGACAACAGGAATTTTCGTCTGTTGGTTCGAACTCCAATAAACATTTTTCACAATAGCACTTATGATTTAAATGTATTAGATCTTCAATTGGGTAGCTACGCCAATTTTTTGACCAGGAGTTTATCGTTTTTGTTGAATATCACTGGGTTAACCCCGAATTCAATAACGATATTTGCATGCAAGGCCTATGTTTAAAAGGAGTCTCGCTTAAAAACATATTTATTCAAACCGGTAATGCGCACGTGAGAATTCTTCATTCACAGCGATTTAAAACAAATATTAGAAATGTATCAACTGCAGAGGTATTTATTCATCTCTTAACAGGACATTTGTAATATTAAAGTACTGCAGTCTTAGCATTTAACAGTGCTAACAATTGTCTAGGCATATTTTTAGCAACTTGTTAAAAATGTAACGTTACTGACTTCGGCTTTTTGCCTCAGTCGGTTAGGAGTGAGTTCGCGTTGCGACTTATCTCACAATTTCATAATTTCATAGCGCGCACAAAAAAAAAAAAAAAAAAAATTAATAACCATATACACAGATTGAAACTGGATTGCTCATAAAACAAAGTTTGAAATTGCCAGCGTCCTCCACCAAAACTGTAACAACATTTAGTTTTACATTAAATTAGCTCAAATTATATATAGGGAATTTTAATAATTAATCATGAATATGATTAATATATTGCATATTACAGTTAAATTATCGAAGTTGAAAATAGATTGATTGTACACACGAATGATCAATCACAACGAATTATAATTCCTCATTCATATGTCAATGGTCCATTTTCAGATCGATTATATGAGATAACCTTTAAGGGAGTTAATTTAGCTATCGAACTGTTTGTCCAGCAAACGGCCGTAAGATTAACTTATCAACTTCTCAACAAAGTTATCCCTTCTTATAAACTCCAAGAAATATCAATTTTCTGGCCGTGAACATTAATTTTCCTGTGTTTATAAAATTAGACTACGCAACGTAGTCAATAATGAAAGCTTTGTAGCTATGATCGAAATTTCATTGACTCTGTAAAATGAGCATTTTAGACAGAAGGCAATCAAGAATATAATGGTTTTAATAGTTGGACTAATAATACATCGAACTACAATTCACACAGAATATATGTATATACACCCGAAACAAACAAAACGAAAAACATTACAAACACGAATTAAAATAGGATGAGAGAGAAAGATAAAAATGAGAGGGAGAGAGAGTTGGGAAGAGAGAGAGAGATCCGTAGGATCACAGCTTGGCAAAATTCACCTGGACATTTAAACCTTTTAAGAGACAACACGGAAAAACAGTCTTAATGCTCTAAAATCTTGGTAACTCAAATATACTTGCATATAGTTCTCAGGTGTCTGAGCCCTGCGGCGTGTGTGAGCAGCTGGTCTTTGTGTGTTCCGTTGGAGCGTCACGTGGTTTGCTGCGGTCTGGAGCGCGCAGTTTCAAAGAAGGCTTAAAGGTCTTTGACGTAAATTACCAAATAAATAATTCAGACTAAGTTCATTTCTGGTGAAATGAACAAAGGAAAAACAAACTTAAACAAAAGAAAAGAAGAGGAAAGATCCCCCAGGGCGGGGATCACGAGTATGATGGTTACATCGGATCGAAGGAGAGGGAAGAGTCCAGACCAAAGTCGAAGTTCCCTCGAAGAAGGGAGTTCCCCCAAAGATGCAGTTCTTTCTCCCCCCTCCTTACTCTTCCAAAACTAAAACCAAAAAAACCAAAGATGAGGTGCTTGGTGGTCTTCTTAAAAGACACTTCTGTTTACGCCTCCTCTGGCGTGAATGCACCAATCAGCTGGGAGGAAAGTGTGCGGATAAGTGTTCCTTTGTTCCCTCGAGATCGACTTTGCATGTTTCATGACCGTGATGTAAAAATGCGTTCAATTTTACTCCAGAGATGATAAAACATAGTAACATACATTTTACGGTTTGCACCCATATATATATGGTTTGGTCAGATCAAGAGGATTCTAAAGGTGTGAAGAACGACATACAAACATTATAGGAAAACACAGTTACATTAAAAATGCATCTAAAGCACCTCTGTTCATTTAGAATTATAATACGATCACATCTAACCCCAATGGAACATGGGCAAACATAAAACATATCGAATATATCATAGTACAAGTCTCTCAATTGAGGAGATTGGAGAAAAAGTCATTGTGTGTCGGTGTGTGTGTACTGTGAACGTGGCTGGGTCATTCGTTGGTGAAGATGTGGTGAACTTTTGCTCACCCCCCTCCCGGGCAATGATATGTGTGTGCGTATTCTTTGAATTGATGAGTTTTAAGTCTGGTTACAATGACCAGTGTGGTTCATCACACAAGGTTGTCTGTGTTTGTGAGGTGTCCTGAAGAGGGGACACCACGGGATCTCCGGCCAGAGAGGCGCTCCTGTTGGGTCACATGTGGTAAGACAGAGGACCCTGTGATTACTTATCAGCGAAAAACGCCGCGGGGGCACTTCTGGCATCGGTCATTTAATTAAGTCCCATCGCCATTTGCTTGTGTGTGAATCAGTAACTTAAAAAGTCTCATGACATCTCCATTCTTCAGATTGTGAAAGAAACAGGAGTGTTTACTTAATTGGAGACTTAGTTGATTAAAACCACATGATCGCGCTGATCATCTGATTATTGCTACATAGCCTACTAGCCGAGACTCTTCTTTATGTGTGCAGATGTGACGTAACGACGTATTATAGCCGACTAGCCGAGACTCTTCTTCATGTGTGCAGATGTGACGTAACGACGTATTATAGCCGACTAGCCGAGACTCTTCTTCATGTGTACAGATGTGACGTAATGATGTATTATAGCCTACTAGCCGAAACACCTTCTGTATGTGGACAGATGTGACGTAATGACGTATTATAGCCTACTAGCCGAGACTCTTCTTTGTGTGCAGATGTGACGTAATGACGTATTATAGCCTACTAGCCGAGACTCTTCTTTATGTGTGCAGATGTGACGTAATGATGTATTATAGCCTACTAGCCGAAACACCTTCTGTATGTGGACAGATGTGACGTAATGACGTATTATAGCCTACTAGCCGAGACTCTTCTTTGTGTGCAGATGTGACGTAATGACGTATTATAGCCTACTAGCCGAGACTCTTCTTCATGTGTGCAGATGTGACGTAATGACGTATTATAGCCTACTAGCTGAGACCCTTCTTTATGTGTGCAGATGTGACGTAATGACGTATTATAGCCTACTAGCCGAGACCCTTCTTTATGTGTGCAGATGTGACGTAATGACGTATTATAGCCTACTAGCCGAGACTCTTCTTTATGTGTGCAGATGTGACGTAATGACGTATTATAGCCTACTAGCCGAGACTCTTCTTAATGTGTGCAGATGTGACGTAATGACGTATTATAGCCTACTAGCCGAGACTCTTCTTTATGTGTGCAGATGTGACGTAACGACGTATTATAGCCGACTAGCCGAGACTCTTCTTCATGTGTGCAGATGTGACGTAATGACGTATTATAGCCTACTAGCCGAGACTCTTCTTTATGTGTGCAGATGTGACGTAACGACGTATTATAGCCTACTAGCCGAGACTCTTCTTTATGTGTGCAGATGTGACGTAACGACGTATTATAGCCGACTAGCCGAAAATCTTCTTCATGTGTGCAGATGTGACGTAATGACGTATTATAGCCGACTAGCCGAGACTCTTCTTTATGTGTGCAGATGTGACGTAACGACGTATTATAGCCGACTAGCCGAAAATCTTCTTCATGTGTGCAGATGTGACGTAATGACGTATTATAGCCGACTAGCCGAGACTCTTCTTTATGTGTGCAGATGTGACGTAATTACGTATTACCTACTAGCCAAGCAGAAAGTTTTGAACACTGGCTGGTTATGTACTTGCTCAAGTTTATTTTGGATAATTTTTAACCCAAAAAAGTTACAGACTGCAGCTTTAAAGGTGCTGTATGTAACTTTTTCTCTCTACTAAAGCATAAAAATACCACAATATGTTTGCATATATTGAGGGAACATGCTGAGTCCACATACTCGTTTCTCTGAAAAACACTTCTATTGCCAGTTATTTTACTGTGAAATGTGCGTTTCCAGGCTGGAATGTGTGTTATTGTTTTGGTCTATGATACTGCACGTTGCCAATTTACCAATTTTCATTGTCTATTGCGCTCGTTCCTGTTGCGTGTGCTCAAACTGGCAACCCGTGTGAGGCTGTCCCGTCCGAGGAGCAGGAGCGGGAGAAATTCGACTGCAGTACCTATTGCAACCACTAGTCATTCTTTTATTCTTACAAACTGCACCTTTAATGGGAAACCCAAAAGAAAATGCTTTGGTTACCATTGACTTTCATCATATGGTCAAAAAAGACATTTCTCAAAATATCTTCTTTCTTATTTTCATAGAAGCATGATAGTCCTACTGATTTCGAATGACAGTTTCGAAGGGTCAGTAAATAATGTCAGAAAATTAACTAATAACAGAAACAAAAACATGAACATGTAAGAGATCACTAATATACAGTAAGTAACACAATACAAAAAGACACAATACACAGGAAATGAATACTCTAAAAATATCAAGTTCACAAGTCACATGTCCTCTGGGACAAAAAAACCCCTTCCTCCTTTTAAAGTCAGCACATTTGAGGAATGTGGGACTTCTGGGAAATTTTTCTTCAGTGTTTTATTAGTGAGTCACTTAGATAAGGCCATAAGGGACAGCAGTGGGGATCAGTTTCAGACTGAATTATGTGTGGCTCCTGACTAACATGGCGAACAACAGAGGTACTGTCAGCGAGTGTCCCAGGATGCCATTACCCTGAGGGAATAACACTTCATGTGACATGAAAGGCTTCCTTTATGACAGTTCCCAACTTTTTGTTCACTCAAGTACTGAGAAACATATTCTCTGATGCATTTGGAGAATGTTAGGCACTCAACATATAAAGCAACCCAGTCGAAACCCGTTTAGCGCGGCGCGTTAAGTGTCGAGTGTGGTGTCAGTGTACGGTGTGTCATTGGGTTGGGCCGCCGAGACAGAAAATGGGACCAAATTACTCCAGTGTTGAAATGTGATGATGACTCAAGTCTCTCCGTTCGCATTTCCAAAGGGAATGCCGGGCATTGCTAAAGCAGTCTGACAGGACCTCATAGTCTTATGGAGAAGAGATTATTCATTACCTTCAGATTATCGTTCTGCGGAAACAGTGTCCCGACTATTCACTAAGAATGGAAATATGTTCTGGTTTCATCTATTAGACTCCCTAACTTAAAATTAAAAAGATAGTTCACCCCAAATAAATGTATGATACCATTTTATTGCTGTATATACATTTTCTTGAACATAGATGAACAAACATACATCTTGTCTATTGTGTGCACAATTTTCACTCAAGAAATGTAGTCAATTTCACAAATCTACTTGAGATTAGAAAATAGAAAGACTAAATTCTTTTCTTGTAAAACGTGCAGTCCTTTAATCTTTATTTTACAACTTTGAAAAATGAGTTTCTATAGTGTACATTTTAGTTATTTGTCTAATAATACATAATATATTTTTCACATTCTTTTTAATTATTATTGTCATTTATTTTTGTGTACTGGAAGCTTCACCGATGATGGCAATAATTTTCATTTAGATTCTGAAAAATGACAAATTATTGTGTTACTAGTTTTGGTTGGAGACATTTCTAAAAATCTCTTATTTTATGTTCCACAGAACAAACAAAAAAAAAGTTTTTGACCTCCTCATTTAAAAGTCATAACTGGATCTTCCAGTGAAAATGAAAGATGTATGGATTCTCCAATCTTATAGTCTGCTTAAACTCCGCCTATTTCTTTCAATCCTTACTAAATCCCACATTTAAAAAAAATTGTAATCCGTTTCACTCAGATGTACGTCACAATACGGATAAAAAGATCTGACACTACTTCCATTGCATCTTGATTTCAACATGCATGTGCATTATCTGAAACGGGTTTAAAAACACAAAAGCAACATTTCTGATATCATTTTATTGCTGACTTGGCGTGTTATTGCAACATATGGTTAAGAAACAGTTGTTTAGATTTTTGCCTATTCAAGAAGATACAGTACAAACTGTACTTGCTTGACATAACCAAAGCATAAACTGGGTCCCTACACCGGACCTCCTCTGATCTGCTGTTCACTGATCCATTGCTCCTGTCTGCCTTCCTGCCTGCTGTGAGTTTGTTTGCGTCGAGGCTGTAAGCTCTACGCCTCGTATTAGCTTTGTATTTCTTTCTGTTTTGAACCATCATTTACTATCATTTCTAGTTGTTTATATTAATAAATATAGTTTACCCACCATCTCAGATTAACCTTACATCGCTAGCTTCCGTTATTGTTAGCACAGCACGTGTTTACGCGCCACCCGCGCTCATTTCTTTATTATTTATTTTCTCTCGCGCGCCCGCGCCTTTGAGTTCATAAAAGCCCAGGTAAGTAAGAATCAGTCAACAAAAACGGTGAGTAATGTCTTGTCCTGTTATTGTCACCTGTGTTACATGTCATATGTTTAGTATAGCCTTCTCCGATGGCAATATAGGATTTATTTGTGATAAATGCAAGGAGACAGTCAGGCTGACGGAGAAGATTTCAGAGCTAGAGACACGCATCCAAACTTTAATTGAGGATAGTACTAGAGCTTTAGATACTTTTTTGGATGCGCCTAGCATAGTGAACTCTGTACATGATTCGGTTCCGGCTGAAGTAGAGCCCACGCAGCAGGGCAGATAGGTGACCGTGAGAGATCGCTCTAGTCGCGGATTAAAAAAACACTCTTCCGTTCCGATTACCATAACAAATCGATTTGCCCCACTCAGTGAAACACCCACTGAGAATTCTGTTGATTGTGCCCTGGTAATTGGTGATTCAATCACACGGAACGTGAAAATAGAGACACCAGCCACCATAGTCACATGTTTGCCGGGAGCCAGAGCGCCTGACATCAAAGCAAATTTAAAAGTGCTGGCTAATGCTAATCAAGATCATTATTCATGTCGGCACTAATGATGTTCGACTCCGCCAGTCGGAGATCACCAAAATTAATATTAAAGAGGTGTGTAAACTCGCAAGTACGATGTCAGGCACTGTAATTTGCTCTGGCCCCCTTCCTGTTCGCAGGAGTGATGAGATAGTTAGCAGATTGGCCTCACTCAATGGTTGGTTGTCTAAGTGGTGTCCGTTGAATAATATAGAATTCATAGACAATTGGAAAAGTTTTTGGGGCAAGCCTGACCTGTTGAAAAGAGATGGTATTCATCCCTCCTGGGATGGTGCTGCTCGTCTCTCTAGTAATTTGGCTCATAGTCTTAGAGCTAAAACATGACAATCTGGGGCTCAGGTCAGGAAGCAGACAAACTGGCTAAACCGACCGTCTGCTAGCGGCATCACGTCACCAAGGTCAGATAAATCCCATCACATAGAACCTCTTTCACCTAGATATCATCATATAGAGACTGTGTCTGTTCCCCGAATTTGGAAATCCAAAAAACGTCAGGTAAAAAATTTAATTGATGTTCAACAAATAAAAAACAGATATAATACAGATGAACAAATGATAAAGCTTGGGTTGCTGAATATTCGATCCCTTACCTCAAAATCGCTCATAGTTAATGATATGATTTCAGATTATAATCTAGATGTGCTGTGTTTGACAGAAACCTGGCTAAAACCAAACGATTACATTACTTTAAATGAGTCAACCCCACAAGATTACAGTTATAAACATGAACCTCGTCTGAAACGCAAAGGGGGAGGTGTTGCTGTAATTTATAGTAATATTTTCAAAACCACTAAGAAATCTATTTTTAAATATACTTCTTTTGAAGTGTTGGTGCTTAATGTAAAAATATATTGTGTAAACGATAAATCACGTTTGAGATTTCTGCTGGCTACTGTATACAGGCCACCAGGGCACCATAAAGATTTTATCAAAGAATTTGCAGACTTTCTATCAGAATTAGTATTGGCTAACGATAAAGTACTAATTGTTGGTGATTTTAATATACATGTAGATAATGAAAAAGATGCATTGGGATTGGCACTTAAAGACATTGTAAACTCAATTGGAGTTAGACAACACGTGTCAGGACCCACTCATTGTCGTAATCATACTCTAGATCTAATATTATCACATGGAATAGATGTTGATGCCGTTGAAATTCTGCAGCAGAGCGATGACATCTCAGACCATTATCTAGTCTCATGTAAATTACATTTAGCCAAGGCTGCAAAGCCGACTCCGTGTTATAAATATGTTAGACCTATAACTTCTGCCACTAAAGATTGCTTTATCAATAATCTTCCTAATCAGTTTCATCATCTCAGCATCCCGGATAGCTTAGAAGAACTTGATATTGCAACAGAAACTTTTAACTCTCTCTTTTCCAGCACTTTAGACGCAGTTGCTCCGTTGGGCTTAAAGAAGATTAAAGAAAACAGTCCAACGCCGTGGTACAACGAGCACACTCAGCCCCTTAAGAGAGCAGCCAGAAAAATGGAGCGCAACTGGAAGAAAACAAAACTAGAGGTATTTCGGATTTCATGGAAAGAGAGCTCGATTGCTTACAGAGAGGCTTTAAAAGCTGCTAGATCTGCTTATTTCTCAACCCTATTAGAAGAAAATAAACATAATCCTACGTATTTATTTGAAACAGTGGCTAAACTAACGAAAAAGAAAGCTTCAAGCACAGAAGTTTCAGGCCAACACAGTAATGACTTTATGAACTTCTTCACTTATAAGATTGATAATATCAGGGACAAAATTATAACTATGCAACCGTCTACTACAGAATCGCATCAGGGAGTGCATTGTAGTCTCCCTGAGGAAAATTTTTATTAATTTGTTGCTATAGGAGAGGAAGAATTCTGCAAACTCGTTAATTCATCTAAATCGTCAACTTGTATGTTAGACCCTATACCGACTAAGCTATTGAAAGAGATGCTTCCAGAGATCATAGATCCTCTTCTTAATATCATTAATTCGTCTTTGTCTCTAGGATACGTACCAAAAAACTTTAAGCTGGCTATGATAAAACCGCTTGTAAAAAAAACGCAACTTGATCCTTCAGAATTAGTCAATTACAGGCCGATCTCAAATCTGCCTTTTCTGTCAAAGATATTAGAAAAAGCAGTATCCTCACATCTGTGTTCCTTTCTTGAAAGAAATGATATCTGCGAGGATTTTCAGTCAGGATTTAGACCGCACCATAGAACTGAGACAGCTCTCATTAGAGTTACAAATGATTTACTTTTATCATCCGATCGTGGTTGTATCTCTCTATTAGTGTTGCATTTGACACAATTGACCACAACATTCTTTTAAATAGACTAGAAAACTATGTTGGCATTAGTGGAATTGCACTAGCATGGTTTAAATCATACTCTTACTCTTCATAGCATACACATAATATATTATAGACTTCTATAATTCAATGTTAGGCTGCATAGATTAGGTCAGCCGGAACTGGGAACACTTCCCTTAAATCCTGATGTACTCGTTACATCATCATAAGAAGAATGGCATCTACGCTAATTTTAGTGTCTTTGTTTATCCCGAGGTTTTCCCGCAGCCTGACGGATCCAGGCCGTATCCAGATCTGACTAGGAGCTTTGCCTGGACCCGATGACAACGCAGTGCTGAAGTGCCAACTAGCCGCTCCCTATGGAGGATCCCTTTCCCACTCTACAGATTAAAATTTGTGATTCCGGTTCGCGTACCCGCCCCGAAGTGATACAATAAAACAAAATTCTGTATCAAATTACAGTTACTGTAAATCCGGCCTCTAGTTCATAAACGCCAGAGGAGAACTGGCCCCCGACTGAGCCTGGGTTCTCCCAAGGTTTTTTTTTTTTCTCCAGTAGGTCACCTGATGGAGTTTTAGGACACCAGTAGGTCACTTGATGGATTTTTTCGGTTCCTTGCCACTGTTGCCTTTGGCTTGCTCAGTTGGGGATATTCAAAATAATTAGCCAAGCATTAATACCATTGATCAGCCCTACCAAACGTGGATGTTTTTTCACTAAGAAACAAACATTATGTTATTTGATTGATATTGTGAAGCTGCTTTGATACAATTTATATTGTGAAAAGCGCTATATAAATACACTTGACTTGACTTGACCAAAAGCTCTGATGGATAGAAATACGTACTGTATATGTGTTTCAGGAGTGTGATTAGAGCAAGAAAAGCAAATAGATTACTCATTAGGGTATGTTGCATCAACAATTTTCTTAACTTTTGTTTGCATGAAAGTGTAGCTTTTTGCATTGATTTTCTGCATCATTGTAAAAAAAAAAGAAAAAAAATCAAAGTTGTAAACAAACCATGTTTTACAAGAAAACACCATTTCAGTATTTCTACCTCAAAATGTCATGTTTAAAGTCCCCATGAAATGTTTTGCTTTTAGTATGAATATGTTAGCCTTACTGTTATCTATAAGCTAGTGTGCTCTAAAACAATGACACAATTCACATTTAGAAATATAACAACCCAGCCACAACATATAATTGGGAATAATGCCTTACCTTAACACAGAATGGATTTCAAGGACTTCGCGCGCAGATCAATAGCATCCACCGTTTATATTCGAATCTTCGAGTTAACATGTAGCCTACGTAAACATGATTGGAATTTGCACCGCGGCGCCACCGCACCTTGATGCTCATGACAAGAATAGCATGTATAGTTATCTTTATTGAAGTAAATTAGGTTTAAATCGCCGTCAAGCATGCGTGAATGATATTTTTGCTGTTTTAGACATAATACTCCACGATGATCACATTACACAAAACTGAAATTGCACGTCAAAATAAAACATTGTCAATATTTTTTGAGACCCCCCAAAAGTTCACGAATCACGTTTTCAGGGGAGCCCATGTCTTATTAAGGGGAGCCGAGCTCCCCCGTAGTTCGCACCCTGGATATAAGTGTTTAAAACGTAGTCTCTTATGCTCTCCCGCCAATATGATTTTGATGACATCATTTGTCATCATCACATTTGCCATGCACTAACATAAATTACACACTTTTCAAACTACACATCCTCAGCATGATTATGATCTCAGTTTTGCTTTAGCAACAGTTTCATATTAAATATAAAAGGGGATCTATTAGATTGTGGCTGTCATGATCCGTCAAGCGTGGCTTTACCGAGCTCAGCGGCTCTGGCCGAGCTGTGATATAAACTAAACACTTTTGGCTTTTTAAGAAGGGGAGGAGCTGCTCTATGTCTTCCTGTTTCAGTGAAAACAACGACTTCAGTGGGCCTTTAAATTTACAAGCAATTTCCGAGTGAAAATTGTTTCAAACTTCAAAGTAAATTCTAGACCAAAAAATGTTCAGTGTTCTTGTGATGCAGCATTCCCACTGAAACAACTGAACAAGTGTTATCTGACGCAGCGTAATCTTCAGTGTGTAGACGCCCGACACCTGTAATTAAAGACTCCGTGCAGGACAGAATGAGCTCCCCTATATATCGTGCACCGTGTAGAAAACAGTAAATGTGTGAACAAATGACTGATTTCACCTGCAGCTTCAGCGGCTATTTATAGTGTTGTAGTGTAGGGGCGGAGCTTCAGGTTCTAGAGAGCATTTGATTGGACAGAAAATCTGATGAGAAGCTGAAGTGCAGCATGATGTCATCAAAATCATTGATCCATATTGTTCGCAGTAGTGAGAGACTGTATTTATTGAACGCTTATATCTAGTAATGTGAATTTTGTCATTGTTTTAGAGCACACTAGCTTATAAATAACAGTAAGGCTAACATATATTAATAATTAGGCGATAACATTCACACTAAAAGCTAAAAAAACGAATTATTTTAATTTCATGGGGACTTTAAACATGACATTATGAAGAAATGTAGAAATACAGAAAGTGTCTTCTAGTAAAACATATTTTGTTCACAACTTTTGAAGTTTTTTTGTTGTTGCAATGATGCAGAAAATCAATGCAAAAAGCTACACTTTCACGAAAACAAGTTAAGACAACTGTTGATGCAACCCACTCTGAGGAATCTATATTGACCAATAAGAATTGCTCTAAGAATGAGCTTTTCTTGCTCTCTGATGCGGCCAGGAACCCGGTCGAGAACGAGACCCAGCAGGAATCCCACTGTTGTCTGAAAGCTCAGCATGATCTCCACTTCTCCATTCCTGTCACAGGTGCTGTAATGTCAGGCTAAACCTGGGTGTTCAGAAATGGCTCGCAACAAAACACTCACGACTGGCCTGACTGAGGTGGAGCTGGTACAGAAAAATGTACCCCATAAACCTGCAATCATCTAAAAGCTTCTTTATTTAGTAGCAATTTTTATTTTCATCAGAGAGAAACACTCAATTTCCGCAGAACATCTTGTTACTCGTGTCCATCATGGTTCCCTTTTCCAAAAACTGTTGCTGTTTTCCTGACGTGGCTCTTTGGAAATAAGAGTCTTTTTCATGTACGATCCCAAACTCCAATAAAGCACATCTTGCCGTGTTATTCGTCCAGCAGAAAGTTGATGAGAGCCGTTCTGGGTGAGAGGATGACTCTCTTAATAACGCGGCCCGAGAGAAGACGGGCTCCCAGAGGACTCTTCAACACCAGATCCTGAACCCCCTGTGCGTCCTGAGCCACTTCACGAGGCACCGACACACTCCCACATGCCTTATTATTGATCTGAGGAGAAAACAGACGATATTGATGGCATCTGAGAGGTTCGAGACGGAAGATACATGCATTTCATACATGTTATTTTGAGCTGAAAGTACAGTGGCCGAGAGAGCTCAACACGCTGCAAAGAAAACACGTGCAAATAGAAAACACCCGCAAATTAAGAAAACATCTTCATCAGTTTCACAACACGTGTGTGCTCCAAATACAGAAACACAAAGAGCACAGAACACCTCGGAAATATTTCCAGGGGACGCCAATTAGTGACGGACCCGGCTGGAGCGTGCTTATAGCTCAGTCTACTTTGCTTTATTTATAGTTTTAAACTTGTTTTGTTGTTGTTGTTGTTTATTCATCATTCTATTCATCAAAGAATCCTGAAAAATAAAATGTATCACAACCGTTTTCAACATTGATTGAGCATCAAATGATCATATTATACTGATTTCTGAAGGATCATGTGACACTGAAGACTGCTATGTTTGTTATGATGCTGAAAATACAGCTTTGATCACAGAAATTTTAAATTGCAATAATATTTCACAATATTGCTATTTTAACTGTATTTTGATCAAATAAATGTGGCCTTGGTGAGCAGAAGAGACGAATGCCTGGACTTTTGCACACAGTATACACCATATGTTTGTGCTGTTTATGGACAGTTTAATAATGTGTAAATATAAATTCAAGCAAGGAGTATCTATAATGGAAAATTGTAGTGCACCATTAGATAAGGGGAAAAAGAGAGGCAAGAAAAGATCCAGAGCAGAATCTCAAGGCTTTGAAAAATTGCTTTCAGAAATTAAATTGACTCTACTCCTTAAAATGCATATTCGCCAAATGCTCCATCAGAGGCACAATATTGGTAAAATGATTAAATCAGCTGTAGTTTTAGTTTATAAGCCGACACATTGTGTGTTGGAGTGCTTATGGTGTATCATGGGATGGATCCCTTTGAGGGTGGATGCCTAGCTTTGCGTCTGCTGTTGGTTTTGTGTGTGTGTTTGTGAGAAACACAGCATCTGCTCCTCAGTGTGTCAGACTGCATCATGGGAGAAAATCAACCCTGTTATTATGACTCCCAAAGTAGTTCAGCTGTCGCATAAAGCAGGGGATTCCCTAAAATACTGCCAGCCTGAGGCCTGGCGTGAGTGGGCGCAGCAAAGCCTTCTGGGTCGTACTTGCTTCCTTATTTGTAGATGAATTTATTTTTTGCATCCTTCGTCGTAACCGTTCCTTAAGTGTACTGTGTCAAAAAAAAAAAAAGGGTGGTGAATATTCTTTCCATGGACTTTTGCAAATTGTTTGGTTGAGAAAAACATGAAAATGTACAGTTACATGCATTAGTTGTAGTCAGTTTACTTTTTGTTAATTTAATTTACAGTAGTTTAGCTAGTGACAAACTGCTTTCAGGTGAATTTCTACAATAATAATTATATATTTTTTGCTTGGGCAAGTAATTCAGGTACAGCTTTTTTAGTGCACAAAATCGCCCGCATACCAACCAACCAATGAGATCGTAGAACAATGACGACAGCCAGTAGAATTAGAGCATGAGCATGAACGTTTTATGGATCCGTTTGACTTTTCATCCCACAATTCTGACCTTTATATCTTGCAATTTGAAAAAATCTAAAAAAGCCCATGTAAAAAGTTGCAATTGCATAAAGGCATAAACTGAGGATTACAAGAAACATTCTCTGTTTAATTCTTAGTTTACGCCTTGCAATTCTGACTTTTTAAAACATTTCATGGACGAAAAACACATTCATGAAATTAATATTTCATTCACAAAATAATTTTTTTAGCATGCTGGGTGGATTTTGGCCACAAAAGTGTTTTTCAGCAATCAACATTTAGAAATTTTGCATGAAATGACTTTACATTGCTGTAGACAAAATGTTTTATGTGTAAAAAAAAAAAAAGCCTTAAAGTGTAACAGGATTTTGTCATAAATAAATATACAGCATTTCATGCTCTGATTCAGCGCCACTTCACATCTCACGGCTTAAGGTCCTGTTGTCAGACGTCTAACTCGTACAAAAGTCGGAATTGTGAAATGTACTATAATTCAAAATTCCCAAAATTAATTTCAGAATTCCGAGACTTAACTCAAAATTCTGAGGAAAAACAAAAAAGAATGGCAAGATTTAAACTCAGAAATCAGAGGAAAAAAAGTCAAAATTAAGACGTTAACTCAAAATTCGATGAAAAAAGTAAGAATTACGAGATTTAAACTCAGAATTCAGATTAAAAAGAGACAATTGTGCGATGTTAACTCATAATTACAAGATATAAACTTGCAAAAGAAGGCAGCATAAATTTACCAATTCATACCAAGATTTTTGAACACTGACAGATGCATGAGGACAAGTAGAGACACACAGAAGATTTCAGTGCCCAGATGGGTTCACGTCTGTAATAACCGTTCACTCATCATGCCAAATTCAGAGGCCAATCCCTTCACACACACACAAATTACAGAGCGCCTGTACTGAAACACAGGCTTTTAAGTTGGAGGTAAACACTTTCCCTTTGCCACTTTCCCAGAGAACACCCTGTGCTGAATATTCAGCAAACAACAATCCTGATGACACAAAAATATCCCCAAAACACTGAGGTACCCATTCGTTTGAGAGATGGTTATGCTAAATCCAGCATCACTATAAGCACGGCTCATGCTTAAGGCTCGTGGAGTCAAATCCAGCCCTAACAATATTCAACTTTGAAGAAAGTGAGTGAAGAAATCCCAGAGATAGGACAGAACACGCTAGAATTGTGGCAGTGTATTTGCACCGCTCAGATAAAGCCAGCGCAGACGTGTAAAGAGAACCTGAAGACCAGAGTTACGTAAGGTTACCTCACAGCACAAATGGGAAACGCTTTAGATCACAGCCCGGAAAGTCCTGCGTATTTAAGACGAATTTACAGTGTAACTTTCTGTAATTATAGTGCACCTATGAAGAACCTGCATTTACAGTAAGTAAGGGAACAACATGTAAAGTTTGGGGAATAAAGGGGTAACAACCAGGAGAATTAAAAAATATATTTATACTGTAAGTATTGTAGGGGTACTTATTCTACTATTATGATACAACAATCTTATATCTGGGAGCAATTCATTGTATAGGCTTTTTAAACATTACAGGGTACATATCTATGCATTTATAGAGTGTTTATATATATATATATATATATCAAAAGTGCAGATGTTTAAGTTTGGGCTTACATGTTTCAAGGCAAGTAAAGCTAAAACTATTGCAATTTTTTTAAATACTGGGAAATATACTCTAACTGTAGTTCCAGGGTAAGTACAATACAAATACATACACAATGTAATATCACTGACTCGGAAACCTTTATTTGTAAATGCTTTAACTAGTCCTCACTTTAGATGAGCTCACAAAACAGTTAACTGACCACTACTAAATGCTTTATAACTACCTGAATTAACCCTGAATTACAGTAGAAATGCATGTTAATAAAGCATTTACTAACACACTAAGCAACTATTACTATATATCTGAATAATAAGATGCATGAATGTCCATTTAAAAAGTTTATTAATCATTTACTTACACTTTCTAAGTGATCTTATGAACCACTGACAACTCTTAAATAACTGGTTCATAAATAATGCAATACTTTATTTAGAAATGATAAATGATCATTAATAAAGTATGAAAATACAATTATTAACATTATAGATATGGTTTTTATCAAGAATAAGACATTTAAAAACTATATTTATAAACTGTTTACTAATGTCTATTAATGCTTTATAAATGATGAATTAACGGTTTACTAATGCTTAACTAATGATTAATAGCATGCAGTTATTATAAAGTTACTGAAACGGTATATAACTGGAGTTATAACAAAGGAAAAATAAAACATTCTATAAATGAATAACTGGAACTAGTAAACAGGGACATAAAACAAGACTCCAGGAAAACAAGGTAACAGGAAACAGAGACAAAGCCATGTGCTGACACACACACACACACACACACACACACACACACACACACACACACACACACACACACACATGAAACAAAGATAACAGACAAGGCTGCAAAAGTTGCAATAGTTTTA
>CM060631.1:32166799-32424299 GCA_030578275.1 Meda fulgida | reverse complement strand
ATTATACTGACTATAAGCAACTTTGCAACTACGTCAACAAGTTCATTTCACTTTATTCTAGTAACTGAACCCTCAGCAGTGGTCGCATGAGTGCGGTGTGGCCCAGAGGGTGGCCCAGAGTTATAATAGGGGTTGCAAGGTAGTGTACAGTGGTGTTATGCAAACGTAACCTCTTCAGGGGAATATACGAGACCCCAGTGCAACATTATCCTGCTTATTAATTAAACACAATCTGTTAAAGTGACATATTACCTCAAGATGACTCGCAGAACTGACTTGAGCAGTTTGTTTTCAGTTATAACAGAGCACTAGATGGTGTGATTGACGAATCAGAATTTAGTATTTCAGAGACGTGTAAAAATGAGCTGAATATGATGCATGGTTATTGCATGGCTATTTATGACGCTCACGCAACTTCTGACACAAAGGACAAATAGATTTGCAATGTTCGTTTTGTCGCATCCAGCGAAGACCGACTGAAGACAAGAAAATATGATGATGCATATCAAAATATGTGTGCCTCAAAATATTAACTTGGACCGTGTGAAGCCAAAGTAAATCCTATAGAGTTTCGCTAGCAGTGTCATGTCTTTATGTGCTGAAGTACTGTAGATGGGGGCTTGAAAATATTTCTCTACAAAAGGGGGCCAGAAAAGTCTGGCCTAACCTAACCGTCTACTAATACTCGAATGAGAGGTAAAAGTTAGCTGCAAAGTTACATAGTTAGAATAAATATTTGGAAATTTGTCTACTAATTCTACTATTTGACCATAGGAGTTTAAAATTAATTTGAAAACGTACAGTGGTTTAAACTAGGCCACTGTATAGTAATGTATATGTTTGATTTATGTGGAAGTGTTTGGGGCACAGCTTTTAATCGTGAGACTTCTGTTTTTGAAACCAAGCTCTCAAAAATTATAGAAAAATTTGGAATTAGATTTTTCGGCTTTCAAATATAAATAATTATTGGTTATCTGTATCGGCCAAAATATTCATATCCGTGCATCCCTAAAAATGACAGTAAATTATTATGCAAAAGCATTTAAAATTGATCATGAAAATGAACAATATGATGACTGAATGCACGAGTTCAGGTCATAAATCAAATGAGGTTTGTAGAAAGTATGGAAGAAGAAAAGTCCTAATTAGCAGTGGCAAAGACTGATGTACGGATCACGCTGGATTACTATTGTTGATGCAGGGATATTGTGCCTGTGTTTTTGCTGATATACACTATTATTACCAGTTCAACTGACATTGTGCATACACAAATATGGAGGAGTTTAATAAGGAGTTTGACATAAGCATCATTGATGTCTGAATTGACAAAGCGTTTGGTTCATAAACATTTACAATATAATGTTAAATATAAACACACAGTTAATATGATCTTGACAGTTATGGGCGCCACTGGCTCAGTTCAATGCATATGGGTTTTGAGTTGTAAATGTAGTAAACATAAGAAATACAGAATTTCATGTAAGGTATTTATAACAATATAATAGGTGTAAACACAAATAACCCTGTCGGGCCACAGCGCAGATATGCACCAGGAACATGAAACAATATAAGTGTGAGACGTGCAGTGTGTCATGCTTGCTTGTGTACTTCAGCAGGGTGTACCAGACTCTTTCAGCATTAGATGAGCTGGACATGGACATGTTTCCCTGGAGGGTAGATCCACCAAGCCCAAGCTTAACATCCAAATGAGTGAGTGTTGTAAAATACAGTCTACTGTTGCTAAACTGCAGGAAGTGTTTGATATTAAACAAAGACACACTGTTCCCGGCGGCTTTCTGTGCACGCTTCGACGCGGGCCGAACCCGATAAGCAAGCGCTTTGGATACGCGTCTAAACACGCACACACAAAAGTGTCAAAATGCTTTTTGGAGAGTACTCACATAAACACGGAGTTATCGTCTTAAGTAAACGTACACATTTGAGAAAGAAGACACGTGTGTATCAGTATGTTGGATCGGTGCATTAGCTCTTAAGCCCGCGACACACCAAGCCGAACTAGCGGCAGGGAACGCTGACTGCGTCGTCTCCTCGCGTTGGTTTTGGTATCAGCAAAAAAATCTGAGCTTGAACACACCTCAAGGATTATTCTGACTGTCAACTAGCATGTGTGTTCTGCGTCTGCGTGCAAGTAGATATGTGTACATCAGCAGGTGTCAATAGTCTATTTTCGTCATTCAAAAAAGGAAGCCGAAACTAGGCCTGCAGATATACACACCGTAAACAAAGCAGCGCTTGCTTGCCATTTTGATAATCAAATCACAATGATCACTTTCTTCATGTTTCTCCGGTCGGCTCATGTTATTATGAAAATATTCAAGCATTCGAATGCTCAGATAAGATGATATAAAATAACAGGCTTCTGTCTGTACCATTTTGACTTCTTCGCTCGCTTTCATTACTTTCACTTTTATTCTCGTTCGCCAAGCTAAACAGCCAATCAGAGTGTTCTCTCTCTTTCAGTTTCTCTCTAACAACTTTCAGTTTGTTCCTCACAAAACTATCGTATAACTTAAGAAGAAGTTAAGCACATACAGAAAGTCTTATGAACCACTTTTATGACACCTTTCTTTTAGTAGCTTGGCAGTGTCATCCACGTTCACTTTTATTGGACTGTCCAGCTTTGTAAACGCTTGTAGAGTAAATGTGGATGTTGTCGAGTCTGTGGTACCTGCCCAGAGTTCAGAAGCCAGGTGTGGACACATGGGCGCCGTCATCACACAGAGCGAAGCCAAAGCCTCCTCGAACTCCACGCTGTGCAGAACCACTCCAGCCGACGCGTGCTAGTCACAGAGAAAACACAGCTCAGAAACTCAAGCAATCATTTGATTTACAAACGCATTATTCTGAAAGACTTACTGAGAGTGTGTTGGTCAGGCCCATGAGTCGAGAGATGGCCGCGTTAAACAAGAAGTCCTCTGTGAAGTGGCCGGTGACCTGACAAGAGAATAATCTTGCTTAGCAATGTTGCCACGCTTCGTATCGTACCAGAAGCTCAAAATGATCATATTTGGATTAAAACTATCATACACGAGTCAAACGTGCACAATACAGCTGTTTGTCTAGATCAACAACTTTTTGACACGACCAGCAAATTACTTTATTGCAAAACTATCGACGTATGGGTTTTCCAAACTTTTTTCTTGCAAAACATACAGCGATGTTTATCATATACAACATTGCATACGATATATAAAAGGAGCGTTAACTTGTGCTCGTGAGAGAGTCATTCTCCACGATGATTGGCCGAGAAGACGTAACGTGAGATGAGATGGAAGATTTTTTTAAATTATTCATACACTCATAATCTTGAATCATAATAACTTGCCCTCCCTCTCACTCTTCTCTGATGACGAGGGCGGGGCAACCTGTCACTCACATGAGATCAGCCAATAGCAAACCACAACCATCCAATCAATTCCTCATAGACGAAATCAAGCCCCACCCACATTTGTTCTTGTTCCAGAAGCAGTTTAACTGGGATACAGTGCGTCAAAATAGGAGAGAAAAGACTATTGCTACTTGTGTTTCATGACGACATTAAAGGACACTAGAGCTCTGTCCCAAAGCCTGAACTGCCCATCTAAGCGTCTTTATTTACTGCATATAGCGCTTTATACAATGCAGATTGTTTCAAAGAAGCTTCACAGTAATAAACAGAACAATAAAAACCCCAACTCTGAGTATTCAATTGTAAGCTAATGTGGTTAGCTGGTTGTGGTTAGCTAATGTGGTTAGATGGTTGTGGTTGGCATGTGTTGCTGTCTATCCATCAGTCTGCTTGTGTACTGCAGAAGCTGTAGAGGTTCCTCATCATCAGGGGATGGAGGTTTATTCCCTGATAAAGCCTGACGTGAACACATGACCTCTGCTGGTGGAAGCTGCTCTTTTCACCGGGTTCCTCTGGATGGACTCCACATCAGAACGGAAAGAACAAACCACTATCCTGGAGAGGCCCTGACCGGAGGAAGGACAGAACTGATGACAGCGGCTTTTCCCGGCACAAGATCAGATGCTGCGAGTCTCTGGACTGGATCCAGTCGAGTCCAGAGGTACTTTTACCAGCGCAAAATCAATCTCAGCCCTGGAGAGGCTATTTATACTGGCTATATTTACACATTCCACACTTAACGTCACTTTCCCACTGGACACACCCTTTCATTTGCTAAAGAAATAGTCCAAAATGAAAATGATGTAATTTACTGTATGCACCTCCATGTCATTATACAATACTTTTTTTCAGTTTGGGGTCGGTACGATTTGTTATGTTTTTTAAAAGAAGTTTATTATGCTCACCAAGACTGCATTTATTTGATCAAAAATACAGTAAAAATAGTAATATTATGAAATATTATTAGCATGTAAAATAACTTTTCTACATGAATATATAGTTACATGTAATTTATTCCAGTGATCAAAGCTGTATTTTCAGCATTATTACTCCCGTCTTCAGTGTCACATGATCCTTCAGGAATCACTCTAATATGATGATTTGATGCTCAAGAAACATTTATGATTATTATCAGTGTTGAAAACAGTTATGCCTTTTCATATTTCTGTGGAAACTGTGATACTGTGATTAATCTAAAGTTCAAAAGAACAGAATTTATTTGAAATAGAAACATTGTGTTTACTGTCACATCTTTGCCGAATAAAAATGTGAATTTCTAAACCTGACTTTCTTCCATGGAACACACCAGCAGATGTTTAGCCGAATGTTCAGGCTGGTCTTTTTTCTGAAACAACGACTGTCAAACACCAAAAGGGCCTAGAATGGGATTTGAGTCCATGAACTACTTTATGGGGCTGTTTGTGCTTATTGGTGTCAGATGTGGTTATTATATGCAGTTGATGGGAGAAAGAAACTGCTAAAACATTCTTCAAAACATCTTTTGTCTTCCACAGCAAGGTCATATTAGGGACAACATAGAGTAAATGAACAATGAAAGAATGTTCATTATTCTTTCACATTAAAAAATAATATGATCAATAATCAAGGAACTTAATGTTTTTACTTGACTTTAAATCAACAAAATAATGTAACAAATTTATTTTATTCATACGAGATTCAACTAGACAAGAATTTAAATGAGGAGTTGAAATGACTTGCACAGCCAATTTGATTTTTCCTAAAAAATTAAGGCAGCAAATAAACTTAGGTGCAATTATTATTATTTTTACCGTGTTCAGAGGTTACCATACTGTACTCTGCTTTGGGAGGAAAGAGTATTTTTGTCATTATTACACATGAAGTTTATATATATTATATATTGGTACTTTCAAGAATCAGCTCCAACCCAAGCATATCTAAACTAAGCAGAATAATCAATCCAAGCATATCTAAACTAAGCAGAATAATCCGCCCAAGCATGTCTAAACTGAGCAGAATAATCAACCCAAGCATGTCTAAACTAAGCAGAATAATCAACCCAAGCATGTCTAAACTAAGCAGAATAATCAACCCAAGCATGTCTAAACTAACCAGAATAATCCACCCAAGCATGTCTAAACTAAGCAGAATAATCCACCCAAGCATGTCTAAACTAAGCAGAATAATCAACCCAAGCATGTCTAAACTGAGCAGAATAATCAACCCAAGCATGTCTAAACTAAGCAGAATAATCAACCCAAGCATGTCTAAACTAAGCAGAATAATCCACCCAAGCATGTCTAAACTAAGCAGAATAATCAACCCAAGCATGTCTAAACTGAGCAGAATAATCAACCCAAGCATGTCTAAACTAAGCAGAATAATCAACCCAAGCATGTCTAAACTAAGCAGAATAATCCACCCAAGCATGTCTAAACTAAGCAGAATAATCCACCCAAGCATGTCTAAACTAAGGAGAATAATCAACCCAAGCATGTCTAAACTGAGCAGAATAATCAACCCAAGCATATCTAAACTAACCAGAATAATCCACCCAAGCATGTCTAAACTAACCAGAATAATCAACCCAAGCATGTCTAAACTAAGCAGAATAATCAACCCAAGTGTGTCTAAACTAAGCAGAATAATCAACCCAAGCATGTCTAATAATCAACCCAAGCATGTCTAAACTAAGCAGAATAATCAACCCAAGCATGTCTAAACTGAGCAGAATAAATCAACCCAAGCATGTCTAAACTAAGCAGAATAATCAACCCAAGCATGTCTAAACTGAGCAGAATAAATCAACCCAAGCATGTCTAAACTAAGCAGAATAATCAACCCAAGCATGTCTAATAATCAACCCAAGCATGTCTAAACTAACCAGAATAATCCACCCAAGCATGTCTAAACTAACCAGAATAATCCACCCAAGCATGTCTAAACTGAGCAGAATAATGCACCCAAGCATGTCTAAACTAACCAGAATAATCAACCCAAGCATGTCTAAACTAACCAGAATAATCCACCCAAGCATGTCTAAACTAAGCAGAATAATCAACCCAAGCATTTCTAAACTAACCAGAATAACCAACCCAAGCATGTCTAACCTAAGCAGAATAATCAACCCAAGCATGTCTAAACTAAGCAGAATAACCAACCCAAGCATGTCTAAACTAAGCAGAATAATCAACCCAAGCATATCTAAACTAAGCAGAATAATCAACCCAAGCATGTCTAAACTAAGCAGAATAACCAACCCAAGCATGTCTAAACTAACCAGAATAACCAACCCAAGCATATCTAAACTAAGCAGAATAATCAACCCAAGCATGTCTAAACTAACCAGAATAACCAACCCAAGCATGTCTAAACTAAGCAGAATAATCAACCCAAGCATGTCTAAACTAACCAGAATAACCAACCCAAGCATGTCTAAACTAACCAGAATAATCAACCCAAGCATATCTAAACTAAGCAGAATAATCAACCCAAGCATGTCTAAACTAAGCAGAATAACCAACCCAAGCATGTCTAAACTAACCAGAATAACCAACCCAAGCATGTCTAAACTAAGCAGAATAATCAACCCAAGCATGTCTAAACTAACCAGAATAACCAACCCAAGCATGTCTAAACTAAGCAGAATAATAAACTCAAGCATGTCTAAACTAACCAGAATAACCAACCCAAGCATGTCTAAACTAAGCAGAATAATCAACCCAAGCATGTCTAAACTAAGCAGAATAACCAACCCAAGCATGTCTAAACTAACCAGAATAACCAACCCAAGCATGTCTAAACTAACCAGAATAACCAACCCAAGCATGTCTAAACTAAGCAGAATAACCAACCCAAGCATGTCTAAACTAACCAGAATAATCAACCCAAGCATGTCTAAACTAACCAGAATAATCAACCCAAGCATGTCTAAACTAACCAAAATAACCAACCCAAGCATGTCTAAACTAAGCAGAATAACCAACCCAAGCATGTCTAAACTAACCAGAATAACCAACCCAAGCATGTCTAAATTAACCAGAATAATCAACCCAAGCATGTCTAAACTAAGCAGAATAATCAACCCAAGCATGTCTAAACTAACCAGAATAACCAACCCAAGCATGTCTAAACTAAGCAGAATAACCAACCCAAGCATGTCTAAACTAAGCAGAATAACCAACCCAAGCATGTCTAAACTTAGCAGAATAATCAACCCAAGCATGTCTAAACTAACCAGAATAACCAACCCAAGCATGTCTAAACTAAGCAGAATAACCAACCCAAGCATGTCTAAACTAAGCAGAATAACCAACCCAAGCATGTCTAAACTAAGCAGAATAACCAACCCAAGCATGTCTAAACTAAGCAGAATAATCAACCCAAGCATGTCTAATCTAACCAGAATAACCAACCCAAGCATGTCTAAACTAACCAGAATAACCAACCCAAGCATGTCTAAACTAAGCAGAATAACCAACCCAAGCATGTCTAAACTAACCAGAATAATCAACCCAAGCATGTCTAAACTAACCAGAATAACCAACCCAAGCATGTCTAAACTAACCAGAATAACCAACCCAAGCATGTCTAAACTAAGCAGAATAATAAACTCAAGCATGTCTAAACTAACCAGAATAACCAACCCAAGCATGTCTAAACTAAGCAGAATAACCAACCCAAGCATGTCTAAATTAACCAGAATAATCAACCCAAGCATGTCTAAACTAACCAGAATAACCAACCCAAGCATGTCTAAACTAACCAGAATAACCAACCCAAGCATGTCTAAACTAAGCAGAATTGAACAGAAACAGAAGGGATCAGTAGTGACCCCCAATGGTCAAAGAGTGCAACGCATTCCTCACTCTTTGCTACACATAGGGTCAGTCCAGATACCCACTCTGGCAGTCCTTGCACTTGACCGCTTGTCTACTTACATGATGTACTTCCTGTGTTTAAGTGAGCCTGAAGACTGCAAGTGTGTGTAAAACGTTTGATTACCCGATGGGACACACTTGTCATGTTGCAAAAAATGCATGTGTATTCAGAGCTTTATTTTGACTTTGCATTTTAAAATAAACTTCTAAAGGTCTGATCAGTAGTCCCTATGTTACAGAAGACACCAATTAAAAATTGTGGAGCTTCTAATTCAGTTATAAAAAGCAGTGGCAAATGTTGTACAAAAAACATTTGCACAAATAAAATGTGCAACACTTTATATCTCACTACCAAATTATATATCTAATTAATTTAACTTACAGTGGAATGTTTTTCTCGAACTCATGTGATTTCGGGGCACACGAGTTCCAGAACATGATGCATGATGGGATACGCTTAGCTTTGAATACCACTCCGAATCAGTATTTTATATAGTGTCTGTTTAATGTACGTTCAGCGCTTTGGCATTTTTAAGACATGGGACTAGACAGACTTCAGCACTTCCTGTTCAAGTGGCCAAGACTGCAAGCGTGGGTATTTGGACAGGCCCCTGGTTAAAGGGTTAATTTTCATTTTGGGGTAGCATGACCCAACAGCCCCTGCTGGTAGATGCTGTAACTACACCAGCACAGTCTGGGGCAAACTGCAGCCTTCTCCATTGAATACCATTCAAAGTAGCCCTGCATCCTGAATATAAAGTTTTATTATATTACTTACTAATTTATTTCAACCATTGCTCCGTAAGTGTATATGTGGTGGCAACTGCATTTACTGGTACGACGCTCAAATATGTAGTAAGTAACTTACTGCTCATTTACTCTCCAAGCAGGGGAAATGTGTATCTGTGTGCAACAGGCTGCAGAAGATGACGACGTGAGAAGCATTGACGTGTAAACATCAGTGTCGCCTCTGGGGTGTCCTCACCTGTGTGATGGCGTAGTTCTTGTTCTCCCAGATCTTCTTGGCCTCGGAGCGCTCTCGCTTGTTCAGGACGGACGGGTCGGGCGTCTGTTGACCCTCGCGGGCCGTTCGCAGTTTGGTGACCAAACCCCACAGACGGGCCTGCCATCTCAACACCCCTGGGATGGCATCAGCTACGCACACACACACACACACACACACACACGCACACACGCGCGCACACACACACACACACACGCGCACACACACACACACACACACACACACACACACACACACACACACACACACACACACACACACACACACACACACACAGAGAGAGGTGCTGTCAGTGTTCTGGATGGATTAGGGATAAAGCCATTCACACAGGATGCATTTACTCCTCTCAAGTCTCTCAAATGTTATAAAATCTCCATGCAATAAGAAATTAAATTAATTTAAAAAAGTTTTATAAACAGTGGCTCTCAAACACTTGTGAGGGGGACACACAACTTAATATCATTCAATATAGCATAATTAAATATATAGAAATGACTTAAAACAAGCATTAAAATAAGGTTGTAAACAGATGTAAACCGACATCACATTTCTTAATTTAATTCATTTTTTTAATTCAAACATCTGTCTTTTGCTGTTAAGAATGAGGGCTTCCAAGATCTTGGAAACCTGGATATAAATGGGAATTTTGTGTGAATTATAAAAAAGCTTCAAGAAAAAAAAAGAAAAAAAGTCAAGTGTGAGTGTGAACACTGAAGAGCATTCAATTTCTTAAAACTTCTGAAATTAGGGAAATTACCATTATTTTATTTTATTATTTTAATATAAAAACCCATTGTAATGATTTGAAAGCAGTGTGCACTCACTCTTGACGTCCCATAAGATGTCCTGCTCAGGGGGAGCCGCGTACAGCAGGTAGAGGCGCGTGGTGTCGATGCCGTACTGATGCAGCACCTCCTGCGGGTCCAGCCCGTTGTGTTTGGATTTACTCATCTTCTCCCATGTGACCTGCAGCCGGCTCCCGGTGTCCCTCTGAACGGGCTCTGGACCTGCCACAGAGAGAGAGTGTGTGTGTGTGTGTGTCATGAGAAACATCACTGTTTACAGCTGAAAGTAACATCTAAAATGCCTCTCCATTGGATTTTAAGGAAGGGCTCTCTGATTTCATGATTACTGGTCAAAAGGTCAGTACGATTTTTTTTTTTTTAACGGGGTACTATGATGCTTTTTTACATGTTCAACTTTCTTTAGTGTGTAATGTTGCTGTTTAAGGGCATGAAAAAGCTCTGCAAACTCACAAAGATCTTCTCTATATCAGTGTCAGTGTTTCTGAACTCCTGAAGCGCCTCTATTGTAGTCTCGAGTTTCTTCCAGGAACACGTCACAATATTCCTCATTTACATAATTCATTCGCAGAATAAAGGGGCGGGGCCTGGTTGAGTTAGTTAGTAGTGTGTTAAACTGGTGGTTATGGAAAGGGGCGGGGCATTTCCCAAACACACTCGAAGCGCTCGACCAATCACAACACACTGATCCAGCCGACCAATCAGAGCACAGTGTGCTTTTCAGGAGGAGGGGCTTCATAGAGACAGGAAGTAAACAGAGCGTTACTGACAGACTGGGAAGAGACGAGATTAAACATTAAACACAAAATGTTTTGAACATTCAAGTATGAAAACCTGTTCTAGTAGACCTCAAAAACACTTTGACTTTAAAAAGGGAAAAAATATGGCCTCTTTATTTTAATACTTTTATTCAGCAAGCATTAAATTGATCAGAAGTAACACAAAAAAAACATTTATAGGCCCCTATCATACACCCGTAGCAATGCAGCGCCAGAAGTGACGCAAGTGTTTTTCTGCTAGTTTCTGCCGACACATTTTTCATTTACACGTCCTGCACCACGTTGTTTAAACAGCAAATGCATTTGTGCCCATGGGCTGCTGTCTGAAAACGAGATGTGTTCAGGCGCTTTGTTGGAGCAAAGCACACACACACACACACACAGACACACAGCTTTAACCTCGTGCACAGTAGAAGCATTCAGTTTTTTCGCTTGCAAATCCGCCATGTAAATAGTGAATCCGCCGTGGCGAGAGCACAACTGTGTTTTAAAGGGAATGATAGATGAGACTCTGATTGGTTTATTTCATGTTACGGCCAAAACACACCCATTACTCATTAAGAGAAGCCCTTTTAGACCATGCGCTGCGCACGCTGACCATTTCTCCCGTCGTTAAACTACCAAAAGTGGATTCAGACGCGCCAGAGGTGTACTTGCGCCGCGCGCTTCAGACCATGCGCTTAGATCCTTAAAATAGGGCCCATAATGTTACAAAAGATTTCTGTTTCAAATAAATGTACTGACTATAATTCATCAAAGAATTTCTGAGATTTTTTTATCATGGCTTCCACACAAAAATGAAACCGCTTCATTGATAATAATCAGAAAAGTTGATCAAAAGGTATCTGCACTTTCAAACATAAAAATGGGCATTCCACAGGGCTCTATACTTGGCCCTTTGCTGTTTAGTCTCTTTATAAATGGCTTACCTCGCACTGCTCAGGTGCCAGATGTCAGCTCTATGCGGATGATGCAGTTCTTTATGTACCCGCCAAGTCACCTGAGCAGGCTGCAGCCGTACTGTCTACTAGTGTGTCTGACTAAATTTCTCAAAAACAGTTTCCATGTGTTTTTCCATTAAAAAAATAGATTTAATATTAAGTTACAAAATATAGAAATTCATCCAGTTACAGAATTTAAATATTTAGGATTAGTTTTAGATCCTCAACTTAAATTTGAAAAATGTATAAAGAAAATCCTAAAAACTTTACAAAGTAATCTCAATTGTTTTAAACTAATTAGAAGCTACATACAAGTCAGGCAGCCCTGCTGTACATGCATGCTATGATATTTTCTCATATCTCATATTGCATGACAACATGGGCACAAGCCGCTCCCACTGCAATCAAACGCATAGGTTCTTTATATAACCAAGCAATAAAACTTTTGGATAAAAAAAAAACATTACGATATCATCATTGCAGCATCTTTAAGAAATATAATTTAATGAATTTTGATAGCTTTAGCAATTTTTCCTTTCTTAAACTAATTTATAAGTGCATTAATAATTTAGCACCTGAGCCACTAAGTACATTTATTGAGAGGCAGGACAACATCCGAGTCACTAGGAGCTCCACTGATCATGACTGTAAAACAGCATTCAGCAGGACCAGCTTTGGACAGACGACCGTCTCTGTGAAGAGCTCTAAACTCTGGAACTCATTATTACCTTTTAAAATCAAGACTGTGCCTGACTTTAAGATGTTCACTTCCAGGCTTAAAAACTGGTTAAAAATAAACCAAAAGTGTACTCATTTTTAACTATTATAAAAGTTGTACATGATATGTATGAATGTTTATATTATTATTTTTTTTTTATGATTATTATTATATTTTTTTATTGAAGTAGTTAATCATGTAAATTTTATTGTGTATAAAAGCCCTTCCAGGGACAGGAGTTGAAAATTAGCAATAGCTATAAACTTTATGTGCAACACATTAGTGACATGCTTGGTTTTGACACTATGTTTGTTTGCATTGTCCCTGTCAAATAAAATTTAAATAAATAAAATATTCTAGAGCATCAAATCATCATATTAGAATGATTTCTGAAGGATCATGTGACACTGAAGACAAATTCAGCTTTGATCACAGGAATAAATTACATTTTACAATATATTGATTTCAAATTGTAATTATATTTTTCAATATTACAGTTTATACTGTAATTTTAATCAAATAAATGCAGCCTTGGTGAGCAGAAGCGATTTAATTCAAAAATCCTACAGACTTTTAAGCGGTATCTCTGAAAGACCCTGTGCACACCTGTATGAAGCGCTCACACCTGTGATGGGACACTCAGGGGGGTGTAAACAGGGTCTTTGTGTGATCTGGTGAGTTTGAACCCTCGGGGAGAGACACAGCTGTGTTTACTCCTGTGTTTACACTGTTTACACACACACGCATTATAAAACCATCGTCGCTAAGATCACAGAAATTACAGCCGTTTTTGGGAGCCAATTTAGATGCTAGAGCAAGTCATGTTTACCCTGTTGCCTGGCAACAAAAATGACCATTTTAGATCCAGTATCCACAGCAAGCATCACACGAAGAGTGAGAAATGTGAGATGCTAGAGTCTCATTTGTTTTACACACTGAAATGACACAAGCTGTCTGACAGTCTTACACTTCATGCTGATTTGCTTAATGCAGTTTCTAGGAGTCAGCGCACATATTTAACACTAGTAAACAAAGTTACCTGCTTTTTTTCAGGATGGTTCAAGGTTTGAGTCTTTACCAATAAGGCAATTTCTTCTTTTAACGGAAGACAGGCTTCCATTCCCATAGTTCGTATATGCAAAACTATATATGACCCGTGCTGGTGAGCAAAAATGAGCAAATTTTTAAAAAATGTGTTATTTTCACATTCTCTATTACAAAAACCTTCAAAATGATGTATGATTTGTTTCTGTTGGATTCAATAGACTCAGCAAAGTAAACTGAGAAGAAAAAAATAATCACCTAGCAACTGTACAGTACCTTAAAATCCCTGGTGATTCCAGCAAATCTGGCACACACAAAGGCAAAACCAAATTTCTATAAGAAAATACATATTCAACTTGTTTTCCATGATACCGCCACAATTGTTTGATTAATATTAATAAAACAGACAGCCTATATTAAGACCTACTGTACCGCACAGATCTAATATAATGTTGGACATATTCACTGACGACATAACAGGTCATGTCTGCGTGGATACTCGTATTCTGTGCATGTGTGTATATCTGGCCGTCACATCTGATCGGTTTTCATTAACAAAGGAAACGCACTCCTCTTAGAAAACGTACAAATAAAGATACTTTTCGATGTTTAAATCGCTACACTAAGGCTTAACAAACTCTTTCAAAGTTTTTCACTTGTTTTGCCTGTAGCTCGAAATGATCCCGTGCACATTCAGACTCATTTTGCCAGCACGGGTCACATATATTCTTCTTTATCATCAGATTCATGTGCAGTTTCCTCCTAAACAGTCGCAGAGTTTAACTATGAGCCAAAAGAAACTCCAACAGCAGATTTCACGAATCCGACACAAACACCAGCATTGATGGCAAAATACTGTACTTCATATCACTCTCACACACACACACACACACACACACCTGTGAAATCAATGTCTTCTTTCTGCAGGTACTGGCCGGTCTCTGCCAGCCTGAACGTCTGGCCCTTTATGAGACCCTGAACCAGCAGTTTTCTGAAGGGCTCCCTGAAAAGAAGGAAGAGAATGGACATACATTCATGGACACCCAATCTGCCATATGAAGACAACAATCACAGAGCGTGAGGATTTTTGAGGAAGACATTCCAGGATTTTTCTCCATATATGAATGGTGAATGATGATCAGCGTAGACCGTTTTTGATGGTCCAAAATCCATGTTTATGCAGAGCGCTTCATACGACCTCTGAAGTCGAAGTGCTGAAATATGATAATATATGATTATGAAACACAGATTATCTCAGTGATCATTCATAGATGGAGAAAAATCCTGGAAGGTTTTCCTCAAAAATCTTACACGACATTTTCATTTTTGGGGAAAGTATTTCTTTCCGAATCCTCATGTTAAACCTGTATTCTGTTATTTGTGATTATTTGGAAGAATCTCTTAAAGCATCAAAAAGGAAAGAAAACACCATAGAAGAATCATTTTAAGAAAATATTCCATCCAACATGTGAACAAGTCATCACAGAACTTGACTTGGACTATTGAATTTTATTGAATTTTTTCAAGCTTTTTTTCGCTGAAAAGCTGGTGGTCACTATATGAACTGTCTACTTTTCATGTTCCACAATAAAAAATAACAACTTACAAGATTATTCATTTATTGGTGAGTGAATGATCACAGAATTGTTGTTTTTAACTGCAATAGTTAAGATGAACTAAGAATGAACAATACTACAGCATTGATTAATCTTAGACAGATTGTCAATTTCTACATTTAATATGTTCTTAAGATCAAAAGTATCTGTATCTGTTATCATTATTTAATGCAGTGTGAACTAACATGAACATTTTTTTTAACTAACATTAACAAATATTAAAAATAGCTGTTTAATGTATTGCTCATTGTTAGTTTACGTTAGTTAATGCATTAATTCACGTTACGTGTTTCCAACTGTTCCTTTAATAAATGTTCCTTTTTAATAAGGGTTAATAAACTAATTTTATTCTTACTATCATAGTATAGAAAAAAGAAATGGCTTTCCTTAAAATACAGTAATTTCTTCAAAGAAACTACATTTCATTTAAATATCATAACTAAGGGCAACTTTGCCAAAGTAACTTTTCATAATTAAATGAAGGTAACATTTTACAGTAATGTTTCATTAACTGCATTAGTTAACAGTAACTAGAAATGAAAAATACTACTGAAGAATTTACAAATATAAATACATTTTAACATTATTTAAATAAAAATCTGCTAATATTATCTAAATGGTCTCAATTAACATGAACTAACAATGAAAAGTTGTATTTATAGATCAATAAATACTGTAATAAATGAATTGCTCATTTAAAGTCCCTGTGCTACAGACCCACTAAAATGATTTTATTCATACGTTTTCTGATTTTCTCTGTAATCTGGTGACTCAGGCTGATAATTGATCCTCGGGGACTTTAAAGGAATAGTTCACTTAAAAATGTGAATTTCTTTCTTCTGCCGAACACAAACGAAGATATTTTGAAGAATGGTGTTAATCTAACAGTTGATGTAAAACATTGACTTCCATAGTAGGAAAAAAATACTATATATACTATAATAATACTAAGTCAATGGGGTCCATCAAGTGTTTTGTTTCTTACATGTAAACAAAAAATCTCTCTCTCTCTCTCTCTCTCTCTCTCTCTCTCTCTCTCTGTCTCTCTCTCTCTCTCTCTCTCTCTCTCTCTGACTCTCCCTCTCCCTCTCCCTCTCCCTCTCTCTCTCTCTCTCTCTGTCTCTCTCTCTCTCTCTCTCTCTCTCTCTCTCTCTCTCTCTCTCTCTCTCTCTCTCTCTCTCTCTCTCTCTCTCTGACTCTCCCTCTCCCTCTCCCTCTCCCTCTCTCCCTCTCTCTCTCTCCCTCTCTCTCTCTCTCTCTCTCTCTCTCTCTCTCTCTCTCTCTCTCTCTCTCTCTCTCTCTCTCTCTCTCTCTCTCTCTCTCTCTCTCTGTCTCTCTCCCTCTCTCTCTCTCTCTCTGACTCTCTGACTCTCTGTCTCTCTCTCTCTCTCTGACTCTCCCTCTCCCTCTCCCTCTCTCTCTCTCTCTCCCTCTCCCTCTCCCTCTCCCTCTCCCTCTCCCTCTCTCTCCCTCTCTCCCTCTCCCTCTCCCTCTCTCTCCCTCTCTCTCTCTCTCTCTCTCCCTCTCCCTCTCCCTCTCCCTCTCTCTCCCTCTCCCCCTCTCTCTCTCTCTCTCTCTCTCTCCCTCCCTCTCCCTCTCTCTCTCTCTCTCTCTCTCTCTCTCTCTCTCTCTCTCCCTCTCCCTCTCCCTCTCCCTCTCCCTCTCCCTCTCCCTCTCCCTCTCTCTCCCTCTCTCTCTCTCTCTCTCTCTCTCTCTCTCTCTCTCTCTCCTCTCTCTCCTCTCTCTCTCTCTCTCTCACACACACACACACTGCAAATTTGTTTTCTGAATATTATCCTTCACACTTTAATAATGATTTGCTGAACGAAACAGATGCTGAACTCTTGGTTGAGGAATTCTACAAAGCATCCTCTATATCTCTGGACACAGTTGCTCAGCTTAAGCGTAAAAAGATGAAGGTTTCTGGCCAGCCGTGGTTAAATGATGTCACCCGTGCTCGAGTGCAGAGTGAAGTGGGAAAGAAGATCCGATACAGGTCTCATTTGACAGTTTAAAATCGAGTCTGTCCAGCTATCAAACGCCAGTAAGGAAGGCAGAATCTAATTTCTTTTCTCAATTAATCACTGACAACGCGAAGAGACCAAGCGTCCCGTTTGATGCGACTGATTCTCTTCTAAACCCGACTATGAATATTTTATCTGAGGTCTCTTCAGACCTTTATGAAGATTTTTAAAAACATTTCACTCAAAAAATCAATGATATTAGAAGCTCCACGGTTTCCTCATAACCATGTCACTTCCAACTGCTTCCCCTATGAGTTGTCGGTCTAACTTTCTTCAATTCAGTTAGCTGATATAATATCTACTATGAAGAGTTCAAGTTAGATATGATCCCGGCTCGTCTTTTTAAGGATCTTGTGATCAGCCCTATGGTCACAGCTATAGTACACCGCTCTTTAGCCAAAGGTGTTGTTCCAGTGTTCCTTGTTTTAAACATGCAATTGTGAAACCTCTGTTGAAAACGCCTCAACTTGATCCGGAAATGTGCAGTAACTATCGACCAATCTCTAAACTGCCTCTCATCGCTAAGCTTTTGGAGAAAGTAGTATTTTCAGTTTCAGTCTTATTTGGATTCTTTTAATATTTTGGACATGTTTCAATCTGGTTTTAGATGATTTCATAGAACGGATTCAGCTCTGTTGAGGGTTACAAATGACATCTTGCTTGCTCTGGATTCAGGCTTCTTGCACAGGATTCTTGTGCTGTGCTGGACCTGAGCGCTGACCATAACATTCATCTCGAACGGCTAGAATGTATGGTAAGTGTCAAAGGCGCTGCATTGCAATGCTTTGCTTCAACCATTGTAATAGTAGGACGTACAAAATAGTAGGAATAGTAAAAAGTAGGACATTTTCTGTAAATTTAGGAAATTGCATGGTATGCCCCAGGGATCCATTTTGGGACCTTTATGGTTTTTCCTTTATATGCTTCTCTTGGCCCATATTTTTCAGAAATACAGCATTTCATAATACTGTTATGCAGACGGTTCTCAGTTTTACCTTTCAGCAAGACTTGACACCACTGTTTCATTCGATGTGTTATTGAAATGCATAAATGATATCAAGAGGTGGATGAGGATGACAAATCATTTTCTGCAGCTAATTGAGGATAAAACAGAGGTTTTAATACTAGTTTGTCCTGTAAATTCCTCCCCCGCTCTGGAAGCCCAGTTAGGTCCTCTTTTCAACCAGTGCACGCAAACTAATCAAATACCTTGAAGTCATCTATGACTCTTTCCTATTTTTTGACTAATAAATTAGTGCTGTTATTAGAGGAAGCTTTTTCCATTTAAGATCTATTGCAAAGTTGAAGAATCTTCTTTCAAGCAAAGATTTAGAAGTTGTGATTCATGCACTTGTAACATCACCATTAGATTATTGGGTAACACTAAGGTTTACAAAACACTTCACAAGGTTCATTAGTTAACATTACTTAATGTATTTACCAACATGAACAATGAGCAAAACATTTGTTACAGTATCTAATAATCTTTGTTAATGTTAGTTAATAAAAATGCAGCTGTTCATTGTTTGGTCATGTTAACAAACTAATGTTAACAAATACAACCGTTGATTTTAATAATGTATTAGTAAATGTTGAAATTAATATCAACTAAGATTAATAAATGCTGAAGAAGTATTGTTCATTCTTAGTTCATGTTAACTAAGGTAGTTAACTAATGTTAACTAATCAACCTTATAGTAAAGTGTTACCGATTATTGTAACTCTCTTTATTCTGGTCTCCCTCAATCTTCATTATCATGATTGCAAGTTGTTCAAAATGCGGCCGCAAGACTTTTGACTGGGTCTTAAAAGAGGGACCAATGGCAACAATGTATATTAGTGATCTTCTTGTGCCATACTGTCCTGTTAGGGCACTTAAATCATCGAATCACTTGGTCCTAACTGTGAAACGGTGTCGCTACAAATAAAAGTGTGATTTTAAATCTACTCTTAAATCATATTTTTATTCTCTACTTTTGAAAACCTGTAATTGCTGTTTTTATTGTGTAGACCTGCTTTGTACTCTGTACAGAACTTTGGATCAATCTATATTGTGTTTAAATGTGCTCTATGAATAAATGTTGTTATCACAAAAAAAAAAGAAAAAATCGACTCCAAGCACAACTACACAATATCCTTACAAAATCTTGAACATTCATATTTGAATAAAGGATGAAGATGTCAATCTGTCTAGACTGGCCATGACTATATATATATGTGTGTGTGTGTGTGTGTGTGTGTGTGTGTCGCACCTGTGTGAAACCATGCCCTGGTCTCTGCAGAAGTGGCTGAGGAAGCGTGCGTAGTACAGGTGCATGACGGCGTGCTCCTTCCCTCCGATGTACACATCCACAGGCATCCAGTGATCCGCTCGGGAACGCTCGAAAGGCCTGTGAGACGAGAGGAACACCTCAATCCTGTGTCCTGAGAGAGCGGCCACTAGGAGTCACTGCCACACAGACATCCACACACACACAGCGAACGCTGGCGCTGCTTTACACAGACATCACATTTACGACACTCCAATAACACATTCAACAAGAGAGAGTGTGAGTTAAAGCACAACAATAAGCACACTTAAATAAACTGTGATAAACAAACACATCACACTCTATAAGCAGCTGCCAGCAGCACTGAACTAACCGTACATGTAACACAACCAGATACACACACAGTAGGACAATAAAGGCTCACATGCATTTACTTTCATTCAAAATGAGTTACAGAAACTGTGACAACGCAAGCTGTAGTACTAACAGAATGACTAATAACTAACAGTGATTCCACTGAGTAAAAAACACAGTTCACAGGTACTCTGAAAGAAAATCACATAATTAAATAGGCCACTCTTAAACATGAAAATACTTTACTTAAGGATGTCAATTGGCTTATTTATATTAAATCATGGTCAATCAAAAAAGAAGTGTCATAGGTAAACGCATTCAGTCCTAAATAAAGGAAAGAACAGTGAATAAAAGGTTATTGTGTCATTTGTAAATTGTGTAGATTACTCTCAATAGAGTTACATTATGTAGAACTACTTCATCTATACAAGAAAAAAGTGCATAAAAAAGATCTGGAAATGCAAATCTGTAATACGCTAATACATATCATACAGATATAGTAATTATTAAAAATACATGTCATTGATACATGGTTTAAATTTCCAGTGTTTTTGTAATTAAAATTAAAATGATTAATTATAAATGTTTTTGTAAAATAATTCTTAATAACAACTTTCACCCGTGATGAAGATTAAATTCCACCATGCAATGCTTGTTGTCTTGAGATTGATTGATAAATGAGTGCACAGTAACGAGGGCTTTAGATGGCCTCGTCTTCATCATAATGTGAAAGCATCCATGAGAAAGCGTTGCATTAACCTCAGGGCTGAAGCCTTTTATGCATCCAAGTGTAATGCTATAAAACACTTTTCACAATTAGTTAATCTTGATGGCTGTAATATAATTAAAAACTTAAGTTTACAAAAAGTGTTCCACTTATAATACTTTTTCATATGCAAAGCTGTTACCCAATCACAACAGTGGGCTTTAATAAAATACTGTATATATGGTAAAACTTCACAGTATTCACATTAGTTACCTTCATTAGTTAACATGAACTAACAATGAACAGAACTTGTACAGCATTAGTTAACTTACATGTAGAAAGGTTAATAAATGCTGTAAAACTGTACTGTTCATTGTTAGTTCACGTTAGTTAATGTATTAACTAATGTTGAAGAGGAGGATGTGTGTAATGTTGCTGTTTAAGTGCATGAAAAAGCTCTGCAGACTCACAAAGATCTTCTCTATATCAGTGTCAGTGTTTCTGAACTCCTGAAACGCCTCTATAGTCTCGAGTTTCTTCCGGGAACACGTCACAATATTCCTCATTTACATAATTCATACGCAGAATAAAGGGGCGGGGCCTGGTTGAGTTAGTTAGTAGTGTGTTAAACTGGCGGTTATGGAAAGGGGCGGGGCATTTCCCAAACACACTCGAAGCGCTCGACCAATCACAACACACTGATCCAGCCGACCAATCAGAGCACAGTGTGCTTTTCAGGAGGAGGGGCTTCATAGAGAGGAGATTAAACATGTAAACAATCTGTTGTTCATAAACAAAGAATATGGGGAAAATAATGTGTTTTGAACATTCAAGCATGAAAACACATTCTAGTAGAGCCCAAAAACAACAAGACTTTAAAAGGGCACAATATGGCCTCTTTAACAAACAAGATGTGTTTAAAAAAACCTTTTTCATTGATCAGTCTTACTGTAAGTCTATGTGGAAACACTTTACAATAAGGTTCATTAGTTAACATTAATGTATTTACTAACATGAACTAACAATGAGCAATATATGTTACAGTATTTATTCATCTTTGTTAATGTTAGTTAATAAAAATACAGCGGTTCATTGTTCATATTAGTTGCATTAACTAATGTTAACAAATACAACCTTTGATTTTAATAACGTAGTAGTAAATGTAAAAATTAATATTACCTAAGATTAATAAATGCTGAAGAAATATTGTTCATTATTAGTTCACGTGAACTAAGGTAGTTAACTAATAATGGACCTTATTGTGAAGTGTTACGGTCTATGATGCACGAATGCCCCCTGAAGGCGTCAGGACGGAGTGCACGTGTGCCGTTTCATTATGTGTTTATGAAGATGCATTACAGTGACATTTTAAAATCCTCGTTGTTGATCAGAAATAGCAGAGACAGATGGTCTTCCATTCTGAGTCTTGCTCTTTCAGCATCCCAGGATAGGAGCGCCTCTCTCCACAAACACCTGGCGGGACACAGGGAGCGCCTGTGTGTGTTGCTTACCTCCGCGTGTTGTGAGGGTCAGTGTATCTGAAATAGTACCAGGAGGAATCCACAAAGGTGTCCATGGTGTCTGTTTCCCTCTCCGCCGGCCCTTTACACCTGACATCGACAGAAACAACATCATTATTCCAGAAACAGCTCGTTCTCAAGGAACTATTACATTTGTTCCTCCATGACCTGTATAATTATCAGAATACTGAACTTGGTCATGGTTTTAGATTTATTTAAAGATGATGTGCCTGCTTTTTATTTATTTTATTATATATCCACTACCGTTCAAAAGTTTGGGGTCGGTAAGATTTTTTATGTTTTTAAAAAGAAGTCTCTTCTGCTCACCAAGGCTGCATTTATTTGATTAAAAATACAAAACAAACCCAGTAATATTGTTAAATATTATTTCAATGTAAAACAGCTGTTTTACAAATCAAATCATATTAGAGTGATTTCTGAAGGATCATGTGACACGGAAGACTGGAGTAATAATGCTGAAAATACAGCTTTGATCACTGGAATACATTACATTTTACAATATATTCACATAGAAAACAGTTATTTTAACTTTATAATAACATTTCACAATATTAATTGTATTTTTGGTCAAATAAATGCAGCTTTGGTAAATATGAGACTTCAAAAACATTAAAAAATCCTTCCAACCCCAAAGCATTGAATGGTAGTGTATATGATTTCCAAACTGACAGCGACAGAATAGAAATACTGTAGGATCAGGGTATGTCTCAGATTCAGTAATGATAAATTATATGTACTGAGGCTATTAACATATATTAATTAGACAAGAATTAGTCGTCTGATTGTATATAAAGAGGACCTATTCGTGTGTAATGATATATCTATATCTTCTCTATATCAGTGTTTCTGGACTCCTGAAGCGCCTCTATTGTAGTCTCGAGTTTCTTCTGGGAACACGTCACAATATTCCTCATTTACATAATTTGCTATACAGGATGAAAACTACAACTAGTAATTTTCTATGAAAAATGAACTCTACCTAAAATACACTGAAATTCAAAAAATCGAAAGGAAATGATTTTTTGAGTGATTTGTTTTGTAAAGCTGTAATGCTGTGGGGTTTCTCAGTCCCGTGTGTTCGTCTGTCTCGGCGCTTTGCATCCCAGGCCATCTGTCACTCACACTAACTCTAGCGGCTCTCGGCACACTTCATTCGGCTGATCTTCAGCATCAAACCAAACGAATTAATGGCCAAACAAGAGCAGATTCCAGCCCTGCCGAAGTGTGTGTCCCTCCCTCCACTCCAGTCGGAGAGATCCGCCCCGTCTCTGATAATCAGAGGATCGTTCAGACAATCCTGCCTATTACAGCGCCGGCAACGGGAGTCAAGCGCCACACGGTTGCCTAGCAACAGGGTGAAGGTGCACAGGTTAATTCTTTGAAAGCCAGGTGCCATGTGAGAGACGAGCGTCCCACATACGAGCCGTAATGAGGAGTGTTTATCGCTGATCTACACTAGGGAATCAGGGCTTTATTGATTTATGCAACTTTACAGTTTTGTTTTTCCTACTCATATGGTGGAAGTGTGTGTGTGGCTGTACTGATAATAGACTGAACACAGAAGACATTAGATGCACACTGACAGGGTACGACAGCTGAAGACACAGGAGTGAGGAAATCTTAAAGTTGGCATGAAATAACATTTGAATGCACTGTATCTATTTTCTAAATGCAAGTTATGGATACTGATTGGTCAGGTGACCCAGTCTGTTGTGATTGGTCTACTCTGCTCTGATTGGTCAGGTGACCCAGTCTGTTGTGATTGGTCTACTCTGCTCTGATTGGTCAGGTGACCCAGTCTGTTGTGATTGGTCTACTCTGCTCTGATTGGTCAGATGGCCCAGTCTGTTGTGATTGGTCTACTCTGCTCTGATTGGTCAGATGATCCAGTCTGTTGTGATTGGTCTACTCTGCTCTGATTGGTCAGGTGAACCAGTCTGTTGGGATTGGTCTACTCTGCTCTGATTGGTCAGATGATCCAGTCTCTTGTGATTGGTCTACTCTGCTCTGATTGGTCAGATGGCCCAGTCTGTTGTGATTGGTCTACTCTGCTCTGATTGGTCAGATGACCCAGTCTGTTGTGATTGGTCTACTCTGCTCTGATTGGTCAGATGGCCCAGTCTGTTGTGATTGGTCTACTCTGCTCTGATTGGTCAGGTGACCCAGTCTGTTGTGATTGGTCTACTCTGCTCTGATTGGTCAGATGGCCCAGTCTGTTGTGATTGGTCTACTCTGCTCTGATTGGTCAGATGATCCAGTCTGTTGTGATTGGTCTACTCTGCTCTGATTGGTCAGGTGAACCAGTCTGTTGGGATTGGTCTACTCTGCTCTGATTGGTCAGATGATCCAGTCTCTTGTGATTGGTCTACTCTGCTCTGATTGGTCAGATGGCCCAGTCTGTTGTGATTGGTCTACTCTGCTCTGATTGGTCAGATGACCCAGTCTGTTGTGATTGGTCTACTCTGCTCTGATTGGTCAGATGGCCCAGTCTGTTGTGATTGGTCTACTCTGCTCTGATTGGTCAGGTGACCCAGTCTCTTGTGATTGGTCTACTCTGCTCTGATTGGTCAGATGGCCCAGTCTGTTGTGATTGGTCTACTCTGCTCTGATTGGTCAGATGGTCCTGTCTGTTGTGATTGGTCTACTCTGCTCTGATTGGTCAGATGGTCCAGTCTGTTGTGATTGGTCTACTCTGCTCTGATTGGTCAGATGGCCCAGTCTGTTGTGATTGGTCTACTCTGCTCTGATTGGTCAGATGGCCCAGTCTGTTGTGATTGGTCTACTCTGCTCTGATTGGTCAGATGGCCCAGTCTGTTGTGATTGGTCTACTCTGCTCTGATTGGTCAGATGGCCCAGTCTGTTGTGATTGGTCTACTCTGCTCTGATTGGTCAGATGGCCCAGTCTGTTGTGATTGGTCTACTCTGCTCTGATTGGTCAGATGGCCCAGTCTGTTGTGATTGGTCTACTCTGCTCTGATTGGTCAGATGGCCCAGTCTGTTGTGATTGGTCTACTCTGCTCTGATTGGTCAGATGGCCCAGTCTGTTGTGATTGGTCTACTCTGCTCTGATTGGTCAGATGGCCCAGTCTGTTGTGATTGGTCTACTCTGCTCTGATTGGTCAGATGGCCCAGTCTGTTGTGATTGGTGTACTCTGCTCTGATTGGTCAGATGGCCCAGTCTGTTGTGATTGGTGTACTCTGCTCTGATTGGTCAGATGGCCCAGTCTGTTGTGATTGGTCTACTCTGCTCTGATTGGTCAGATGGCCCAGTCTGTTGTGATTGGTGTACTCTGCTCTGATTGGTCAGATGGCCCAGTCTGTTGTGATTGGTCTACTCTGCTCTGATTGGTCAGATGGCCCAGTCTGTTGTGATTGGTCTACTCTGCTCTGATTGGTCATATGGCCCAGTCTGTTGTGATTGGTCTACTCTGCTCTGATTGGTCAGATGGCCCAGTTTGAGCGTTCATGTGATCTGAAGGAGGCGTGGCTTTGAAGACATGGCTTGGCGTGGCTTTTTTTTTTGTGTGACCCACAACAATCATTCAAACATTTAATCAGCACCAAAATCCGGCTGTGAGAGCTTACTCTGTGTTTAATCCTCAGATTTCAATTAAACTTCTAACAACGAAGCCAGAGACAATATCACAGCTCAGGAAATCTGTTTTCCTCAAGGACGAGGCAGATAAGCACCATCTCTTTATCTTGTTTCCATCTCATTCTGTCTCTCTGCAGCCGCTTCACTGAATGTAGGTGATCATTTAAAGAACTGATGTGATTTTCATCAAGGTCTCAACAGTTAAGAGATGATCCTCGTCAGCAGTGCTCACTGACAAAAACTTTAACCGTCTGAATCAAATACTGTAATTAGTTACTATAAATATTCGTGCAGAATGGACACAAACAGATTTCAAACGAATTTAATGAAATTTGAAAAGACTGGACTAATGCCAGTGAGAAGATCTTAGAACGTTTTAAAATCTAGCTCGTATATATATAGACTTAGTTTCCACTGTTATACCAATGATACTCAGTTTTATATTTCAATCACGACCAGATTGAATCTCTAAATTATTCAAGTTGGCAGAGTGTGAGAAATAAAATATTGGATGACAAAACCTTTTTCATCTATTAAATTCAAATAAGACTGAGATAAAAGTAAAATACCTGGGTGTTATATTTGACAGCAACTTGTCTTTTGAAAATCATATTTCATATGTTACAAAAAGTCTTCTTCCACCACAGAAACATCGTAAGTTACGGAACATGCTATCAGTTTCTGATGCAGAAAAGTTAGTTCATGACCTCTAGACTAGATTACTGTAATGCATTACTAGCTGGTTGTCCTGCATCCTCAGTAAACAAGCTCCAATGTGTCCAAAATGCAGCCGCTAGAGTTCATAATAGGTCAAGAAAATATGCTTTATTATTTTTTTTATCAGATTGTTTCAATCCACTTTATATCTTCTCAATCCTTTATTTACTTGAGATTTTGAATTTGTATAGAAGTACTTTTTTGTAATAAATATTATTTCAGTTTGGAGATCTATCCTGTGGACAATGGATCTTCTGGAAAGTGAGCGTCAAGCTTTTTTTTTTGTTCAGCCACCAAAGTGGACTATTTATCTGCTACACTTTATTAATGTTCAAACTTTGGATTAATTATACATTTTTATTTTGCAATTTTTATCGTTTATTGTTCGCTACTGAATTGCTATTTATTCAAATCTGCCCGTTTCCTGATTTTTTTTCGATCTATGATGTAATGAATAAAACAAATTGTACAATTACCCCAAGTTTACTGGTGTTCTCTTATTCAAATGATATAACAAAAAAAAAATTAATTAGGTGAATTTGTTGTTGCATCATACAGTGCATCCTATGCAGTGCGGTGAATTATTATTATTTTGAACATTCAAGCATGAAAACCTGTTCTAGTAGAGCCTAAAAACAACATCAAGACTTTGAAAAAGGGCAAGATATGGCCTATTTAACTAAATGAAGAGAACTAAACTAAGTCATTTAAATCGCAAAGAGGTGCTTCTTTAAGCTTTTAAATAAATCAATAAAAAAGGCTGCTAAAAACTCAGATTCATGTCCACAACTTTATCTTCCACACTGCAGCTGCTCTAATTTCTACAGCTGTTGCAATATTTCAACAGTGGCTGGGACACAGCTTGTGACTCCTTCAACTATTGTTCCTTTTTATTTCACGCTGTTTATGAATGAATTTCAATCACCTCTTTGAATTTCTGAAGGTAACCCAGCCACAGAGAAGAGCAGAACATCCCTTACACAGGCGCTTGGTCCATAATTCATAAGGGCTCAGACCCTTGATTCTGCTCTCCCTACAGCCAAAGTTAATATTGAGGACAAATAAAATAAATAAATACATTCCCTCTATTTCACTTAAAATTAAACGATAACATTTGTGTCATAAAACCAATCTAGCAGTTCACAGCACAAGCGCTCAGGGTCGTTTATGGGAATAATGTTTCGGCGCTATATCCTCTAATATTTTTATCTAAAGCAAGAGCAAAAAAAAAAAAAAAAAAAAAAAGGGGACACTTTCGTTAAAACGCTTCAGAAAACGAGAATGCATCAAATATAGTTCCATTTTATCTGTCATACAGCATATGGATCTGGCTGTTTGTGACGAGACGTTTTTTTTTTTTTTTTTTATCTACATTTAGAATTAGCTAAAATAATCACCAGATCATTTCTTAATAAACAATGTTCAAATTAGGAAAATTATTTGTAGGTCGCACGGGAAGATGCAATTAAAACTTTGAAATTATTAGTTTGCTCATGATGAAAGCAATTATTTTGATAATTATGTGCACCGTTTGTTTTCGTTTTGTAGATACTTATTAATTTATATAAAAGATATAAAAAGACTTGAACCCTGAAACCCCATATAGTATTATTTTCTGTCACATGGCCTTTTACATATCTAAATGTAAAAATCAGCCTGATAAAACATCTGATTTTACCTTTAAGGAACCAAATTCCCATGTTCCCAAATGCACGCTAAACTCTCAGCACATGCAGAGTTCACTGCATTCATTCACTGGGAACTGTTTTCTGAATATTGGCATCGGCCACTAAAAAAATTAGGTCCGACTTTATATTAAATGGCTTTAAGTACTATGTACTTACATCGAAAAATAAGTACAGTGTACTTATTGTGTGGATGTTGTATTGTAAAACACGCTTGCTGCTGTTGAGGTGTGCTACGGGTAAGGTTAGGGAACGGTGTGGTGTATGGGTCGGTTTAAGGGTGAGTTAAGGTGTAAGGGAAGGGTCAACTGTGTAATTACAAATGTATTCACATAAACTAATTAAAGCTGTAATTACATGATGGTATTTTTAAAATATAAGTACTATGTAAAAACATGTATGTACACAATAAGTCCATTGTATCAAATTATTAATTTCAGTGTAAGTACATAGTACTTAAAGCCACTTAATATAAAGTGGGACCAAAAATGATAATATTCGACCTCTCCTGAACCACATTTCTGTGTGTATGTATTTTACAAAAACATGAACTGAGGCAGCTGAAACATGTCTCTCCATTCATCTGACTATCTGACAAAGGATTTTTGTATAAATGTCATCAGCTTTCAGCAGCTCTGCCAGCATTACCTTCCCCCTGGTCAGAGGGTCTATTAATACCCTTCACGCTGAGGAGGTGCTATCTGAGCGCTCATCTTCAGCACCTCCATGACTCAGTGGTAATGATCCCTGTAGCCTCCAGGGGACGAGAGCAAGAGGCAGAAACAAGACATTTCATTCTGGCGGAGTCTGAACTCGGCCCTGTTTTGATTATATCTGAGACAATGAGTTCTGGTCCAATCTGACATTATTTCACATGACAGAGTGGGAGTACAAAGATTCAGATACTAGAAGAAAATTATTCCTCTTATATTGCAACGCCAGCAGATGAATCTCTCATCAAACACTTTTTTATTTTCCATTTTCTAAGAGTTCAATTTATACTCTCAAAGAAACCAAAGTGTCTGACCTCTAAATGTGAGAAGAAATTTCCTCTGAGAAGTAATTAGTGCTCATGCTCCAGGTCGAGCCTTGGTGCTCATATGGGGGATGCAGGTTCAAATTCAACTGCACTATGCACACTTCTGTTTAATTCACTGACCTTTCTGTCTCTATCAAATCAAATGGCAATAATTCAAAGCAAAAAAAAGAGAAAAAAAACCTCCATGGCAGTGATACATAATATGTAAATATAATTTTCTTTATTATATGTAAATATAATAACAAAACAAAACACAAAATTATAAAATAAAAACTAAAAATCTCAATGGCTCAGCTGGAGTGTGACTTTCTACTATATGTGAATATAATAATATTTCTTTATAATACAATATTATATAAATATTATATTATACAACGAAACAAATCGAAAAACAAAATTAAAACTGGGGGAAGTGCCACCACAAATAGAGTGTAAGTCTGTGGGAAACACTGCTCTATATATAAATATAATAACATTTATTAATAATATATATTAAAAAAAATATTGTATAAATGTAATAATAATATAACCAAACAAAACAAAAAAACAAAACCCCCATGGCAGTGGCCCAGCTGGTGTACAACTTTATATAATAATATTTCTTTGTAATATAAATATTATATTATAACAAAACAATATTATATTATAAAGAATATTATATTACACAAAAATCGTCATGGCAGTCGCTCAATTGGTGTAGTGACATACTAAGATTTCTTTATAATATAATATAAATAAATATTATATAAATATTTGCTAACACTTACAGTTAGGGGTCAGCGATACTGCAAAATGTGGCATCTATCCGATACCAAGTAAATACGGGGCCCGTATCACCGATACCGATTCTTTTTATCTTTTTACATGCACTTTCCTGTGCTATAGCAGTGTGTCATGATTTATTAATATGCTAAATCTGAATACATTTTCATGACCACTAAAATATTTTGTGATTTGTGCTCTCAACCCGCCTGTAATTTTGTTTTAATTTGCATATTAAACAGTTAAATTGAAATTAAAGCTGGGTTTTTACTTCAGAAACAGTTCTTGCTTTACTCAAAGCCAAGAAAAGCTGGTTGAATCTACCTTATTGCCGGTTTAGACTATGGAGATGTGTTTTATAGACACTGCACAAAGACCCTGTGGAAATCTTTGGATTCTGTGTATCATTCAGCATTGAGATTTATAATGCATGCAAAGTACTCTGTCCATCAGTGTGTATTATATGAAACGGTTGGCCCTCACTTAACACAAGAAGGCTCAATCATTGGTTGACCTTTCTTTGTGTACAAATCAAATCAAACTGGACACACTCCTTCATATTTAACTACACTCTTAACACCTAGTAGATGTGAATACAATAAGATCAAGTAGATACACACTGTATGATGTTCCACAAACTAAAACAGAGTTTCAGAGGCAAAACTGCTTTTAGTTACAGTGCTCCAACTTCATGGAATGAGTGCAGAATCAGCTGAAACTGCAGGTTTTTATTTCACATACTGAATTCAAGTCCTGCCTAAATCAAATTTATCAACATGTTTGCGATTGTTTTAAAGTGTGATTTTCTGTTTTTATTTGTAATATTCTTGTGCATCCCTGTCTGCTTGTTACTTCTGTTCAAGTGTGTTCTTATATGTGCTGCCTTCTTGGCCAGGGCTCACGTGTAAAAAAAGAGATTGTAATCTCAATGTGATTTTTTCCCCCTGGTAAAATGAAGGTAAAATAAAAATAAAAATAAATTAGTCAGTGACTTTTACCAAACTAGCCTAATTATAGTAAATGCACTATTGTACACTAGCCTACTGTTCAAAAGTTCGGGGTCTGTAAGATTTTGCATTTATTTGATCAAAAATACAGTAAAAACTGTAATATTATTACAATTTAACATATGCTATTATATGTTATTATAAACTGTAAACTTCTATTAACAGTGTAAAACCAGTGACTGTCACTTTTGATCAATTTAATGCATTAATCCTTGTTGAAAAAACTATTAATTTCATTTTTTTTAAATCGTACTGACGTCAACATTTTGAACCGTTATGTACACTTTTAGTTTGTTTATTGTGACTCCCTTCATCTAAGCAAGGCTTCGTTTCCCAAACGCACTGTGAGCGAACTCAGCAGCGAACGCTCTCTGTGATTGATTGGTTTCGTCTTGTATTGAGATGACTAGGAGAAAATATTCGCTTATTTTTGCACTTATTTTGTATCCATTGAGTCATCCACTTACCTCGGACACTGGCATCTCAGCCAATCCTGTGCCGTCTTTAAGGGCGATAACCCTTTCCCTGTGAGGGAAGGCACTTTAGGCAGCTCGACCGGCAGGTCCTCCGCTGGGACTGCCACGGGCCCGCAGGAGCTGCAGTGCACTATGGGAATGGGTGTGCCCCAGTAGCGCTGCCTTGAGATTAGCCAATCACGTAACTTTGTACTGGTGAGGTATCCACCAACGTTCTTCTCCCGAGCTTTCTGGGTAACTGAGTTAAAAGCTTCTTCTCGGCTTTGACCTGTAAACTACAGGAGAAGAGATTATCAGTTGTAGCCAGTTAACTGGAACCGCCTGTCCTCGTGTTTAAGCGTGATGGTGAGTTTACCTCATCTGAGTTCATTAGAGTCTGAGATCCATCTTCTTCTGTCTTCAGAACTGAGTTCCAGCTCAAACCCAGAGACTGAGCCAACCTCTCATCCTCCTCACTGCTATCTGGGATGCCTGTAATATAAAGTATAAAAGAGTTGCATTTATTTTTAAAGGGGTCCTATTATGCCCTTTTAAGAAGTCTTGATTTTATTTTTGGGGTGTACTAGAATATGATTTCATGCTTGATTTTTCAAAAAACACATTATGTTTCACATATTTTACATTATTAAAGCACCTCTCTCCAGTCTGGCCTGAACACGCCGTTTATTTCCTTTTTCGATGAAGCCCCTCCTTCTTAATTACAAAATGTGCTGTGATTGGTTAGCTGGCCCAGTGTGTTGTGATTGGCAGCGCTTAGCGTGTTCGGGAAATGTCACGCCCCTCCATAACCGAGAGTTTAATCTGCTCAGATGTAAATATTAACGATTGCGTCAATTTTAAACCAATTCAAGCCTGATTCAGACCCTGACAATGTTAACAAACAAGAGGATTGTCCAGAACGCATTTCATGAACGGACTTTGCAAGCACAGATTTCACAGGACGTTTCAGAGTGGTCTTTGTTTTAATTGTAATTTTCTTATACATTTTAAATACAAAGTTATACAACATTTATTCATGATATTTGTCAGAAAACTATGGTAATACAAACAGTAATCAACCACAAAACGATGGTTAATTTTCCTAAGAGGCAGTGAACAGTCTTACAACAGCGAGAGCTAACAAAAGCTACAGTAAACACTATATCAATATTAATGTTAGCTAGCAGGCGGGCGGAGGCAAACAGCTTTGCCCTTTGTTTACATCATAGCAAACAACTACAAATAATAAGACAAACTTAAAAGTTGTGATCCATAAAAAACAGATTGTCCCGACGAATCTGGAACTGCTCTATTTCAGGAGAAGCTTTTTTGTGTAGCCTGCATTGAACTCTTTAGTTTCTGGAAGCTCTGTAAAATTTGCAGCACACAAATAAACGTTGGGGTTTAACGTCCAGAGCAGTGTTTAAAATAAAGTTCGTCAGCCTTAGGAAGGTCAAACAAATGAGTTTTGTAAACGGGATGGGAAAACAGTGTCTCTTTGACATAGCAGCGGCTCAGCCAGGTCTCGTCCACTTTTTGTGCGTATTCTGGGCGGAGATTATTTAAATGAGGAACATTGTGACTTCACAAGATCCGGAAAAAATGCGTTATAGTCCAAACCAGAGCCGTTCGTTTTAGTTCTTGTAAAGTGGATTCTGTCAAATAAAATATCTCCCTTTTGGAAGGACTTTGAGCTTTGTAACCTTGCAGATTTTATTTAAGCTCAAACAGCAACATTACACACTAACTAAAGTTGAAAAATTGAAAAGGCATTATAAGACCCCTAAGACATCTAGTGCATATATCTATGTTAATTGTTAATTGCACATGTACAAGAATTTTCATTTAAATAGGTTACATGTAGTTACCTATCACAGTGTCCAGATGTCCGTCGAACTCATTCTTGGCAGAGATTACCACTGGAACCTCACGGCCAGTGAACACGTTGACGGCAGTGACTTCAGTCAGGCTGTCTGCACATGCAGGGGTCAAAGGTCAATCAACGAACACTGATCTCACACCTAACGCTGATTCTGACATCTCATTAGCAGAAATCTGTCCTCTTACAAAGCCTTTGGGATTTACAGTTATTCCATGTGTTGGTGCAACACCACAAGATCAACAACTAGAAACATGCACAAGGGTCAAAACACACTACAAAAAAACAATAAATAAAAGCCTCTGTTGATCACCAAAACATGAATGCGTTTTTTGAGAAATGTCGACTTTGCAACTAGCTGAAATAAAAATGTGTAGTCGGCATAAAATGAAAGTTGAGACAGTCTTTTCTTCCATATTGTGACATACATCCGAGTGAAACCGCTTCTGGAACAAGAAAAAATGTAGTGATTTCGTCTATGGGGAATTGATTGGATGGTTGTGGTTTGTTATTGGTCAATCTCATGTGAGTGACAGGTTGCCCTGCCCTCAAGCCAGTAAACGCATCATCAGGAAGAGAAGAGAAGAGAAGAGAAGAGAAGAGAAGAGAAGAGAAGAGAAGAGAAGAGAAGAGAAGAGAAGAGAAGAGAAGAGAAGAGAAGAGAAGAGAAGAGAAGAGAAGAGAAGAGAAGAGAAGAGAAGAGAAGAGAAGAGAAGAGAAGAGAAGAGAGAAGTTGCTGCAAGAGGGAGGGGAGGTTGTTTCGATTCAAGATTACGAAGCACATATATTTAAAGAGGCGTATTATGCCCTTTTATAGACTAGATGTTGAAAGACTAGCGCTTCGAGTGTTTGAGAAATGTCCTGCCCCTTTCCATAACCGTCAGTTTAACACACTACTAACTAACTCAACCAGGCCCCGCCCCTTTATTCTGCGTATGAATTATGTAAATGAGGAATATTGTGATGTGTTCGTTCCCAGAAGAAACTCAAGATATTCTGATTTAGAGAAGAACTCCCGCTGGAGGGACTTTTTTTGAGGGCACTGGAGCCGTGCAGCAATGTGTGTGTGTGTGTGTGTGGGGGGGTGTTTGTGTGTGTGTGTCTCACCTCTTCCAGGTCTCAAGGTTCGGGGAGCGGATCTTGTTTGAGGGCACTGGAGCCGTGCAGCAGCCGCAGCCGGTGTGAGGGGTGGATGTGTGTGTGTGTGTGTGTGTGTGTGTGTCTCACCTCTCCCAGGTCTCAGCGCTCGTAGCAGATCTTGTTTGAGGGCACTGGAGCCGTGCAGCAGCCGGTGTGAGGACAGGACTGAGACAAACGCTGCTCCGAACACGGCCTCTGGAGAACAGGTGTATGCAGACAACACTTCTCCTGTGTCATGACCATCCACCTGGGAGAGAAAGACATGCAATAGATAAACAGATTTTGGCAAACAGACACTCTCTGCGCAAATATCCTCCCACAACAGAAACAACAACAGATTTGAAGAAACAAAGCTTGTACACGCATTACACAGCCAAACCTGATGTAATGCACCCGCTCATATGCCAGCATGGAAATTCATCATTTCACAGCGATCGCCATGTGAGCAGTTAGCATTAAATACACCTCTGAAAAGAGCTGTGGAGCTGATAAATCCATATCCAGTCTGGGTGCACAAGAGCTGAAAGGGAAATTCATAGATGAAGCATTCAGTACCTTCAATATGTGGTTGAAAAAGCAGCCTGAACAGTCGCCAATCCAGTTGGCCTGCATGCCTTTCACTCCATACCATTCAGGGAGATCGGCCAGCGCATCCAGGAGAGGCTGCAAGACAGGATTCACATTATATATTAATATAATTGATTTATCTAAAATATACACTACTGTTCAAAGGTTTGGGGTTTTGTTCATTAGAAACCATTTTGAAACATTATAAAATGTATTTATTGTCACTTAGAGCAATTTCATAGCCTGACGTCGTCATACTCAGATGCTAGTCAGACTGTGAGTCTGTACTGCTCCATCGGGCTGTGATTATGGGGCGTTTCAACCGAACCAGGAAAGAAAATGCCTCTGCACTCAATTGGATAGACCTACAACCAATCAGAGCAACGCAGTACATGACGTCTGTTGAGGATTCCGGGCCTCGAAAAGGAGCTGGCGACGACTGCTGGTCATGTCCACCTCGTCGGGCACACCGAGCTGCATCGCCGTGATGCCCATTTCGGTTGCTTCTTTCACTTGGTCCTCCATGAGTGTGACCAAAGGAAAAGCAACAATGACCACAGGGTTTTCATTGCGCCCCATACCGACCATCTGGGCCAGCTGATAAACTAAACTTTTGCCCGTAGGAAGGACAGCAAAAACATCTTTCCGATCGACAAATGCCTTTAATGCATCCTTGCATTAAATCCATTAGTGCCAATTTAATGCCTCCTTGCATTAAATGCATTAATGCCAATTTAATGCATCCTTGTTGAATAATTTTAAATTTCCGTGTTTTAATTTAATTTCTTTCCTGACCCCAAACTTATATGTAAATACATTACTTATTTCTGGTCTGCCAATGAAAATACTTCCATACGAAGCCAAAGCAGGATCAAACGTTTGCACGTTTCAATAATGGCGTTACTGAATGAATCAATGTTTTTTAATACATTGGTTGAGTGAATGATTCAATGACTCATTGTCATTACTTTATGAATCAGAAAAGTGTTCAGGACATCTATTTTGGTTGCTGTTTGCAATACTATAATTAAAGGGTCAGGGTCAATCATGGGAAAGTTAATCACTGCAGGTGGATCCCGAAACTGCATCATTCAGTAGGCAATAAAACTGCAAAGCTGTATGCAGGTTGCATGCTTTCGGGGGGATCCTGTGCGAACTGAGAATCCACCATTTAGAGGAATGGGAATGCTAATTGCCTACTCTATTCAAGTAGTATCAACTTTCTTAATCTCTCCAAGATGATGTCATACAGCCTCAGCTGTTCTGACAGAAAACGTTCAATTTACTGGCATAAAATGAGCGTCTGCCCTCACATTTGGAGTGAAGAACGAGGCTCGAAGAAAGCCTCATGAACTGCTCGAAGTCTCAACACACACACGCACGCACGCATACAGACTCCAGCTGAAAAAAGAAACTCTTGGGGGTGAGGCAGAAAGGACAAGGCAGATGATGGAAAAGAGGAAGCTATGCATAATAACGAAGGTTCAGGCCAAAAGGCTCAGCTGGGCTGCCGAGAACTGAAAGGATGTGATATGAAAAGCCAACAGTTGGGTTGTGAGATCTCGCTCCTCTCTGTCACTAGCCATTAGCGGTCTCACTCACAAGAGGCTTCGCTCCCTGAGTGCAAAACCAATAGAAATAATTGAAGGGGCCCAAATGTTGACGTTTCCTCAGCACTCCGCTCATTAGCGACTCGGACGCACTCGCAGGAAGGACGTTTCACACCCACACGAAGAGGCGGAAGAGGGTAGGGGTGTAGCCGTCTCATTTGAGAGCGACTCTAATCATGGTATTCAAATCTTCAACTCATTTGAGCAGAGCGAGTTACCAAATGAGTTCTGAACAAGACAATGTGAGCACTTTTTGAAATGCTTAAAAGTCATGAGTGTCATTTTTTTCTTCGGTTTGATGTGCAGGGAGAACAATAGTCAGTAGATTGACTTCTTTAGGTGTGTAAACATAAGAAATAAAAATGTATTTGATCCTTTGGCATGTAAGGGGTCTTTGTACCATGAAAACATCCTTCATGTTTGTTTCTTTTAGCTTAAAAGATCCTCCCTGCATAAACTAGTGATGTTGTCAAGACCACCTAAACCGAGACCAAGTCAAGACCAAGACCAAACCAGCACCTTCTAGAAATCATCAAAATCATTTACTGCCAGTAAAATGTATTGTATTTAATTAATACATAAAATTAGATTAATAAGGCACTATACAGAACTGTTAATAATCAAATGAAAGCACTAACAACAAAATTCATCTTTGCACCGCAGAGGAGGCACAGAAGTTAAATTGGTACAAATAATTAATGTTTCAAAAATATCAGAAATATTAAATTTATGGCGGAGAATCATTTAAGTGAGTCACAGAATCATTTATTCAACCAATTTGTTCAAAGCAGCTGATTACGAAACATGAGTAATGAGTGTGTTGCTTGGGAATGCACAACATGTCTGCTAAGGATTTGTTTGAAACTATTTTCGTTGGTGAAATAAAGCAAAAAACTTGAGTAAAAATGTAAGTCACTTAAAGTCACCCTGTGGTGAAAATCAAATTTGTAATGTTGTTTATATGTCTATGTTGAGTTTTTAATGACAAACCATGTGCAGTCGACAGCATTGCTGAGTATTTTCTCTTTAAAACTGCAGTGAACCAAAGACAGTCTCAAAAACACGGTTTGAAATCGCTGGTGTTTCTGACGTCACAAACTACCTTGAAACCAATCAGATCAACGAGAGACCTTCAAAAAATGGTCTCAGGATCAAGTCCAGTCTGGAGTACTACAACACTATTATAAACATTAAAACATTTGCATATGACTCCCTCTGGAGCAAGACATCAACGAATCATCTTACATCATTGAACGCCTGTGGGCAGGACCTGTGTTGCAATCACTTAACAGCGGACATGTCTACATACATGTCTGCATGAGCGTCACGTCCCAACAACAGGACAAAAGAAGAGTAAAGCAAGGCTGAAGAGTAAAAGACCCGTTTAAACAGCTTTTAGACAGGCTTCAGAAGGACCCCAGCATCGGGGAACAAACGGGTGGTTTATTTTTAATAGTGTCCCGGATTGCGTCAGAGAACTGTATGTTTGTTCGGATCATTTGACTGCAGATTGTTTTGTAAATGAGACCGTGTGTAATGGAGAGATCGCAAGGAAGCTTCTGATGAAAGATGAAGCCGCTGACTGTAGAGGCTCTGACAGCAGCTGCATCACAAATGGTAAATTATTTCATTATCCTACAACTTTTTTATATGGATAATGTTTTCAATTGACTTTGGGGCTGTTTACACAACACCGCTTTCAACTAAAAACATAAAACTTATGCGTTTTGGCTGTTCATTTACACGAAAACAGTGCCTGAAAACGCAAACTTTCAAATTGGAAGATTTTGAGAACGGTCTCAGTGTAAAAAAACAAAAACGTGAATCTCTGAAGAAGATGACGTCATGCGTATTACATGTTCAGTCCATAGTGTTTCATCGCCATCTACTGGCCTGGCAGCAGAATACAGCGTTTTTAGTTGTTTTCACGGATCCGTGTGAATGGGGTTCGTTTTGACAATGTACGCAGAAAACGTTGTAAGCATAACGTTGTTGTGTAAACGTGCCCTAAGTCACACGCAATAGCGAGTGGGCGTTGATACAGTTTCCTATGCAATGACGTTAGCTTTTCATTTATTAGAAAAAATCGTATTAATAAGTTTGGCTAGTCTTTTATTATTAGTTCTTATAAATAAAATGTAAGAAGTTTTGTTAATAATGGTATAAATATTTAGCATTTATTGTCTGCCATGTGATGCAACCAACATGTCATATATATATATAGATCATGACAACCCTCCTGGATGTGTGTCAAGGCCAACAAATATGTTGAAAAATCTGATAATTTGACAAGGCAAGGTTAGCTCAGGTTGTTAAATGTTGTGGTTCAACTCGCCAAAACATACATGATATTTATTAATTTAAAATTCATGATAATTTAAGCAATATAGATACCGACGTTTACTAACAAGCCTTAAAGGAGCCACCCACTTAAAAAAAAAAAAAAGAGATAATTTCAGACAGATCAGAATGAGTATTGCATTTTTTTTTCAATATATGTTTTTGTGTAAAAACTACTAAGATTTTAAGCAAGCTCTGATGAACATTTTAAAATAATAAAACATGTACGTGTTTAGTGTGTCAGTCCTCTTCCATTCTTAATAGTTGTCTGAGAGACCTCCAACAGGAGACCTCCAACATAACATAAGTCATAAAAAATGTGAAAACCCTACCAAAATCCCATTGTTTTAAGTCAGCCAGTGGGGAAGCAACCTAAAAATACTTGTATTATTATTTCTAGGAAAATATCACAAGACAAGTTATAACAAGAACTACAAGATAAGTAATGACAGATACAAGGACCCAAAAAATGCTCACCAAAGATGCCCATGTAATTTGTGTTTTGGTTTCTCACAGCATGCATTGCAGGAGAGGATTGTATCAGCCAAACCGGCCTGCCAGCATTCAGTCTGCAAACACGCTCAGATCTGACTTGGACACAGTGCGAGGTGTAAGAGGCAAACAAAACGCTCAAGGAGCCAAGCCAAAGGCTACATCTCTCTATTCAAACCTGTCCATGTTTTCAAATAAAACCTGGTTCAACAAGGCTATAGAGAACATTTCTGAAGCCATTTATAGTCTCCATGGCAACGCACAAATCTCTTAAAAAGTGGGAAAAGTGATGCAAGGCAGCAAGTGTTTGGCGATCCGCTTTAGTGCATACATGATTCATGACTGCATAGTCAGGGCTGATTGAGAAAGTGCTTTAATGAACTGGATGTGAAAATATGAGTGCTGTTTGCCTGTGCAAGGGAGTTGGGGGAAGATGCCAGGGGTGTTGCTGTGAGGTTGTTCTGGACGCTTGTTTAATTGCATATTTTGGGTTTTGAACAACCCTTAAGCAATAGGCTTGATGAAATTGTGCAAATTTTTTTCTCCAGATCTATGAATTTATTAAAAAATGAATTGTGAAATGCAGACAAAAATGTCAGGGTATAAATGTCATGATATCACATAGGTGAAAAAAAATCCTTAAAAGAATAAAATTCTTTAATAAGAAATATCTTAAATCTATCTTAAATATTTGGTCATTTCGTGTCTGCCATGTGAAGCAACCAACATGCAATATATATATAGAGAAGATATATACACACTGTGTATGATATCATGACAACCCACCTGAAAAATCTGATAATTTGTCGTGGTGAGTTCGTGGTGCAACTCGCCAAAACATAATTGATATTTACGAATTAAAAATTCATGTTAATTTTAGCAATATATTTAAAACTGTTTTGAAATTAATGATGAAGATGTGTACACTCTCATTTAATGAAATGTGAAAGGAAAATATGTTTCTTGATGTTTACACGACATTACATTTTTTGACATGCAATGGACAGCACAGTTATGCGCACACACACACACACACACACACACACACACACACACACACACACACACACACACACACACACACACACACACACACACACACACACACACACACACACACACACACACACACACTCACTCACTACTGAGAAAATGAGTCTCTGTGAATCACAGGAACATGCTTGTCATTTCAACACATCCGACAGAGACAGAGAGTGAATTAACACACACATTCACACTGAGCTGAGCTGAGCAACTATCTAAAGCAGCCTCCTAAACTTAACCAAGTTGATCTGATCTGGAAGAATCTACATTGGACACAACTAGACATAAAAACAATGTGTATGACAGGAGACTCGACTTGTGACTGATTTTAATATTTTGCCGTTAGCATGTTGCTAAGCTAACGACACAATACACAAACATAGTGTGATGTTAATTAGATAGATAAAGTCTGATGACACACTTTGATGTTGGATTGGCAAAGCCTGCCTGAAAGTATGAAACCGTTTTACTTGCTTGAGGCTTGAAGGTCTAATTTTAAGAGGAAGTCAGATGAAGAAAGGAAAACGAATGAAATCCCTGACAGACCATATTAGACCACTTCAGTCTAGAGCTGCACAATTCTGGACAAACTAGACCAAATGTTTGGTTTAAAATAGAGATCATGATTCTCCCACGATTCTGAACAACTAATCAAAATAAAATGTAATTTATTAGAGGCTCTGACAAAAATGTTAATTTCTGCTTGTGACAAGAGCTTGTGTGTGTTTTGCAGCTCCGATTACCTCACACAGACACTAAAATGTCAGAAACTCTTCTGCCTTTTGTTTAAACCGAGTCAGACAGAGATGGAGAGACTCAAGAAGAAGTGACAACATGTAGAATGCAACATGACGTCTCTGAATGGTTAGTTGATGAATTTATGTTGCTGATGTGAAGTTAACTATCTTCAATTAGCATATTCTGTCATGGTAATCTATAAATCGCTCGTATAGGAACTGTTGTGAGATGCACACAGAGTGACTTTCTGTTGCATGAATGCTACAGTTTGAGCTGACTCACAAAAGTGCTCGACTACAACTCTTCCTCTTCTGAACATGGACTGCGTGTTCCCGGGGGCGGGGCTTATGTACATTTTAGCGGTGGTGATGTCACTAACCCGTGAGAAATGTTGTGTGGTCCCTACCAGCCGTTTGTTGTAGTCCTTAAAAAACGATTTCTTTAATAGCAAATATCTCCCTTTGCTTTGAACTTTGAACGTCATAACTTTGCAGGTGTTGTTTACGCTCAAACAGCAACATTACACACTAACTAAAGCTAGAATAGTGCCATCATACTCAACCACCCCTTTAATAAAACTGCCCTTGGGTTCGTCAAGCTTGCCTCCAGTGGACTTTACACATAACAGCATTACTGGACAAAAAAATGAAATAAATTGCGGGTTCAGAAGTGGCTCTAAAGCCCAGCAGTCGTTCACACCTGATGGAGAATCTGAACTAGAGGAACAGAGCGTTTCATGCGGGACTAACAAAAAAATCCTTTTTCCCTTTTTGCACTTACTCACAAAGACTGGAGGCTTTATAGTGTTATAGCAAGAAAATGAACAGCGAATGATGTGCATTAGGTGTGCGACTGCAGCATTATGTAATTTATCTGTTTAGCGCTGCCACAGAGAATAATGGGAAATGTAGTCGCATGGGTCTGTTGTTGTATGAACTGGCTAAATGAGTTGTATTTTCTGGCAACCTTTATTGCTATTCTTCATTAGCAGAACACAAAACTAAATTGCACAGCCTACATTCACAATTCACAAACGTATTTATGACCAATTTAATTTTGCGTCCAACATTATTCTTTAACTGATAATCCCCACTTCGCAGTGGCGTTCATGTACGGTCACCTTGTAAATCCGAACATCTGGGCTCGAGGGTCTCATAAGCTTTCAGATCCTCAGCTCAGACAGGCCTCCTCCGTGAGAGCTCGAGTGCTTGAAATGATTTAGACTCAAAGGACTTTTAACCAGTTATTGTGTGGGTGGATTTATTTTTTTTTTTTAATAGAGGAAGTATAATTAAGATCGAGTGCACTCTAGCCAGCTTCCCAAGAGCAGATATCGTACAATAATAAATGGTCGACATGTTAATTTGGATTCGTACTAAAGTACTTTTTTTATTTATTACTGTTGTAATTGAGATAATTTGATTGCCAAATCTAAATATCTCATTAGAATATACATGCTGTTCTGAATTATTATGAAAATATCGTAGATTGTAATTGTTTTACCTTTTTGACCAGTGACTTCTCCACAGACTTTCTATCTGTTTGTGAATGCTGGATAAGGAGTTTAAAATAAATGAAATAATTCAAATTCAAACTGATTTATCAATAAACAATTCTGACTAATTTATTAACTGGTCTGACCAATTCACCACAACGAAAACTCAAAACTGGCTTCAAACCATAGTCATGTTTCATTTGCGAATCATTCATTTAATTTACAGAAGAAAATTAAATGAAATATAAAATTTTATATTTATTGAGATTTACAGAACTTTTTAAATGTTCCATCAAAGCTTCTTGAATGGGCCCTAGTATGCCCTTTTTTGGGCTCTACTAGAACAAGTTTTCATGCTTGAATGTCCAATAAACACATTATTTTCCTCATATTCTCCATTGTTGCGGCTCGTCTCTTCCCAGTCTGTCAGTAACGCTCTGTTTACTTCCTGTCTCTATGAAGCCCCTCCTTCTGAAAAGCACACTGTGCTCTGATTGGTCGGCTGGATCAGTCTGTTGTGATTGGTCGAGCGCTTTGAGTGTTTGGGAAAAGTCCCGCCCCTTTCTATAACCGCCAGTTTAACACACTACTAACTAAGTCAACCAGGCCCCGCCCCTTTATTCTGCGTATGAATTATGTAAATGAGGAATATTGTGACGTGTTCCCGGAAGAAACTCGAGACTACAATAGCGGCGTTTCAGGAGTTCAGAAACACTGACACTGATATAGAGAAGATCTTTGTGAGTTTGCAGAGCTTTTTCATGCTCAAACAGCAACATTACACACTAAAGAAAGATGATCATGTAAAAAAGCACCCAGTGAAAAGCCATATAGTGTGTGTTTCTAGGATCAGACGGCTTCAGGCTTGTACCTTGGCATAGTTTGTGGTTTTGATGAACCACTGCTTTAGAAGCTTCTGTTCCACGGGAGCTCCAGACCTCCATGAGCGACCGCTCTCGTCCACCTGTTCATCTGCCAGAACCGTCTGATCCACGGGGTCCCAGTTCACCAGCGCCTGCACACAGGGCCCCAGAAGAAGGAGATAAATATCATAAATAAAATATCATTTTGTTAGATGCTAATATTAAACCAAGTGGAATGTAAATGAATGATGCAAGATCTTTTCTATTCACAAAAATTTACTTTTATTCATCATTTGGCACAATGGGTTTTAATCAGCTGGTGTCAATGTGATTTTTAGTGGATGTATGAAGTAATTTCTCCTCAAATTCACACAGGTGTCCTGTCACTGGAACCACAGGGATCAAAAGTTTGGGATCAGTAAGATTTGTTTATATTTTTGAAAAAAAAAAAGTCTCTTCTGCTCACCATGGCTGAATTTATTTGATTAAAAAACAAAAACAAAACAGTAATATTGTGAAATATTATTACAATTAAAAATAACTTTTTTCTATGTGAAAATAGTAAACTGTAATTTATTCCTGTGATCAAAGCTGTATTTCAGCATTACTCCAGTCTTCAGAGTCACATGATCCTTCAGAAATCACTCTTATATGATGATCTGATGCTCAAGAAATATTTCTGCTTATAATCAGTGTAGAAAACAGTTGTGCTGCTTCAGATTTTTTGTGGAAACCGCAACATGTAATTTTTCAAAAGTACAGCATTTCTTTGAGATAGAAACCTCTTGTAACACAAATGTCTTTAATTAATGCATCCTTGCTGAATAATAGCTAGTTTCTTTACATAAAAAAATATAATAGTGATCTCAAACTTTTTGAACAGAAGTGTATTATATCATAAAAAAAAAAATATCTGCAGTGCATCGCAGACGGCCCCAGATTACATTCACTGCACGTTAAAACATCCCTCTCTTACTTGATCTGGATAAACTGAGCATCATTAGAAAGATTAAAGACTGCAGCTTCAATATTTGACCACTGTTTATGATAAAACTCGGGTTTTATCCATTGTGCCAGGAGTGCAAAATAATCAATTTGTATCTTATGAGTGCGTGTTTTTATTCTATTCAAAATATCATATTCAGTCACGGTTTATTTGTGTTCACACTGAACAGCATTAGGGCCCCAAAAGTGCGCATATTTGGAGAAATACTGATTTATTCTCCCTTATTTCGTCACACAGAATTTCTCTCATTTCTCAGTGAGTTATGACCTCAGCGAGTGCTTATTGGTCTAGAGCTGTCAATCATCTTACGTGACCATAATCAGGATGAAAACTTCCCTGTAAACTTCCTCATTCTGGGCTCGGTGAAAAACAAACCCAAAGAAACATTTCTACATGTGAAACAAGGAGCTAATAAACACACGATTACAATAGGATATGATTTGTGTGTGATTTACATGCGATTTGGAGTGTTTTCAAATCAATAATGAATGTTTACATTATAAATGCTAGACAGGTATAACAATTAGCTGGTTATAAAATGCTAAATATAACATATTTCAAAATCATTATATGACTAAAATCCACATTAGGTCACAATCGGAAGTTTTTAGAAACACTCAATGGTTGTTTAAAGTGAGTTTTGTGTAAAAGCGTCTTTTAAATTGTGTTATGTAGCTTAATGCTAATTGTAGCTTTAATGCACTTGTTGCGCCAGAAACTTTTCTATTTCATAATCTAATTGGTTGAGGAAAAAAATTCACATAAGGTCCCAAGAAAATGCTTTTTTGTAATCAAGAAAGACTTCAGAAAATAGGTCTATTAATGTATAGTGGGATCACAGTGGTGTAGATGGGCAAGCCGTTAGAATAAAGGCTAATAATGGCTGAATAAAAACAAAAGAATAATGAAGACTAGGTCTCATTCCCAGAAGAAGTATGAAAGGTTTGTGGAGAGAGAACAACAGAAACATGAATGGTGCAGTTCCCCACACCAGACATAGACAAGAGTGTGTTTCTCAACCGTAGATGAAAAACCAACTCGCCTCTTTCTGATAGGCCAGTCCAGCCTCAAACAGCTTGAGGAACAGATATTGGGTCCACTTATAATAATCAGGCAGACAGGTTGTGATCTCCTGTCAAAAGATTAGACAAAACCACATTAAAAGAAGTCATTTCAATATAAAACACATATCAACAACACAAAATCCAACCCATAGACGGAAGGCAGAGCAAAAACAATATACAGAGCAAAACAATACGTTTTCAACAAACATACAAAAAAAACGATATTTCTAAAAGTAAAATGTATAATTTTGTTTTAGGGTTAGTGATAATTGTAGTGGATCAGTGAAAATACTGACAGGGCAAATACAAATCTGAATTACTCGTGGGACCGAGCCATAGAGATACAATCCACTACTAGAGAAAAGTCTTTGGGAACCTTTGAGATTTAAAGGGTTAAATGCTTGAAATTTGTCTTATAGTCAAATATTAATTTGACTAATTATACCAATACATTACAAATAGGCTACATACAAATGTGTATTCATGAATCTCTTTCACTTATTTAGAAACTCCATATTGAGTTTGGGGTTGTTTAACACTTGCCACTACATAACTCCCACACTTCCTAAACTTTTGAGGTATTTCACGAGCCCCTTTCTCACATAGTCTTTTCCGGTAAATTACCGTTTAGAGATCATGTGTGAAAAGGATCTTTTCAAAAATACCGGTAAAACAATTTTCTGGTAGAAGAACCTCTTCTATATAGAGGAGTGCAGTATCACAAAATATTACACAACTGGGAACGCAGTCTGAAAGCATGAAGAGTATTTGGGCCAAAGGAATAAAGGTCCACTTTGACGATAATCTCTTTATCGGTCTGGTCTCTATGGTAATGTGACTAACCCCAAGCAGTCTTGAGCTTTAGACAGCCAGAGTTTGCTCACTTAACAAACTGTGAAAGCATTAAGAAGACATTCTCTAATCCGCTTAGTTAAAGCTGGACTCTGAGTGTCCCGTCTGGCACGCGCTCAGATCACCAGCTCGATCCTGCGGTGAACGGATGACAGAAGGATGCTCTGGGTTTAAACCCCAATGTAGAGAACACATTTGTTTATGGCTTAAACTATTTATGGCTTTTATTTTGTCATTGAAGAGTTAATACATTTTTTTCCGTAAATTAGCACAAAACAATCAATTGTAAAGCCTCTTTTAATTATAAATGATAAAACGGATTGGTCAAAGCTAGGGCTTGAGAACACGAGTTCTCGGATGTGACAGCGACGATCGATCATGAAAACGAAATTTTTCTGATTGATTATTGAGGAATTATGGGGGGTACCTGAGGTCTTTTTCAAAATCATTGCTCATATTAATAATGCAGCAGTGTTATTTTTAGGGATGCACGATATATCGGCCACCATATCGGTAGAAATATGTTCATTTGTAATGTTATCGTTATCAGTTGGACAAGAAAATGTAGCCGATATATTAAAGCCGATAAATAATGTATTATTTCCTTCAGCTGAGACACTTCAGATTCGCACTGTTCAACGCGATGCTGTTGAATTGCTTGAAATATGATTGAAATCACCTCCAAAAGGAAAATACAGTAAAGTGCAACATGTGCAACGCAAGTCTGTCATATGAGAACATTATAATTGTGTTTGTATCTTGGCTTTTAATGGTGAGACTTCTGTTTTTGCAATCAGGCTCTCAAAAATTATATAGAAATTTGGATTTAGATTTATCGGCAAATATATCGGTTATCGGCCAAAAATGTCATGCATCCCTAATTATGTTATTTTGTTCTCATATTTTAATAGCAGTAGACCTATGTTTTATTTGAAGTTGTTTCTAGTTATGGCTTCGAAAACGCGCAGTGATGACTGTAATCACTTTGATCATAAACGATAAAATCAAGTGCAAGATGTGCAGTGCCAATCTGCCTTATACATCGCACTAGAACGAGGACGAGATTGTACTAGAATGTTGTAAATTCTTTGTGCTTTATCTATATAGAGTTGGGGAATGAACATCAGTAGCTCACTTTAACTCTTTCACCGCCAGTGTTTTTGAAAAAAGTTGCCAGCCAAAGCCACCATTTTTGATCATTTTACAAAATGTTCTTGGCCCCTAGTACACCCAATATGTCAAAAGAAAAAACAGACCCTCTGCTTTCAAAATAAAAAAACTGTTTTATTCTATCTTCTTGCATTCTTTTTTTAATCAACACTTAAATTTGGGTAATTTTCATTTAAAAAAAGCAACATTTTGAGCAAAAGGCTGAGAAAATCACATTTTTGTGATCTGGACTACATCCAGATCGGATTCAGAATGATGATGATGATGGTGTCACTATTGTAGGAAATTAATAAATACAGCTGTGATGTGATACACATGATGACTAACAATGCCCTTTAGTGCTCAAAATACAGCATGGCCTCTGTAACTCAGTCTGGGAATGTGTGTCAAAGGAAAAACTCTGATGTGAACTGATGCAATGATGTAAGCCAGCGAAGTTAACACAGGTCAGTTCCCACATCTGATGAGTGTGTGTTCATCCACCTCTGCTCACTCACCCGCTCCCAATTAAAGCAGAGCCCCAGGCTGTCCAGCTGCTTCCGCATGGACTCCATGTTACTGAAAGACACGCAATAAGAGCTGTTGTGAACCCGTGTGACGGATCGCTGTGTGTGTGCAGTTGCACATCACTGAGGGCTCTGACTAATCGAGTGGAGGAACGGCACCTTTTGGTCCACGCCTCTGGGTCCAGGTCTCGCTCGATGGCAGCGTTCTCCGCCGGCAGCCCGAACGCATCCCAGCCCATGGGGTTCAACACCTGCAAGTCAAACCACATCGAGCTGTCAGTAATGGCCAGCCCCGCCGGTCCGCTTTCGTCATCAGCTGCGGGCGACAACAGAAGTCAGAGCATATACGCGGTTTTACATGACACATTCTGAACTCGAAAGAGCAAGATGTCTGATGTAATGCTAACAACAATAAGAGTAGCAATAATAATACACAAAGAATGTAGGCCTGAATTTAAGATTTATGTATTTGAATTGCATATAAACTTGCTATACATTCGGTTTACAGTTTTAACCCAAACAAACTAATAAACCTAATGTGATGCATAGTCATACATAAATGAAACAGGAAAGATTTCAGCACTCAAAAAATATCATAGCATTGCTTATTATAAAACTATATGTATCGTTTGATTTTTTTTAAATAATCATATTTTCAAAATACACAAAATGTATTCAGTTTAAAAGTATGAACATGGCTAAGTATGGCTAGTGTTTCGGGTTCAGGAGTTTTCTGTTTCTTTGTCTGGTTTTATGGACTTTCGTGTATTTTCTGTTTCAGCGTTTCCCGTTTGGTTCCTGTTGGCCTTTGTTCTCTCGATCAGCTCTCTAGTTCAGCAGTCAAGACACTGATCAGGCAGTCGGCCATTATAAGGGCTGTCTCAATCGCAAAATCCTTCAAGTGCACATGCTCCCTAAAAAATCTCACAACGCACTGCAAAAACCAGGGAGCATCAATGCTCACTATCCACCCTTACCGGAAATGACATCACATTTCTGAAGCTCGAAACAAAATGCACGAGCCAATTCAATAAAGACAAACCTTTTTTTATTACATGTCAACATAAACCAATTGCCATAATTCCAACGATCATTCGCAGACAGCAAATCACTCTCAACCTGTAATTAGAAGCATTAGTTTGTTGTTAAACGACATGTGGACTTTAATAGATCATGCTCACAATAAGCAAAGCAAGCTAACATTCAGAACATTCTGTATATTTCATTTTATTTGATATATATATATACACATTCATTTTATGTACATGCACACTCTTTAAAAACACAGCTGATTGTTGTCATGCTGAAATATAGATTAAAATGTGTGTATAATAGATATATATACTGTATATTTTAATCTATATATATATATATATATCTATTATACACACATTTTAATCTGTATATTTCAGCGTGACAACAACAATCAGCTGTGTTTTTAAAGAGTGTGCATGTACATAAAATGAACAAACATCAAATAAAACAAAATGACATGGGACAAAAACATCATTGTGGCGTGTTCGTGACAGCAGCATCTCGGGGATCTCGAATAGACTCATTAGCAGAAGTTATTGCTCCCTCCCCTGTGCGTGATGTCATTATCACCAGTCCTGTAATGTTGACAGTCATGACTAGCTGGTTCATTTCTCCAATGATGCATTGTATGGTAGTTAATCAGCAAGTTACATAGTTACATAGATGCAACCACTTAGCATCATATCAACCATCGAGGACACCTTTGCAAGCCGAAATCATTAAAACTAGTAATCTATCTTCCAACTGCCCCACATTCACAGTCAAATAACCTTCAGGTATTAAAGATTTTTTAACTTTCAGCCAAGCTGGATGAACGTCCCTGTTCCTGCATGGATATCAGACTCAACATCCAGAAGAGTTACAACATATGTGACATACTATAACTCAGAAGAGATGTGTACTCAGATGTGACTCATAAAATGCATGTAGTCATCATCATAAACACTGTGTGTGTGGTAAAGTGTTTAATGGAGAATGCAAATGGAGAGCATGAACTCTGAAAGCATGGTCTATATTTCACACTAATGTGGATTCATGTCATTGTGCCCTCATCACACAGACGATCACAGAGATAACAACATCTCCATCTGACTCAATCCTCTTCCCTCGCTTTCTTTCTCTTACAGTATACTGTGTTTCTGCAGAGGACGAGGGGGAAAACAGAAAAGCAGAGGTACAGAGACAGATTAGAAAAGATTAAAGGCATAGTTCACCCAAAAATTAAACTTCTGTCATCATTTACTCACCCTCATGTCGTTACAAAGTTATGAATTTTGTTCATCTTCAAAACACAAATGAAAATCGTTTTCAAGAGATGTGTGTCCCTCCATTGACAGTTTATGTAACCACCACTTTGATGCTTCAAAAAGTTAATAAAAAGATTGTAAAAGTATGAATCCATATGAATTGAGCAGTTTAGTCAATTTTCTGAAGAGACTCGATCGCTTATATGATGAAAAGATTCAATTTAGGCTTTTATTCACACTAAACCACTCAATTCATATGGATTAGTTTTACCATCTCTTTATGAACTCTTTGAAGCTTTAAAGTGGTAGTTGCATAACGGTCAATGGAGGGACAGAAATCTCTCAGATTTCATCAAAAATATCTTCATTTTTGTTCTAAAGATGAACAAAAGTCTTACGGGTTTGCAACAACATGAGGGAGAGTCAATTATGTATAGTTCAGTCAAAATTAAGAAATTACTTTAGAAATTCTCCTTTTGTGTTCCAAACGTCATGAGAGAGTAATTGTTGGGTGTACTGCTCCTTTAAGTGAACAGACTCTTAGGGGACCGAGTGAGTGGAGAAAGAGATGCCGTATCCTTGGCAACTGGCTGCATCTCATTCGTTAAGTGCAGACAATGAACATTAATAAGCCAGCATAAGCCCCCGTTTCGACTGTCATACAACATTCACTAACAATAAACTACTGACATACCTTACATTTGAACACAAAGAGGACTGTCTTCCTTACTGAGGAAGGTTTTTTGTGCTAACCTAGTTATACAAAGTCACTGTTAAGATGTTGTTAGTGGCGCTTGCTAAAGCGAGTATCACTGTTGCTCACTCTTAGGGCCAGATTTACTAAACAGGGGAAATTAGCGTGAGAGCACAATCCCATAAAAGCACCAATGGGAGTGTAAAGTTCTGTGCGTGTGTGTGTTCATGTTTTTCTATCCCAGTGGAGACTTCAACCTGAATGCACACATGAGGAAACAAGCTTATAAATCAAACAGAATACGTTTTTTTTTTGAAAAAAACTAAAAATGCAGAAAGTTTTCTGTGATGGGTAGGTTTAGGGGTCGGGTTAGTGTATGTGTGTGTGTTCATGTTTATATTACATTGTGGATAAGGATTGTGAACAACATTGTGAGCACTAGCCAATGGTCCCCACGAGGGAAATTGATTAAAAAACAATGTTTTATTAAAAATTTAAAAATGCAGAATGTTTCCTGTGAGGGGTAGGTTTAGGGGTAGGGTGTGTGTGTGTGTGTGTGTGTGTGTGTGTGTGTGTGTGTGTGTGTGTGTGTGTGTATGTGTGATGGGTAGGTTTAGGGATAGGGTTAGTGTAAAGAGATATAATATACAGTTTGTACTGTATAAAAATCATTACGTCTATGGAGAGTCCCCACAAAGATAGTAAACCAGACGTGTGTGTTTGTGTGTGTGTGTGTGTGTGTGTGTGTGTGTGTGTGTGTGTGTGTGTGTGTGTGTGTGTGTATGAGTAAGCACTGTAAATACTTCTTTTTTTATCTTTGACAGACACATGGAGAAACCAACGCATTGACACAGCCGTCAAACACAAGTGTCAATCACGGCTAAGAAAACGCACTCTTGTCTATAGTTGTGCTGGAACACTCCTGCTCGCGGACAGCTGAGAGGGCTGATGACTGTAAAACATCTGCTACAAGAGCACAGCGTTGCCAGATAATGCTAAAAACCCAATCATCTGCGAGATGAGAGACCATCAGCAGGATCTGACTGAAGCAGAGGCCACATTAAACCGTGCGCACATCACATTATGAGCACCGAAAAAACCTCTTTGCAATTCTCGTGATATAACACTCTGCGTGAAAAACAAATTCAACTCATACCAAATAATAATAAAACCACAATGTAAAAATGTTCAATCTACTCCACTTTCCAGCTTTAAAGTTTGTGTTCTTTTCATTTAGGTAAATGGTTGGGTCACGCTGTTACTTGCCAATCTTCTATTGGTCACACATCTTTACGTGATACAAATTCACAGGTCAGAATTCATCAAACTGAACTTTAGAGCTTCTTTGCTTGAGTTTGGGTTTACTTTTCTCTTGCATTCATATTGAATGGAAGTCAATGGAAAGAAAAGCGTGAGCACCTCTTGACACTAAGAGTGAATGCATCATTCACTGATCAATACATACTGACCAATAAAGTATCTAAACATCACACAGTAAGCCTTAACTAAATGTCAAATATGGAGGAAACTCTCATTTGGTGGTTTCACATCAATGCAATGTTAAAAGAACAGAACAAAAACTTTATATATGTGACCCTGGACCACAAAACCAGTCACATGTTGCACGGGTATATTTGTAGCAAAACAATACATTGTATGGGTCAAAATTATAGATTTTTTTTTTTATGCCAAAAATCATTATTAAGTTAAGATCATGTTATATGAAGATATTTTGTAAATTTACTACTGTAAATATATAAAACATTTATTTTTGTGAGTGGATGCAGCACAATCGCTAACATAAATGCACAACTTTAAAGAGGATTTTCTCAATGTTTAGATTTTTCTGCACCCTCAGATTCCAGATCTCCAAATAGTTGTATCTCTGCCAAATATTGTCCAATCCTAACAAACCATACAGCAATGAAAAGCATTGAAATTAAAATTATTCAGATTTCAGATTATGTATAAATCTCAATTTCAAATAATTGAGCCTTGTGAACTTTGGACAGACACTATGTTTTTCATCTTTTTCAACTGATGGCCGAGACTTGAGCACTACAGATCTGCTCGGCAGCAAGGCTTTTTCTTTTACTTGTCCTCTAAATATGCAAGAACAGACATGATGCATGGTAAATCGCAGTTGAAGTCAATGATAACTTGCTGAGATTGAGAGACGCTCACTCATTCAGCTCGGTCTGTTTCATTGAATCAGTCAAAACTGAACACTGTCAATTCCAATTCAATCAACAGTAGCACTTCGTCAGGCTCCATTAAATCATCACACACTTAGTGCTGTGCTTACAACACACACCAGATGCTGCCTGTCCTTTGAGGAGAGAGGGATTCGTCACAGAGAGGACAGAGATGGATGGAGGAGGTGGAAACAGAGAGAGAGAGAGAGAGGGAGAGCGAGAGAGAGAGAGAGTCAATCCCATAAACCCCCATGTTAAAATGTCCAACTTTACAGGAGAAAAAACATGTTTACAGCCTGGGACAAAAAGTGGTTTTGGTCTATAAAGCTAATTTTGCCCTTCATGACAACTGTGAGTGAATTGTTTTATAACTCATCCGTTTAAAATTATATTAAGCCTTAAAGTTCTGCATAGTTAAGGGCGTGGCCACTTGAGTGACAGGTGGATTGCCGCTGATGTCACTACTAGCCGTTTGTCTGTTAGCGTCACGTGACCTCAGCTAATCCGCCTCGCTCCACATTTACGGTTATCCGGGAGTGACGCTGCCAAGATGGCGACGGCCGGCTCCGCCCACTTTGGGCTTCAGAAATGCTCTTCAGAAACACGACGAGTGACGTCACGCACGGACACTGCGCCCATATTTTTTACACTCTATGCGTATGACACGAGGAACGAGCTGTTGTTGTTGTTGTTGAATGAAGTGTCATAAATGACTGTCTAAAATTCTCCATCCACTCTTCATCTGTCCCACACAATGTGCGTCATAAACAACTGAACGGGTTCCATTTTCTGTGTTTTTCACATCCGTAGCAGGCATTTTGAGAAGTGTTTTGACAATTCAGAGCCACCGAATAACGAATCCAAAAAAACGCACACAACAATTTCGGGATCGGTGTGCAAGGTCCTTAAGTTCCTAAATTTAGTGAGCTGCCTCGATCTCGACTGCTTCCAAATCGCTCTGTAATGGTTTTGGAAGCAATGACAAACTTCTTGAGTTCTTCACAAGACTCATTTCACAACTGGATTCAGTCGAGTTACAATACAAACCAGTAGAAGCTTACTATACTGTTTACACTGCATTAGATATATTTGCGTAGCAGAACTGCTTTGAGCAGAACTCAACAGCAGAACTGTTTTGAGTCTAATTCTAATCGGTTTTTTTGCAAAATGATATTAAGTTGTTTCTTGCTTGTTTCACAACACTTGAATAACACTGGTTGTTGCACATTTCACGGCAGTTGGGAAATGAAATGTCCAGTAAGGGGAGCTAAAAGGTTAATGCTCTATTGTGCTTGAAAATAACAGACCACTTACACTAAATCCCAAACATTTAATCCTGAACAAAAAACACAATTGCTGAAGCAACTGATCCATTTGAACTTGCTTCTACAAGTCTTTGAGCTTGTTTATCATGACTCGTGTTGAAGTTTTCCACATCACAAGTGCAATGCTGTACCAGTTGCCAGCTATATATTTATATTATAAATCAAGTGTCTAATTTCCAGCAAAATGACTCTTCTATATTTTACTTTATGTACGGTTAGCATGACATACAGTTAATCATGCAGTGATATCAACTCGGGTCACAACACCCACCCCTAAACAACATCCTCCATCAGTCTAGCATCAGGATAATGATGTCCGTTATGACCTGCCGTTCTTGTTATGAACTGACAGCATATTTCAGAAGCATTCACACAGATGATGACATCAGGTCTTCAGTGCCGTGAGCTTCAGGTTTTAGAAAGTGCTGTTTTCAAAAGCTGTGAGCACATTCTGAACATAGACGAAGTTTGAGGAGCAGCTCTAATTAAGAACATATTCACACCGTTTCCATTATTCAGACATCTCATAATTAAAACAGACATCATTCCAGCAGACCTCGACTGCAGCTTTTACTTTCATGGGAATGTGTTTTGGTATGTCTGTGTGTAGGTGGGTGAATATAAAAATGGATCAAGCTGTGTGTGTGTGGCGGTGACAGAGCAGAGTAAATTCTGATATTACTGTTTGTAAGAGTAAAATTACCTGATGGCCCCTCATCCTCTGGAAGTGGCCGATGGTGTCGCTAATGGTGTAAACCCTCACGTGACCCATATGAAGACGACCCGACGGGTACGGGAACATGGAGAGGACGTAGAACTTCTTCCGGGAGCTCTAAACATGAAACACAAGAGTTATTCTGTGTCTTTTCCTATTAAGTAGACAGATTTATTTATTTATTTTATTAAGAATTTCTAAAAAGGGTTTAAAGATTTCGGGTGTGTTCACACTTGTAGTTCGGGTCACTTGGTTTGTTTGGTCCGGACCAAAATAATGTATTTAGTCTTGGTCCGCTTACCGTTAACTGGCAATTTAACACCGAACCTAAAGGCATAGGAATACGTTCACAACCTGATTGGTCGGCTTTTATGACATATATTTCACGACCGGAACTCACTGAACATCCCAAAAAAATACTGTATTCTGGGATAAATGCGCTCGCTGTATGTGCGTAGGTACATTTTGACCAGCTGAAGACTTGTGGAAAGCTTATAAAATGTGTAAGGAGTCAAAACAGCGTCAGGACTGCCTCCGCCACACACACCCAGATCTGCTGTGAGGAGACGCGGTTCTGACGCCTGTCCTGAACTCTGACGGGCAACATCACGACTATGATGCTCGGCATTCTGTCCTTTTTAGGGTCACATCTTCCTGTTTTGGTTCGTTTACATGTGTTTGGTCTGTGTTGTTCATATTGCTTTCAATCCGCACCAGAGTTCGTTTGGAAGTGGATCGAGACTCATCTTTTCAGCGTCTCGGTCGGCTTGTTCGATGCGCATCAGGGTTTGGATGACAGCGTTCACACAAATGAACCGCACTAACAGAGCAATCGCACTAGAATTCATTTTAACCAAAGAAAGTTGTAAAGAAATAATTTGTGTTTAATACCAGAAGCAGTTTTGGCATAATATGGATTATCACCCAAAACAAAAAGCAAGTTTGACCTGCACAACATAAAGAAGATCAGCGCTTGAACAGCTTCTCGTCCAGGCCCTTGTCAATTCTAGACTGGACTATTGCAATGCTCTTCTGGCTGGGCTTCCAACATGTGCAACCAAACCTCTGCAAATGATCCCGAACACAAGAGAGCCGAAGAGAGCTCACGTCGCGGCTCTGTTCATCTCTCTGCACTGGCTTCCGGTTATGGCTCGTATCGAGTTCAAGACATTGGTGTTTGCCTACGGACTCCTCAATCCCTCGCTCTCTCCCACAAGTCTACATCTATGGTCTACATCTCCTCCAGAAGCCTGTAAGTGAGCGACGCCTCATGTTTCCACCGCAGAGGGACACAAAATCACTCTCAAGGATGTGGAATGACCTTCCAAACCACATCCGGACAGCCGAATCCCTCACAGTTTCCAAGAAGCATATGAAAACTCATCTCTTCCGTGAAATAAATAAATCTCCTCTATGCTCTCACTATTCCTTAAAGGAACACCGTTTTTTGGAAACACTCATTTTCCAACTCCTCTAGAGTTAAACAGTTTTACCATTTTCGAATCCATTCAGCCGATCTCCGGGTCTGGCGGTAGCACTTTTAGCATAGCTTAGCATAGATAATTGAATCTGATTAGACCGTTAGCATCTCTCTCAAAAAAATGACCAAAGAGTTTCGATATTTTTCCTATTTAAAACTTGCCTCTTCTGTAGTTACATCGTGAACTAAGACCGACGGAAAATGAAAAGTTGCGATTTTCTAGGACAATATGGCTAGGAACTATACTCTCATTCCTGCGTTATACATTAAAACTCAACTGTTTAACTCTAGGGGAGTTGGAAAATGAGCCTATTTCCAAAAAAAGTGGAGTGTTCCTTTAAGCCCTCGCTGCTCTAGCTTGTGTTAAACGATGACCAAAACTTTGAATTACTGGCACTTCTCGTGTTTATTGCCTTCTTAAGATCCTCAACTGGATAAAAGCATATGCTAAATGAATAAATGTAAATTGAATCATTTTGACTTTGAATTCCTTTAAAAAAGTGTAAAAGAATGTAAATAGAAATGTGTATCTTATAAGTTTATAAATGCACTTACATTAATTATTCAGATAAAACAGTTTTTTTAGGCTTGTGTTGTTGTGGCAATGAAATAAAATTGGATATATATTTACACAGAAAAGGTTAAGTAATTTTTTAAGTAATGTTAAAAGCTATATAGATTGTCACTAATCCAAGATTTGTCTGGGAAGGATCATCTTGGACACCAACAATTGAATAAAAAGCAAAAGGCAAGTACACAAATCATTCCTGCTTTAAAGGGGACCTATTATGTCTTGATTCATGTTTTTTACGTCTATTAGAATACATTTTCATGCTTGAATTTTTCTTGCCACAACATATGCCACTCCCATGCCTAAAATGCATGTTTTACAGCCACTGTTATGCATTATGAAGTCAAAACACTCATCATCTAGCACAGTTTATCACTGGTAGAATTACAAATATTTCAGTACAAGCATTTCAGTTTCATGCATAAAAAACAGCAACATTACAAACTAAAGAAAGATGAACATGGGGAAAAAGCATAATAGGTCTTGTTTAAAACATTTTGAACAAGGAACAAAATCTAGAACAAAATAAAACGCAGAAAGTCTGCGCACAAAAAGTCGAGTCTCTCAGCAAGCGGCCACAAATTCAATTCTTTCACATCTTATTGCGCTTGAATGGTCGAATACACATGCAATTAATTTAAAATGCCCATGGTGTGGATTGTTAATGTAAACACAGCTGGTTATGTCTCAAGTGAAAGTAAACAGTTGTTGTAAACCGGATGTGTATCAGTATAATGGATCCGTGCGTGCGTTTGGTCTTAAAGTGAGAGCAGCATAATAAACCTGCTCCGTCTCATTAAAGTGAATCAAACACAAGAGAAAATAACACTGCTCATTACTGAGTAACTTTTTTTAGCTTTAATAAGAGTACATTTATATTTCATATTATTATGTTTTTACATTTGATTATTACATTTCTGTACTAATTCTGCAAAAACTACATGATGTTAAATAAACCTATTGTACCTGAAAAACATAATTTGTTAAATTCACATTTTTTTGTTATATTGTTTTTGTCCTATTGTTTGCAATTTGCTTCTTTTTTCTTATTTTTAATCACAAAAATGAGATAGAATAACACAAAATTACAATATCTTGAAATAAAATTTCTCATCTCGTGAAATAAAAACTTGGTGATATCGCCTATCCCTAGCAACAATCATTTAAAGTGTACTTATGGTAGGCCTACGTGCACGTCCTGCATGTAATAACACTCATGATCATAGTCAGATACATGATCACGCCTAGCTCAAGTCATGCTATCTCAGGATATCTATCCTCCAGCTATACTGCTTGTGTTCTCATTTATTACTTCAAATTTATTTTTAATTTTTGTTATCTGTTCCGCATTTTAATTGAACCTGAAAATTTGTATGTGTGATTATACACTTAAATGTTGTACACAACGTGTAATTTTATGTTGCCTTGCACTTTTAGCCTTGTCTTGGCCAGGTCGCGGTTGCAAATGAGAACTTGTTCTCAACCGATTAACCTGGTTAAATAAAGGTGAAATAAAAAAAAATAAAAAAAGTTTACAACTTAATATGGTGGCGTAGTTTTCACAGCAGAGCTCATACTAATATGAGGCATTCGCATTACTTGTCTGAACGCAGACTGACCTGCGACATCCGCTCAGGCTCATTCATTCAGTCACGCTCTCCACGGCAGTTTTAATGATTCATGACGGCTTTGAAGAAGCTCGCCGCGCTGGGAAAGCATTAATCAGCGCGGGTCAAAAAGGCCTGAATTATTCAGCAGCTGAAAGAGACAAGGACACATTTTGGGAGAGAATACATCTCCACCGCATCTCTCCAAGTGCCCGTGAGTCCGTCTTCAGATGGGTGAACGGTGTGGAAACTCAGATCAATTTGGTACATAAACAATTGAGGTCAGTTTACACAGACTCGGCCCTACTGAAACCAATTCGGAGCATATTTTTTATTTAAAGCACAATGACTGTGTAAGAAACCCTTAGTGAGAACATGTGAAAGCAAACCGTGTGAGAAAACAACAGAGAAGCGCTGATGTAACACACGGCAGATGCTGCACACGCGCAGCAGAAGTGGAGTGGACACACTCATCTTACAAGCCATTCCATGAGCGCCTTCAAACCACTGCAAAACCCATACGAAGTTCTTGATACCAATGAGAAGGACATATTCTGTACTTTTGTTTTAATTTGACAAAATAACTCTATATTAGAAAATAGTAAACAACACATGCACTTGAGATGCATGTTGGGATTAAGACAAACAAGACGGACACGTCTCCGACCATCACAGATGCTTGATACTGCAAAGCCATTTGAAGAGGGAGAACACGAAAGGTTGTGCACATATACTGATTTTTTTTTTTTTTTTTTTTTTGTAATGTGGCGACCATTAAAAATGTCATGGTGTTACAAACAGTCCTGATAATGAAGAAAAACATTTTTCAAAAGAATTAATATTTTTCACATAGATTATTATTGGCAGATTTTTATTATTATAATTAAGAAAAAAAATCTAATTTAACAGAAATTATTTGATGCTTATTAATGACAGTCATACCACCAACAAGTCATACGGTAAAACTGGCATGCAGGGAGAAAAAAAACAGGAAATGATAACATGGAGAAGACAATAAGTACAATAAAATAGATTAATATAAAATAATGTGACAAGATTTGAAATTTGATTTTTTTTTTAATAAATTTATGAATTAATACTTTTAATTAAAAATACTTTATTAACTTGAATAATACATTAAAATGTGTTTCGTTTAAAAAAAGATGTTTAATAAATTGAAACTTTTCTGAAAATTGTATACATTTTTTTTGTTGAAGTACATAAAGTATAATAGCCTACAGTATTCTGATTGAAGTAATTGGTTAAACTTAAATATTGTACATATAAGTCAACATATACATTTAATAAGGTAAGTATAAAATTTGTCCATAGACAAAAAATGCCTGGAAATATTTTCCCTTAATTTAAAAGTTCATTTCTGACCCTGCTTACAATCAATGACAACAGTCAATGTAGTTATATACTGTATTAGATTATTTTACTCATCTGGTGACTGATGTAGGCTAATCAGAAATGGCAATACAAGTACAATCTTGTTCTTTCGAATACTTTTAGCTCCAAATAAAATGTTCTAATGTTACGAACACTGAATTGCTGGTACTGTGAGTATTCTCTGGGCTGGTTGGTAGTGGTGTATGTCTCGAGTTTTACGTGGTCTTGGTCTAGTCAGGGCCTTGACGGCCTTTGGTCTTGGCTTGGTCTCGGACCTCTCGGTCTTGTCTAGGTCTCGCTGTCTCAGACCGCCCGACATAGTGGTCGGGGGATTTAGCAATACAATACTACAATATCCACGACGACACAACATTAGATAATGCAACAGTGTTATTATTTTGCGCCCTTCAAATGCAACCAATGTAAACGGTGCGCTCAAGGTCCTCTGTCAGTTGTGCAGTTACCCAAATCTCCTGAATGAAGTTAAAACCCATCATGTCACTGATATGTGTTTTACTAAATATTAATAGATCAAAAACTGTACATGATTTGCGTTTTCTAAATCAAGTGATGAAAGTGCTCGTTGCCGCTGCAATCAGTGGCGCGGATGCGGTGTTTTCTCGTGTGGCTCGCGCACACCGCACTGTCTTCACTCGGACGCGCGCTTCAATCCGTCGCGGATACTTCGGTCTCGACCTTTTTACAGTCTATGGTCTCGACTTGGTCTCGGTTAAGGCGGTCTTGACTACAAGTCTACTGGTTGGATGGATACAGTCTGATCCACGTACATCGAGATTTGAGCTTTCAGTCCAGCATTTTTGCTGTCTTTGAATGATGCCATTAATAAATGCAGTCAGCAACTGCAGCTCCACAAAAGAGAGGGAGCGATGGGCATGATGGAGAGACGTCCTGCTCATGATAGCAAAACACATCAGCGCCACTGAAGGCACAATGTGTCCGGCTTAAAAGCCCCTGAACAAATGCAGCTTCTCTGTAAGAGTAATGCTTCAGACGCCAGACTCTTCTCACACACATACTGTACAAAGGTTTCCGCTGGGAGATGGAAGAGATTCTTTCAATGAAAATCTCATGACATACTGTAACTGTACAGGCGGAGAGAGTACCCCCCTCTCGCCTTTAAAAAGAGTTATTAATGCATCCATACAAAGACAGTTAACAGTGACCATGTCTCTCAAGAAACACCATAAATGTCTCATTAAAGTGTCCACAGGACTATATGTCACTATACCTACACTGGGAAAAAATGATTTTTTCTGCTTGTTCAATTTACTTAATTAAAAAGAGCTAAAGCAACATAATTGCTGAACATTTTATCACAATGCAATATCGGAGACTGCCGGTTCAGGACCACATTTCCAGAACCTCGTTTTATTTTTGTCAGTCTGGTCTCTTCGTTTATGCGTGGAGTGACGCTTGAGGCCTGCGCTTGAGGTTAATGTCCACACCTGGGAAATTAAGGTTTTTGAGGAAAACATTCCAGGATTCTTCTCCACAGTGACGTCAATCCGACCACTGATCTACAGAGAATGCCTCTAAGCGCAGGATCTCTCATTGGTCAGAGACGCACTTTCTTTGTCTTATGAGTTGCGAGCGCTTCCTTCACCTCTGGGCACTACAGCTCACGAGTGTCACATCTTCCCTCTATTCAGACCGCTTTCATTTCTATTGGTCCTCTTCGCAGACTTTTATTACGTTTATAACCTGGTCCCTGGTTCCCGGGTTCTCTCGCATAAACTGCTCGCTTTGGTCCTGGTGGAGTTTGGTCTGGTCCCAAAAAAACAAAACAAAGAAAGTTCTTTAGGCCAGCACTTAGCTTGTGGTGTGTGTGTGTGTGTGTGTGTGTGTGTGTGTGTGTGTGTGTCGATCCCAATGCACCATCGCTACGCAGTGTCTCGTTCCCCTATTCAGAGAACATGAATTACACAACCCAAGATGTTTTTGTATATTGTCTTCATGTTTCATCAGTTATATAATCATATAAATGATTTCCTGGAATGTAATAAGATGACTTTATGAGTCTCAAATGAGGACTTTGAGTGCGGGAATTAAACAGACGTGTGTGTAATGCTCACAACACCCTATTTAGGTAAAAGTAGGAAAGATAATACTTTTCTCTGAAGAAATATGAAGTAAACATGTGAATCTGTGTTTTTCTCCAGTGTCGAGAAGTGTACAGTTTTTTTTTTTTCTCAGTGAATGTATAAGATTTTCGGACACAAATTAAGAAATTACCGCCGATAATAAAAAATTTAAATAAGATTTTAGACCCTTCTAATGATTTACAGGGACATTAAGCTGTATTTTCAAGGTCTCACCCAAAACAGATTGATTTTGTTTAGATTATGATTAGTGATATCTGGCTATAAAAGCAAAATTGACTTCATGTTAAGCAAGAGGTGTTATGTTCCTGCAGTCTGCCATTTTTGGCAGATACAGAAAATGTTGGACTGAAAACATTTCTTGCTAAGGTTTGTATTTTGTGTGCTGTTTTGAACATTAATGTCCTTTGTCAGTCACATGCCTGTTTAAATGATGAACTGCTCTACTTTTGGGTTTTTTCAAAGATGGCAACAGACATTTTATTCAACTGTGCTACACAATTGTGTGGCCTGTGCTACAAAACTGTCAACCTCAGTAGCACCAGAACTATATGCAAAAGTTAACGTACAGGCCTGACCTGGTAACCCTCTTAAAATACTAAAGCTGTTTCGATATATGGGTCACACGTTGGTTGCAGCAGAGATGAAACCGGAAGTGCAGCAGTCTTTATACAGAAACAAACTCAAATCTTCACAAAACACTCACGAACATTAACATGATGTTGAACTGACAATAAAGGGCAGGGCAACAAAGGATGCCAGGACTAACGGAGACCCTGCGTTTGTGGCCTTCGTTTACACGCAAACGGAGAATTCGCCTCTGAAAACGATTCTTTCTAAAAACTCCGGCCAGAGTGGAGATTTTGGGAAACTTAGTTTGCACGTTTGCATGTAGACTGATAAACACTGAGTTTTAGGCGGCCGACGTCACAGATGCGACAGATCTTGCACTGCGGCAAAAGTGCGACCTGTGTTTACATCTTCATTTGGCTTTGGTGATCATGGATGCATTCAGAGTCGCAGTCGCTTTCATGTTGGAGCAAACCCTTTTCGTCTGTGTGCATTTGCAGAGACCGTCGAGGTGTTGATGTTTTCTGGATTCTGATTGGCTGACGTGGGCTTGAGCTTCTCGGCACACTGCCACCTACAGGTCTGGCATGCTCTTGACGGCATTTATACACGGGTTTGTGTAAACTGACAGGTGTGCACAATGTTATTTTTGAAAACCGAGAGGGTGAAATGTCCGTTTATGAAAATAGCCGGACACGTTTAAACATAGCTTTATAGGCAGGGCAACGGTGGATGACAGTATTAATAAACAGAACAAGAAAACTAAACTAAGGCGTAAACAATTTTTTTTTGTTTGGGGGGGGGGGATTACACATTTCCTGAAAGAGTACTGAATCTCCTGATCAAAACACAGGCAAAACAATAGCATTTCTAAAAGTATTGATTATGCACGAAGTGTAGTCAATAAAAAAAAAACTTCAATTTCTCTTTTTCTCTTCAAAATTGTGCTTTTTTTATGAAACTTACCCACATTCAAGTGTTGATAAAAAAAAAGAATGCATGAAACTAGAATAAAACTGATTTTTTTTTGTTTTTTTTTAAAAGCAGAGGCTCTGGTCTTTCTTTTGATATATTGCATGTTCAGATATTATACAGCAAAACATTCTGGGGGCCATGAAATATTTGTGAAAATTATCAAAAACGCTGGCGGGGAAAGAGTTACATGTTATTACCACTTATGTCTAAAATCGAAATCAGTGTATTTTATGTAAACACTTGCTTTAAAAAAATAAGTATGTAAAAAAAGGATTTACTGTAAGTATTCCATGTAGGAAATTTACTTAAATTTGAGTGCTAAAGAAAAAGACCAATAAGTACGTATAATGTAAAATAATTTGACTTGATGACAAGGCTTGAATTTTTTTTTAACTTAAATAAAATATTTAAATTTTGTTCTTACAGATAAAGGTGTATGGAAAATGTGTCATAACATTTTTTAAAATTGTGTAAAAAAAAAAAAAAAAAAAGTAATACAAATTTGGAACTGTATGAAAAGAAAAAAAATCCTGAAAAAAAAAAAAAACCTGGTCACTGTTAGCGTTGTCTATTGACAATCAGCTGCTGCTCTATAATTATTTCCATATTCCATCTTTCCATCTTTATGCTTTATCTACTAAAGCATAAAAATATCATAATATGTTTGCATATATTGAGGGAACATGCTGAGTCCACATACTCGTTTCTCTGAAAAACACTTCTATTGCCAGTTATTTGACTGTGAAATGTGCGTTTCCAGGCTGGAATGTGTGTTATTGTTTTGGTCTATGATACTGCACGTTGCCAATTTACCAATTTTCATTGTCTATTGCGCTCGTTCCTGTTGCGTGTGCTCAAACTGGCAACCCGTGTGAGCCCGTCCCGTCCGAGGAACGAGGATCTCCCATATTTTGAATTCGACTGCAGTACCTATTTTAACCACTAGTTGTCATTCTTACAGACTGCACCTTTAATATATTTCAATAATACAATAATCTACTGCGCATGATCTCCAGTTGATCGTGATGGGATGTACCTGGTGTGCCTGATCCCTCTTCCACTGCTCCTGGATCCGGGCGCTCCAGCTCTGCTCCACTCGACGCCGCGTCTCGGCCCTGTAGTCCCGCTCCCACACCCCAGAGTCACTGAACAGGCCCCGGATCAGCTGGACACGCGGCCCCGGCCTCCACGGGAACACGGTGGCCCTCCACACAGACATCTGGGACCTTCAGGAGCGCAGGAGGAGAGTGCTTACACGGGGAACTCGGACACTAAAGCGTAAGATAACTGTGTGGCCTGAGGATTAAAGCACATTCACCATCTCAGTACAATATGTTCTTCATTTAAACAGATTGTCATGGCGTATTGTGCTCAGATGTCTGTTCTGTTAGAGAAACAAAGAGACTGGGATATATTGTGGCGTAACTATAGCAACATGCCATACTGTAAGGTGGCAATAAACCTGTCCCCTTGGTAACAAATGTTTTAACACCTACAAAAACTTCTATACTGGTCACATTAAACATAAAAATAATTCACCAGCGCAATCTACACAAACACAGTGAGTGTAGGGAGGCACTGCCAAATAATTCAGTACAGAAAGAAGAAAGAGTTACTTTTAAATGAAAAAATATTTTCATTATAATTCATTCTAGGTCAAAATGAGTGTCATTTGGGTCTTTTATATAAATGTGAGTTAAGATTGAAATGATAAAGCCTTGTATTTTATATTAGCTTTATGTTTTATAATGTTTTAAACATTATGTTTGTTCATCTTTATTCTCTTTTAGATTTTAATTGATATTATGCATTAAGAAAAGACACCACAGGTGAATAAGGTCAACTGTAACTAATAGAAATCACCAGTTGATTAATCACAGTACATAAAGACAAAACAGTACAATCGTTTTTTATTACATGTTTAAAATATGTTTAAAAAATTCCACAACAGAAATCTCAACATTGGATATGAAGTCAAGTTCAAAGTTCTTGTTTTAACATATTAGAGTTAATGTTTTTGCTGAGGGGATTTTGGAGCACTAAATATTGTTAATAGAAACCAATAAAAACCAACATGTTTTTAAGAATAAAATGTGCATGAATGATGCGTGTACAAACAAACCCCTCTGGAAAAACCTTCACAATATAGATAGGAATAAAAGTGTAAAGTTTGGTGTGTGTAAGTGTTACTGAAGTGAAGATTTCTGACTTCATTTTGAAAAAAAAAAAAACGTCCTTTAAAGATATGTATCGTAATTTAAATCTATAGAGACAAATAAAGTACAATAAAACAAACACTTAAATGAGTATTCTGGATGTTTTCTTTCCACTAGTCTGAAAGACGACAAGATATGGAAGAATAGCCCAAAAACTCAAAATTGACCAGCGCCTGGGAAAAATGGTTTTGCCTGTAGTGCCTTAAAAACACGTAAATCCGGTTATCTGTTAACCCATTACAGCAGCGCTTGCTACGTTTCAACAGAAGGAGCCTCGATCAAGAATTAACGGGGCAAAAATACCACCAAAATTAATCATATTAATATGGTGTAAAAAAAATATCCATAAAAGTTCTTGTTAATTTATAAGCAATATCACAATAGCAAAAGTGCCGTTTTCCCAAATATCAGCAGGTTTGCTTTCATTGTAGACACATTATTGTCAATATTGTCTGTTTTTCCACTATTTTGACAATAAAAATCGCTCCAAACAGTAGAAATCATGCGATTGCGCGTCTCCAAGCAACACTTTCAGGTCAGTTTTTTAACAAATCGTTCGAATGAAAGACTCGACGACGCACTCAGTCACTTCTGCTTTGTCCCTGAATGAATCAGCCATTTTGAACAAATCGTTTGACTGATTCATTTCATCACTGACTCGCTATGAAGGCGCTGATTTGTGGCCTTAACCTACTGGCAGCTTTTAGTATCATTTCATTTTTGCTGATGGACTGACTAAGCGAAAAAAGATTGAATGCTGCTCTTGTTTTCGGTCGTGATTGTAACAATAATTCTGGTTAAAGAGCTAGAATTGCAAAGGTGTCTGCTCATTACCACATTGTTCCCATTAAAAAGTAATGATCCATTCCAGAAATCAAAAGCAAACTTTCACCATCACATCAACATCCATTAAATGCATTCCTCTTCTCTGATGACGTGTTTACTGGCGCGAGGGCGGGGCGACCTGTCAATCACATGAGTTTCACCAATGTACACGTCACAGTCAGAGGTCACAGCAGGAAAGAAGGGACGATCGCAACTTCCGGTTCATGCAGACTTTAAAATAACTGGCCAGTCCCATAGACAGTAAAAAAATGGACTCTTTGCGAACGCCCAATCAGATAAATGAGGGGAGGAGTTTAGTGGCTGTCGGTGGCATAATGTCATCAAGCCTGTCGCAAAATACACTCAATCAATCAACAATTTAAATTGTGTGTGTGTGTGTAATGTATATATGTATATAAATATGACATTTGGATAAGTTTTCATAAGCACCTACTTCATTAAATGACCCAGTTATCAAACAGCTGCGAATCTGTGTGACGCACATGAGGCTCTTGAAATCATGGCGAGATGTTAGAGGAGAGTTTCTCTGACAGCCACCCACAGGCTCTCTCTCTCTCTTGATATTACACACACACACACACACACTCAGGGCCTCGTGTTTGTGGAAGAGAAGCGAGGGAGATGATCGCGTTGCTATGGTTACTCATATTTCAATATGGAAGAATCATTGTCATGTTGGACTCCAAAGACAACACGATTCTCGGTGAGATAATGAGTGTTAAAAGAGCCACGCCAGCTCAGGTCTACTGCATTTGAATGTGTTATAGCCTTACAATATTCTTAACAAAAGTATAACGTTTTTCAGTGATAAAGCCAGAATTTATAGTAGCACATGAGGGGGACATTGGCTGTCAAGTGTTTATAACTGAAGGATCACGGTCTACTTACACGGCAACCATCGACGAACAACGGCACCTGTCCCGATATATTGCGATCCTTTCCGCGTGGTCGATATTATAAATCCATTCAAAGCTTCATTCTGGTGACGCATAAACACACGATACAGTGACATTTGACAGATTCACACCGCTACATGGGCGCCGCCATCTTGTTCAAATAGAGCAAACTTTATTTAAATCTCTATGCGTGAAGAATGGCGCAGTTCAGAGAAACAGCAGAGTTCACAAGTCATTATATATTTAAGCCCGTTTCCGCCATAGATGAGTGAAAAAGTATGATTGTGTAAGTCATAATAAAGGACATTTTCCAAATTAAGACTTAGTATCTAATTGTATTTAGAGAATTTCTCATAATGACTTAGTATGTCAAAATAATGAGACACTTAATGAGGTTTTGAACACAACCTCTGTGGGTTTTGTCCATACAATGGAAATGATTGGGCACCAAAACGGTTCTTCAATAGGCCTGTCTTTTTTGTGTAACAAAGAAGAATTGGTGTAATTTTGTGGGGTCCGGCAGTGATGGTGTACGTGCATCATTAAAAAACTGTGCCAAGTTCATTTGATTAGAGAATAACCACTGCCACACAAATGACTATTCATATAAATCATAAGACAGATTATTGACAGTCTGATCATAAAGAAAAGTTGTGTATTACCAGTTTCTCCATAAAAATAATAATGTTATAATTTTGCTTTCTCATAATCCGCAGTCATCGGGATCTAAGCACCAGTTCCCCGTGTGGTTGATATCCATTCCATTTAATTTTGTCTTATGAATGTGGTTTTTATAGCAAAGTCTATCTTGAATCTTCCTGAAAGTTAGGGTTTGATCATATCATAATATGTGCAGACTCACATTCAACATCTAAATGTACTCGAATGGCATATCATATCAAGATTTCACAGGACGATTTCAAATGAATGTGAAGATATAATTTGCAGCTCAAAACCTTATTTATCTGAAGCATTTATCTTTATGCCCTTTTCATTTTATATCTATAGCCTATGTGTTGCCTTATAACCTTCCTTGCATGTTTAACACATAAGTGTTTGCTGTATTATTCATACCACAACAATAAATGCCTTTATAGAAACTATACAATCATGAAAAAAACATAAAATTGTCTGTTCTTAAATGGATATATTATATAATATATAATATCATATTCAATCGTGCCCAGCAACTTGAAAAAATTGCTTACTCAGGGTCTAAAAGGGTTATCTGAACACAATTCACAGATTTCTGTGTACACATATAAAACTATAGGCTTACTATCTGTAAACCATAGTTATACAAATGAACTAGATCAGCGGTTCTCAACCTTTGGGCCAGCGCCCCCATCCAATATCCAGGTCCCTGAACGCATATTCACATTCAGTGCAAATTAAACAAAGAAAAAAAATCAAACCTCTTTTAGTGTGTGTCTACAGTACACTACTAAATGATAATAATTATAATATTAATCCCATGACAGTAATAGCCATATATTGTAAAACAAATGCACTGAAAAATAAAGCCTGTCATTAAAGCGGTAATGTTTGCACTTAGGTCTTATTAGCATTTAGGAGAGTATTGCAAGAAGCTGCTTACATTAACCTTACTTTCGAAAAAATAAAATAGAATCATGATTTTTCATGAAAATTTATGTTAGAATTATAGGCCTAAAATACCTTGGTATCGGCTTGTTTTCATCAATGGTATAATTAATACAGTTACAATTAATTTGGTTTGTCGTGATTAATTTGTGTTCGTAATCAGTAAAAAAGTTTTACAACATAATTGAACACATTGTCCTAACACTTTTTAAATAGCCCACTTAAAGTGTTTATTACAAATAAATTACTTAATGCTTAAAATGAATAAAAGTAAATGAACAAAAATGTGTGTTATAGGCCATTTAAACTCGTGAGCGCCCCTGGCGTTGAGAACCACTAAACTAGATCAATGCTTTTATTTCCATTCAAACGGATGGAAACCGATAGAAAAGGGTTAAAATTATCCTCTAGTGGACAACATTATTATCACAGCCTTCTTCTTTCAGTTGAAATAGCTAATAGCGTAGAATTTGCTGTTAGCCTCTGGAGCATCATACATTCATGAATGACTTGTTCTCCATATGTACAAAGCTTTGAGAAGTTTGGACATTTTGCACACAAGTTAAAGTCTTAGTGGGTCATACCAGACACACACACACACACACACACACCCACACACACTATCGTTGCTATCGACTTTTCTCCAGTGTTGTGATGTATTTCTAACCAAGTGAAACGGTATATTGAATAGAGGGCGGTGCCCGGTTGCATAAAGCACCTTAAGTTTTTCCCTTAAGTATGATACTTAAGGGGCGATTTTCCCTTACCTAAGAGAATAACTTAAGGGTGTTGCATATAATCTCTTAAACGGTTCTCTTAGGTAAGGGAAACATTTAAGTGTTTCACGACAGCGATCCTGGATTCACGTTATAAAAGTCTGTTGTTGCCATAGATACGGAAAACACTAACATGTCGGAATATCACGTGTCAGTCCTCTGACGCTATCACGCAACACCGCGTTAGCTCCGACAGTGGCGGCAGTTTGTGTTGGTCACCGTCTCATGCTTTGGCATTTGTTTAGGTTTTGTGAATGCACTTCTGGCTCTGTGTCTCGAAATACAGCTGAGTATATTTCCATAGCATACCCGTTTTCTTCTGTCATGATTCCTTTTAAAACACGAATCAGCTCGTTCTCCTGTGAATCTTTTTCTGCACGGGTCGGCCACACACTCTCTTAAGGTCGTGATAGTTTACTTGCGAGTCGCGTATAAGGACAGACAGACAGCCGTCTAGTTTCATAGCGATGTCAAATATTGCGCGTCGATCAAATCGGTATTCTTGCAACAATTTTTCATCGCTAAATTGGTCCAAAGGGTTCTCCCTATTCCCTATGATCTTCAGCTGGTTCCATAAATTCAGCCATGTCGTCATATTTTTGTCCGTGTTACTCTTAAGGTTACGATTTCCAAACCTTAAGTTATACTTAGGGAAATTACGTTAAGGGGTTTTATGCAACACTTAACGATTACTTAAGTGAAAAAACAGCATTTAAGGTAAATTCTAAGTGTTTATGACGTTTCACTTAAAAAAAAAAAGTTAAGTAACACATAAGGGTATTTTTCTGCAACACCCTTAGGTTTAAGGGAAACATAAGGTAACCTAAGGGTGACCTTAAGGTAAAATTACACTTAAGGTGCTTTATGCAACCGGGCACGGGGCTTTACTTCAGCGCAGCCACTCTTCATCACAGACTGATGGTTGAAGAGGGGTAGTTATGCTCAACCCAAGCCGTCAAACTCCCGGCATCAGAGGAGGAATGCCATTCTAGAGCGGAATCATTTTCAGGTTACCACGACAAACTATTTTTTTCTGTTTATTAACTTGCACTGATTAATTGTTCACCAGAAGAATCTTAGTGCGCGCTAAAAATGTAAATAAGGTAAATTTTAATTTAATAGATCAAACTTATTTTGATACATTTTTGTCAACATGGTCTATAGCTGACGTGTGCAAAGTTTGGTGAAGGTCTGACAAACGGCCCAGGAGGAGTTCGATAAAGTAGGTTTTTTTTTTTTACGAATTAGAATGGAAGATTACATTTTTAAATGATCATAAACATTAGATTTACTATTGTTCAGGCTTAAAGCAAGGATTCAGAAGAAATCCGAATTTTGATTCCGTCACAAACGGTTGCGGATTTATTAAAGGGACACTACACTTTTTATTCATTTTCCAGCTCCTCTAGAGTTAAACAGTTTTACCGTTTTCGAATCCATTCAGCCGATCTCCGGGTCTGGCGGTAGCATTTTTAGCATAGCTTAGCATAGATCATTGAATCTGATTAGACCGTTAGCATCTCTCAAAAAAAAATGACCAAAGACTTTCGATATTTTTCCTATTTAAAACTTGCCTCTTCTGTAGTTACATCGTGAACTAAGACCGACGGAAAATCTCAAAAAGTTGTGATTTTCTTGGACAATATGGCTAGGAACTATACTCTCATTCCTGCGTAATAATCAAGGAGCTTTGCTGCCGTACCATGGGTGAGCAGCGCAGTGATATTACGCAGCGCCTGAAAATAGTCCCCAGCTATATAACTTCCATCGTGACCGGTACTAAGTTTCAGGCGCTGCGTAATATCATTGGAGTGTTCCTTTAAAGTGTTCATTCAATCAGTTCATTAAACTTAACTTGTCAGGGAAACCTTTACAAATTTGTCAGGTACAATTTTCCAAATAAGTTAGTTTAACTAAAAAAAAACCCATGCTAAAAGATAACAGAAAATAATGAGTTAAGTCAACAAAAGATTTTTTACAGTGCATTTTGTAAGAAATGTCATAAAATATGTAAGAAAATGTATAAGATATTTTGTAATAAAATGTATAAGAAAATGTATAATGAATGTATATTCATATTTATAATGCACTGTTACTGTAGATTTCATAGTACATTATCTTGCAGAAACAAGAAACAAACAAACAAACAAACACAGAAACAACAATAATAATATTAATTAAATTAAATGTGTTGTTGTCTGTGTTGTGCTGCCTGACTTGGCGAGTAAATCGGTTACTGTACGTCTGCAGTGAATGTAAACGTGAATTTAGATGTGTGTCAATATCGTGTGTCAGGTCTTAAAGTGACAGCAGACCTTCTGGCTTCATGTTCATCAAACATATCAATGCATTTTAGATTATTCAAATACACAAGTAGTCAATACAATTTCAGCATAATTCATGAATGCTTAATTAGGAGTTTATGACAATATGAACACAGACATCAGTTATCATTGTCAGATATTAATTAATTTAGTTGTAAGCTTTACTCTTCAGTCACAAACTCATTTGTACCTAATAAAAAAGACAGTTTAATTACTGTTTAATATATTATTATTATTAATATTATTGTTTTTATTAGGGTCTTCAGTCATTTGTTTTGTTAAGTATTTTTGCATTTCATTATTACTATGTTATAATTTGTACAAATATATTACACTTTTTACTGGCTAAAAAATTGCTGGCTAAAAATAATGCAATGATAGTGCACCAATAACCTGCTTGTTTTTGTACACCAGAAAGCAGTTTTATATGTTATTAATGTTCAAAAACACTAAAGCTCTGTAGCCTTTTGAACTGATAATATATTTATTAAAGTGTTAGTTTCATAGTTACAGCTCTACAAACATTGAACATAACACAAATAGACAGTTTAAAAATAACACACACACACACACACACACACACACACACACAGCTTATCTCGTATCTTATGCCAGGAAACATTTTTACAGATGTTTTTTGGCACTTCTCTTTCAGTCCAACAGTAAGAGGGAGTCAGATGTTGTTTTTTACACCAGTGTGTTGCTGTTTGTCACACATTTTGTCAAACGATTCAAGATGGACTGCAGTAAAAACACCACTATATTTGAAAATTTCAGTTGTATAACCTAATCGTCCACATGAGCCATTGCTGCTTTTATTGCTGCTTGTGGCTACTTTTTATTTGTGTATTTTTATTATTATATTATTGTAACATATTGAATGTTCCTTATCTTTGAAACAGACAGTTAAGCATTAAAATGAGTGACACAGTTTTCTGTCACAGCTGCCAGGCATGAAAATTCAGTGTTGGATGTTTTTCCCTGTTACCTTAGCAACCCTTTTATCTCTCAATAGCAGATTGTTTACTGCTGAAGCATTTAGATTTGTGAAATCGGGAGTGAATCACACACAGGCTCCATTTCACACCAGATGAAACAGCATTGAATCCTTTACTGTAAGGTCACAGTATACCTTCACCCCCAACGGCTCTGTGCTCTCGAAAGAATCCAACTGCGGTGAAACTGCAACTGATGATTAGATTTGTTCTGCTTATATTAAAGGTTGACCTATTGTGCTCTTTTACAAAGTCTTAATTTGGTTTTTGGGCTCTAGTAGAATAGTAGCCTGGGGAAAGGCTATTGGTGCCTCCAATGTTTCCAAATCGAGGCACCACTCACAAACGTTGAGGTGGGCTTTACACGATGATGATCGCTCTGATTGGTTTAAGGTCAATCCAATTGCGCCCTGAGAAGGGTCTGGTGTCAACCAGGCTAGTAGAACAGGTTTTCATGCTTGAATGTTAAGAAACCAAATTATTTTTTACATATTCTCCATTGTTGCGGCTCGTCTCTTCCCAGTCTGTCAGTAACGCTCGGTTTACTTCCTGTCTGAAGCCCCTCCTTCTGAAAAGCACACTGTGCTCTGATTGGTCGGCTGGATCAGTGTGTTTCAACACGCTACTAACTAACTCAACCAGGCCTGTTCCCTTTATTTTGCATATGCCTTGGGCAGGAATTATTTAAATGAGGAATATTGTGGCTTGTTCGTTCGCGGCAGAAAACTCAAGGCTACAATGAAGGGGCTGTGTTCGAAATTTGAAGGAAATTAGTTCACTTGAAGGAGTCCACTTTTGCATAATTTGTGCCGTTTAATAATCATTTGAAACTTAGCAAACTGGCAGCTCCAGTAGTTATGAAAAGATTTATCTTGAACTCTGTCATTGAAACTATGTATATGCCTTATTTAAGGAATGTAAAAATTAAAAAGGAATTTATGCCTGTATGATATTACGCTGTAGCCACATTGGACCTGTGGTTTGGAAAATAGATGGATGGATGATTCAGCTGCGGGCGTCGTCTTCTGGTCAGACGTGGGAATTCATTTGGCACGCTACTCTCACAGTGCATTGTGGGTATTCTCTAGCCGTTGAGCGTAAATCTGGTAACGATTGAGAGCTGGTAATGATTACAGCCCCATTGACTCCCTTTGCCAATGCATTGATTAAGTAAACAATTGGATGTGCCAAAACTTTCTTCAGTTAAACAAAGACAAAACTGAAGTCATTGCGTTTGGAAACAAAGATGAAGTTCTCAAGGTGAACGCTTACCTTCAGTCTAGGGGTCAAACAACTAGAAATCAAGTCAGGAATCTGGGTGTGTCTCTAGAGTCAGACCTTAGTTTCAGTAGTCATGTCAAAGCAATAACTAAATCAGCATACTATCATCTGAAAAATATTGCAAGAATTAGATGCTTTGTTTCCAGTCAAGACTTACAGAAACTTGTGCCTGCTTTCATCACCAGCAGGGTGGATTATTGTAATGGTCTCCTCACTGGCCTTCCTAAAAACACCATTAGACAGTTGCAGCTCATACAGAACCAGAACATATGAACACATCACACCAGTCCTCGGGGCTTTACACTGGCTGCCAGTTAAATATAGAATTGATTTTAAAGTATTATTACTGGTATATAAATCATTCAAGGGCCTAGGACCTTAATACACTGCAGAAATGCTCACTGAATATAAACCCAACAGATCACTCAGATCACTAGGATCACATCAGCTAGAAATACCAAGGGTTTACTCTAAGCAAGGGGAGTGTGCTCCTACAGAAGAGATCAGATGTGCTCCTACAGAAGAGATCAGATGTGCTCCTACAGAAGAGATCAGATGTGCTCCTACAGAAGAGATCAGATGCGCTCCTACAGAAGAGATCAGATGCGCTCCTACAGTAGAGATCAGATGTGCTCCTACAGAAGAGATCAGATGCGCTCCTACAGAAGAGATCAGATGCGCTCCTACAGAAGAGATCAGATGTGCTCCTACAGAAGAGATCAGATGTGCTCCTACAGAAGAGATCAGATGTGCTCCTACAGAAGAGATCAGATGTGCTCCTACAGAAGAGATCAGATGTGCTCCTACAGAAGAGATCAGATGCGCTCCTACAGTAGAGATCAGATGTGCTCTAACAGAAGAGATCAGATGTGCTCCTACAGAGGAGATCAGATGTGCTCCTACAGTAGAGATCAGATGTGCTCCTACAGAAGAGATCAGATGTAGGAGCGATGTGCTCCTACAGTAGAGATCAGATGTGCTCCTACAGTAGAGATCAGATGTGCTCCTACAGAAGAGATCAGATGTGCTCCTACAGAAGAGATCAGATGTGCTCCTACAGAAGAGATCAGATGTTCTCCTACAGAAGAGATCAGATGTGCTCCTACAGAAGAGATCAGATGTGCTCCTACAGAAGAGATCAGATGTGCTCCTACAGAAGAGATCAGATGTGCTCCTACAGAAGAGATCAGATGTGCTCCTAGAGAGGAGATCAGATGTGCTCCTACAGAGGAGATCAGATGTGCTCCTACAGAGGAGATCAGATGTGCTCTTACAGAAGAGATCAGATGTGCTCCTACAGAGGAGATCAGATGTGCGCCTACAGTAGAGATCAGATGTGCTTCTACAGAAGAGATCAGATGTGCTCCTACAGTAGTCACTTTCAAATCCAGACTCAAAACACTTCTGTTTACCCATGCATTTACTGAATGAGCACTGTGCCACTGCTCGTCCGACTGTTTATACTGTATTTTATTTAATGTTTTAATTATTCTGATTTTATTTGATTATTTCTGTATTTTATCTTTTATTCTAAACTGTTTTAATTTCTTCTATGTAAAGCACTTTGAATTACCATTGTGTATGAAATGTGCTATATAAATAAACTTGCCTTGCCTTGCCTAAATCGGTTGTACACTCGTTATTGCAGTGCATTGTGGGATTGAATGAGTGCACTCAATTTGGGCAGCATTCCAGTCCAAAATTGTCATGCCCTTCACTCGCGAACTTCCCTCCGTCTCGTTCACTCAGATGTACGTCATTGCTTACGTTGCATGAGTGCCCACTACTGGCGGGACCTTTGCAATAGGCTGAATTGGAACGTGCTTAAGCCCTTGATCAGACCTGATAGAGTTGTTTGTGGTGGGGTTAATTAAACGCAATAAGTGTTGACGTCACAATCGTGTTGCATTGTGGTATATGGAGCTGCCTGAAGTGTACATATGAAGTAGACTCTGCCAAAATGGAGGGAGCGAGGGTCTGTCCAAGTAAACTTCCCCCGTCCACTTCACGAAGAGGAACACACTTCAAAATGGCGGCAGGGATTCCCCTGAGGGGAATCTCTTAGGGAAGTTTGCAAGTGCGTGTCTAAAAGAGGACTGAGGGTGCTTTCACACCTGCCGTATTTAGTTGGGTTGAATCGCACTAGAGTCGTTGTCCACCTTGGTGCGGTTCGTTTGGGCAGGAGTGAATGCAGCAATCACACTCGGGTGCACAGACCAAACAAGCGGACCAAACAAGCGTACCGGGACCTCCTCGAAGAGCTGGTCTCGGTGCGCTTTCAAATGAACTCTGGAGCGGTTCGTGTGGTGAGAATGTGATCCGACCTCGAACAGACTCACCTGCCAAAGAACTGCGCATTTTTGTACTAAACCAGCTGCCGTAGTCACTGCACTGTGCATTATGGGATGAGGACTAATGTTTGTTGACAGTTTGTACTTTTAGCATGGCAGCTCGCTGACAAACTTGGAGTTGTGAGGAGAAATTTTAGGTCTCAACTTTAAAAAAAACTCACAAGAACAGCGAAATCTCCATAGTAAATTACAATTACACCCTTATCAGCGCACTACATAAGCACACACCTCAGTCAAATTTACTTGTTCTTCGTGTTTATCCAGATTGTGTTCCCGGTTTATCCATGTTTATTCCCAAGGAAATCTACGTGCAATAACTTCATCCCCACTACTGAGGTGTGTGCATCTCCGTTCTCCATGAGAAATGATCAAGACCGTCATTCTTCTGCCTGCTCTTACCATCTCTATTTCATTGCCTTATTACTCACCTGCCTCTGCCTGTGTGGCCAAATAAAGTGTGTCTGGGTCCTTAATACCTCTGTACAGTGTATCTATCCTGACATATAGGGGCGATTTCGGACACAGCCAGGAGTTCAGAAGCAGTGCGCACTCATATAGAGGCAAGGCAAGTTTATTTAGCACATTTTATTGCACATTTTATACAAAATGGTAATTCAAACTGCTTTGCATAAAAAGGAATTAACATAATCACAACAGATGCAGTAGAAATAAAAATACCATGCAGAAATTAAAGGTTAATTCCGGTATTTAACACTTTGAGTCTATTTTGTAGTTTGTTTTGGATGAACTAGAGTGGTGGACACAGAAATTTTGACAATGGTTCCTGTCTCGACTCTGAGCGCTTCAGAGTGGCTGTCTATGGGCACGCACAAACATGTCCTTAACACAACCCTTAACGTTCGTTTTCAAAACTGTGCAACTCACCGAGTGGTTACTGGTGTTCGTTGATGATTAAAAACAAATATATCGGCACAATGTATGATTCCAATCCGATTATTTTGCTATAGTGGAACTATTTTTTCAGATACCTCACAACCGCGTATAAACTTCCGCTCGATATTTGAGTGTGAAGCGTTACACACTCCTGACCACTTGATGGCGACAACCACTTTGACGGAGACTGAGAACCGAGCGAAAAGACTACAACCAAATGTTAACAGCCCCATTACTAAAATTAAAATCATTACTAAATTCGGGGCGTCCCTATCTGAATGGAAGAGTCTGAGAGTTTGTCGGTTGTTTAACATTTTAGAAGTTGTTTAACATTTTAGAAGCTCACCAGTTTCCCTAGTGTTTTGTCTTTTCATCCCTAATGGAGTGAGTAAACTTCACACTGTCTGCTTTAACACTTGTTAAACATGTTAAACTTGTCACACAAGTGTATATGTTTTACAACATCTATGAGTCTTATGAGTCCTGGTGTCTCTTCACTCATGAGTGTACAGTGAACTTTTCAACCAGACATTAAAACAGTTAAACAATAATAATTAAAGTAGTTATAAATATAATTAAACGAATATAAATATGATGTATGTATAAGATAAAGTAGCTACAATCTGTCGGACACACAGTGCTCATTCAGTAAATGCACAGTTAAACAGATGTTACGAATGTGACTGTTGGAGCACATCTGGGGACATATTCACAAAACATCTTGAGACTAAAAGTAGCTCCTAACTTGCTGATTTAGGATAAACTCTTAAAAATAATGTCTGTGTCAGTCCTAATTTTAGGACTCTTACATGTTTGCCTTAAGAGTGCTTCACAAAGCATTTTAGTACTAAAACCAACTCCTAAATCTGTGAAAAGTGGTAGAAAAGGGGTATAGTCAAGTCAAAAACAATCCTAAAATGGTTCTGCCTCAGCAATCCGGCCAAAGACATGTACACCATTGAGGCAACAGGCGATAGAGCCGGTGCTGAGCCTTCTCCCCTTATAAATGAAATAAGTATTTTGATTTGTAGATTTTAATCTGCAATGACGTAACATAAAAGTTAATTTAGGTACAGGCATGCATTGAATGATTTAGAATAAAACAATTTACAACACTTGTCCATAGAAGGCTACACATTTCACAAAACACAACAATACAGTATACAGAACACAGTGCAAAACAGTACACAGTACGAGATTTAAGAAGGAAAACAATATCATCACTATACATTTCATACAGCATTACCATGTGTGCAGCTTTGACTTGACCTCAGCCATTGTTTCAGACCTCTGTCAAAGCTGATCATGTCTGTCTGCAGTTTTAGTTCAGTGGGCAGAGAGTTAGTCTCGTTCCATTAAAAGAGAAACTTGTTTTAATAATAAGATGCTTTAAATCTTGGAAGAACACAGTCCCACTGACTGAGGCTCTGGTGGAGGGTGTAAGTGAGCCCTGACGCCTAATATTGAGAGCAGAAAACAGCGGCGACACATGACTGTTCAAACATTCAAAAAACAAGTTCAGAGTCCTAAAATGTTTAAAATTTTCGAAAGAAAAAAGATTATGTCTATCAATTATGTCACAGTGGTGCCATGTCATAGGTTTTCTGTCAAATACCTCGACTGCCTGCTTGTACACTGAAACAACCGGCTTAAGTGCGGACGGGGAGGTTTGTGACCAGGATGTGACGCAGTAAGACAGATGTGAGATAATCATGTAAAACAGGGCGGCCTGATGAGACAGATCCCTCCTGATAAAACGTAAACAATTCAAGTTAGATTTGACCTTTTTACAAACATTTTTGACTTGACTTTGAAATTTAAGGTTGTTGTAGAATAACTCCAAGATAATTAGTCTCTTTTACTTCTTGAATAATTTCATTGTTAATGCTTACTTCAAAGGTGCTATCAAAAGGTCTTGTTTTAACTGAGAAACAGACAGCAACGTTTTTCTTCACGTTTAAGGTTAGGTGAGACGACTCAAACCATTTAGAGATGTCTACTAGGGCAAGTGTCAACTGCTGCGCTGCCAGAGCTGAGGTTTTAGCAGATAGATGGATGACTGTCTCATCTGCATACAGCTGGCAGCTATCAGGGAAGTCATTGTGAACAACAATGGCCCTAATACTGATCCTTGAGGAACCCGCATGTTGTTAGGGCAAAGAGATGACATCACTCCATTAACCTTAACGCACTGTTGCCTTCCCTCCAAATATGATTGTAACCATGCTAGTGAACTAGGTGACATTTTGAAGAGCTGGAGTTTGTTCATTTTTGTTTGTTACTTACGAATTAAGTTATGCTATTATGCTAATTAAGAGAATTCGTAGTGGTAAGAGATTATGGGCCCTATCATACAGCCAGCGTAACTGGCTTTTAAAGGGAATGGGAAACAAGACTCTGATTGGTTTATTGCACGTTACGCCCAAAACACACCCGTTCCTCATTACTCACCATGCACCGCTGACCATTTTTCCCGATGTTAAACTAGCAGAAGTGGATTCGGACACACCATAAGTGCACTTGCGGTGCTTTAGACCATGTGCTTAGATCCTTTAACAAGGGCCCTAAATGTTTTGTGAATACGGCCCTGGTGTCTTCTGGAAGCTGGTTCCAGCATAATGGCTAATAGCGGACTCACCTTGCTTTGAGTAAACCCTTGCTATTTCTAACTGACTTGATCCTGAAGATCCGAGTGATCTCATATTGAAGGATCAGCATGAACTCTCTTGTAATTAGGGTCATCCCTCTGTACGACAAAATGGACGTTTACCCAGCATCATTTCTTCTGCTTTCCAACCCTAGACGCATAGAGAGAAAGAAAGAAACTTATAAAGAAGGAAAACAGTACAAAACCCCTTGAAAGCTAAGAGTATAGATAATTGTTCATTTTGTAAGTGATGCTCACAGGGTCTGATCAAGTCAGCTTTGTTTATACTGCGCTTTTTACAATACAGATTGTTTCAAAGCAGCTTTCCAGAGATAACAGGAAAATAACGCAACAAAGTTTGTTTCCAGAAGAAAATAGCATCACAGTCCAGCTTCAGTAAGTTCAGTGATGTTTCATTTTTGTTGTAAAAAATATATATTAATTTAGTTCATTTATATATATACCTATATATATTCAGTTAGATGCCTTAATAAAGCAAGGAAAATTATATCAGACAATAGACATCCTCTGTTTGATAGATTTGAGATATTACCCTCGGGTCGAAGATTTAGGGGGGAAAAATGCATTCTTGCCACAGGCAGTAAAATTATTAAATGAAAGGTAGTGTTGGTGTCCACTGAGCGGGTCTCAGGGAAGCCTACAATTTTTTATACATAAATCTGTTTATTTGTTACATGTATATTGTTGGTCTTGTACTTGAAACACAAGCAACAAAAATTTCCCTGAGGGGATAATAAAGTAATCATTCATTCATTCATTCATTCATTCATTCATTCATTCATTCATTCATTCATTCATTCATATCATCCAGCTCAGTTCAGTTCTCATATAGTGGTATCAATGCAGCAGATCAATAATATTGCTGAATATTAAATTAAATGACCATCACTATTAGACATGGGTTAAAAGTAGCCCATACAAATAATAATAATAATAATGTAGTGAAGTTTGTGTTAGCAAACATCAGTGATTACAATACCACCATATACTGTATATTATACAATAACTTCATATAGAAGCAACATGCACAGATAGATGTGATTAGATCCGACCGTTCTGCCTCAGTGTTATGAAGATCTCGTTGTCAGGACGTGAAATGGTTATAATTATGTGAAATGCCCATTTCCCTGATCCTATTTCCTCATTGCTGTGTCCTCGAGGGTCCTGGGCATCTGTGTGATGAATGATGTTCCCTCGATGCCTTGGGCTCTGAGAACGAGGTCCATCTGAGATCAAATCTGGCTCCCTCATTTCCTACACTTTCCTGTTCTATTTGTCCTGTTTAGCCGTGTTTGTAGTGACAGATCACTGTTTTATTATCATCTCGATCTCATGAGAAAATGTTTGTTGTACAGTGTGTGATTTGTACTATTTTTAGAAAAAAGCCAGCATGAAGGTCCACCCCAACCATAAACGTCAGGGGGGCGTAAGAATAATTCGTCCAATTCGTCAAAACATAAAAATGTGAGTGTCGTCTTTTGATAAGGGTCGGGTTGTATTGAAGATATTTAATTTTGGATCAATTAGTTGACAACCATAAACATTCACAGAATCACCGCACTATATATTTTGGTTATTTTCGCCGCGTATAAAACACACAATATGCTTCAAATAGCTATTCAAATGTAAATATCCACTATTATAACAACAAGACAATATGATGTATCTGTTGTTGTGGGGAAAACGAATTAAGAATAGCATCAATTGTTTCCCCTCCGCCATGTTTAAAGTTTATGACTTTACACTATAAAATATAAAAGACAAGTAAGTAGTCCGTGATAAAATAATAACAAATAATCAAATGACACAAATAAACACAATAGAACAACAACAAAAAAAGGCTACAAATGAAATAAACAGTGTTTTTAGAGTTTTTCAGGTCAACAGGTCAAACAGTATAGTTTTTAGAAACATAATTTGAATAAAGTAATCAAATGTGAAATAATAATGCATTGTAATGCTTAGATCCACAAAAGACAAAGATGATTATAACAATAACCAATAACAAGCCAACATACGAACAATGAACTGAGGGACCAAAGGAACTTAAGTAGTGGTACAAACAAGGCTACTAAGGAGACACAGCTGAACTAATCATATCCGTAACCATGGCAACTCTTGGCGGGGAAACTAGACAAAGGAAACACATGTGACCGAATGAAAACAAAGCAAACTGAACATGACTGTGACCTGCATATACATCACTGTCTAAATAAAATATAGATAAATCTTTATAAAGTTACAAAAGAAATTCAGTCAATATCTGTGAGTGATAACTTTGTCTTTTGTGTTTTGATGAACAGTAATAAAAACACATCAGCAGGTTTATAAGGCTGCTGTCCCTTTAAGACCGAATGTGCGGATCCAATATAGCCCTACTGTACATGCGTTTTATTTGTTTTCGTGCATTATGAGATAATCGAATATGTTTACCAGGATACTCGCTAAGACGGACGTTTTACATAATTTTGTTCAATCTAAATGATGCATGTGTGCTGAGTGAACATTAGCAATCAAGAGCATTCAACAGTCTGTAACCTGTCTTTCGAGGACTGTAGTGTAAATGACATGCAGGGATGCATCCACTCACACTGTAAACACACTTCCTCCACTCCGACTACATTTTTGCATGTGCAAGGTTCATCTCCTGCACAGGTTCAACAAACATGACACACTTGTTGGGACCCGAGTGTATTTTATTGAAGGTCAAAAACACCCAGAAACCATCCAGCAACATTCTAGCTGCATAATAATGTGCTAAAAAACACCGTAGCAACCTCAAAACTATGCCCTAGCAACCAACGTTCTGGTGACTTGTGTGCTGGCAGCAATAAATAATTAAATAATTAAATCATTTCTTAAGTAAAAAACATATATATTTTTATTTAAATGTAGTTGCATTATTATTACTATTATGAGGGCTTTTATCAGAATGCTGCTTGCTAAATTGCACTGTAGTCGTAAAAACCCAAAGTGTTTTCTTTCAAAAGCATCTAATTGCATTTTCACAATACTGAATTTTGACTCTAATTTCAGCTCCATTATTTGTAAATTATTAATTTGGTTTCATAGCTCTTCTCGGATGAACATATTCCTTCCTTTGCATTTTGAAATTAAGTTTCTTCATCTGTACGTGTGTTTGCTTTATCCTTCTCTGGTTTAACATGCTGTGTTGGACGAAGCACACGAATCAAGTATTGCTCCAGTAAAATTATTAGTAGGCTACTCATTTTACATTTTATTAGAGTAGAAGTACAAAAGTTCTTTATATTTAATGTACTTGAGGATTAAAAGCATAAAGTACTGATCGGTGCGTTAAAAATGCGTTAAAGTTAGTTCACCCAAACATTCTGTCATTAATTAGAGATCATAAAACGAATCCATATGAATTGGTTTAGTCCAAATTTCCTGAAGAGACTCGATCGCCTTATTTGATGAACAGGTTCAATTTAGTCTTTTATTCACACATTAACATTGACCAGCGAACTCAAACCTGCTGAAGCCCAAGCGTGCTGTGACATAAACCGCTCAATTTACAGTTTTACCATGTCTTGATGAACTGTTTGAAGCGTCAAAGTGGTAGTTGGGCTGTCAATGGATAGACAGAAATCTCTCAGATTTCATCAAAAATATTGTCATTTGTGTTTCGAAGATGAACGGGTTTGGCAAGACAAGAGTAAATGATGACAGCATTTTCATTTTGTTGGGTGAACAAAAGAGGAACGAAATACAATACTATAGTTTATATCATTTGAAACTGCTACAGGAGTGGGGAAGATACATGAATATTAATTATTAAATGTAGTGGAGTAAAAAGTACAATATTGTGCTTTGGAATGTAGTGAATTAAAGGTTTCCCAAAATAAAAATACTTAAAAAATAAGTTAAGAAGTACAATACTGTCCACCACTGTTAACAAGTGGAGTCATTTTAAAGATCTCAGAGGAGTTTCAGAACATTAAGGACTATTTCTGTTCATTTTGATCTGATTGAGAAGGACCAAAAACTGCTGAGCATATAATAGCTATATTACGCAGCTCTCTGATTATGAATGGTCGTTGTCTTTGCAATCACAGATTTTGGAAACAAAGAAAGCTTGTTGCAGTGGAAAAGTCAGCAATGCAGCCCGAGTCCATACGTTTAAGGTTACATGTTATATCTAATCCAAGCCCTAAGATTTTTAAAAGCATCATCCAACACAAAATCTGTAAGAAGAATTGTGAAAACATGTCCTGTGCAGTGCAGCATGCAACAGGAGCTAGATGTGTTTTGATGTTTTCCGTCAGTGTTGCGGTGGATTATCACGCTGACAGCTCCGTCACTCCCCTGTGTGCACCAGCCTCATCTCTCTGCTCTTTCCCCTTCCTGCGTCTCCTTCATTAATATTACTAATTAGTGTCCGGATCATTTGGCATTCTCAAGGGAATTGGTCCTGCGCTGCATATTGCCTGTCTCTACCTCCCGAGTCTAGCCATTTTATTCAGTCAACACCATCCATTAAAGGTCAGGAATGTCATTTATTCAGTGTTAAGATCATTTCTCGTAGCCCTTATTAAAGGGATAGTTCACCCCAAAATGAAAATGTTGTCAGTATGTACTCGCCCTCATGTTGTTCCAACCCCGTAAGACCTTCGTTCATCTTCAGGACACGAATTAAGATATTTGTGATGAAATCTGAGAGCCAGATCACTCCTCCATACTAGTCCATAGGCTTCTTCAGGAATTGAAACTTGCCAGCCTCGAAAAGTTATTAAAAACATCGTTAAAATAGTCCAAGTGACTACAGTGGCTCAATCTTAAGTTTATCAAGCGACGAGAATACTTTTTGTGCGCAAAAACACACAAAAATAATTACTTTATTTCAACTCTTCATTTCCTTCTGAGTCCGTTAAACTAGTGTAACAGCGTAAGCTTCTGTTGTTGTACGTCACACGCATCACACACATGACCAGCGTCGGCCAATAGCGAGCCTGCGTGTGACGTAGCTCTACGCAAACATGCTAGTTTAACTGACTAGAGGCCCACGAGAAGGAAATGAATAGTTGAAATAAAGTCGTTATTTTTGTTTGTTTTTGCGCACAAAAAGTATTCTCGTCGCTTGATAAACTTAAGATTGAGCCACTGTAGTCACTTGGACTATTTTAACGATGTTTTTAAAAACTTTTCGAGGCCGGCAAGTTTCAGTTCCTGAAGAAGCCTATGGACTAGTATGGAGGAGTGATCCAGCGCTCAGATTTCATCACAAATATCTTAATTCGTGTTCCGAAGATGAACGAAGGTGTTACGGGGTTGGATCAACATGAGGGCGAGTAAATACTGACAGAGTTTTCATTTTTGGGTGAACTATCCCTTTAAGGTCAACATTAAATTCCAGTATGGCAACAATATTCAGCAAAAAAAGATGTGGGGCGGGACTTGATTCATCAAATTGACAGATTTGTGTAAACTTGAATAAAAGGAAAAGGAGTTGCATACTAGAAGAAAAGTTCTATCTATATATTAATGAAAGATTACAAACAACCACTTGTTTTTAAACCAATAAAACCAAGAATGTTGCTGAAGTAAATGTGACTGTGGTGCGATTGATGTACAAAATAGTTGTGCACATTAAAAATACTAGCATTGGGCTTAGGTTCAGGACAACAACAAAAAATTTTGTGGTTTATGAACATCTCATTATTCACATTCTGAGTCTAAATCAAAACCTGTTGAAAACAATTCTAAAAGTTTTTTTTTGTGTGCAATTTTTAAAAAAAAAAATGCACAAACAGAACTTGGCACAAGTGAAACAAATCAAAAATATTTGTAACAAATTAGCTCAAGGGGGAAACAATAATAAATCATAACTTTGAGTAATTATGAATATTTGGATCAGTTAATTGGATTAACTTGATGTAGCTAAATTACTATAACAATCAGTTAATCAGTTCGTCCGGCGAACACTTTTGATTACTCGTTGATTCTGAAACCTTTTCATATTCGTATTTTTCATGGCCACAGAAAAACAATTCTTTCTTAGCATGAACAGCGCTTAGAGCTTGTCACAAGATCAGAAATCGTTAAATTGACTTTGTTGCAAACAGAGAATCAGAACCAAATACTTATTGTGCACAAGTTTTAATAACTAAATCACAAACACAACTAACATGGGTAAAATGGTAAGTGACAGAATGAAACAGGAAATTAAACAGGGAAATGAAACTATGGAAAAGATATATTTTACTATGAAAAGAACCATCATCAGATTTCTTCTTCCAAAGCACCTCATTAGGAGCGTCTACTGCTTATTATTAAACCTTTGTTTAAAATGTGCGATACTTGCTGTCCTTTGCAGTGGAAGCAGTGTGTCACGTCGTTGAAGAAGATCTCATTGGTTCTATGGTTGGAGCAAAGCTGAAAAAATACAATTGAAAAACTTCAATTTCTACTATGAAGCAACTCTCCAGTGTGTTTATGTTTTTACTCGCGTCTGACCTCAACGGACTGAACGGAAGAAATTACCGGAGATTTCCACATTAAAGTAGGCGGAGCCTCAGAGCCACACCTACATATTACTTCATCACGGACCACTGGTAGTTTTAGGCTATGTTTACACGTGGCCGGCTATTTTCATAAACGGACATTTCACCCTCTCCGTTTTCAAACCTGTCAGTTTTCAGAAAAGTGTTAGTTTACACGAACCCGTGTATATATGCCGTCAAGAGCATGCCAGACCTGTAGGTGGCAGTGTGCCCAGAAGCTCAAGCCCACGTCAGCCAATCAGAATCCAGAAAACATCAACACCTCGACATAATAGAGCAGCGGTATCTGCAAATGCACACAGACGAAAAGGGTTTGCTCCAACATAAATGCGACTGCTACTTAGCCTGGGAAAACTCAGACAACTTCGGCAAATTTAGATTTGCTCTGCAAGTTAGTCTGGCAAAGAGCCCATTCAAGCCCATTTCCAATCCGTCGAAATCGAGGCACCAATCAGAAATATTGGGGCGGGCTTTACACGATGACGACAGCGCTGCGACAGTGAAGCAGATTTTGTACCTTACAAAGATGGATGCCGCCGTGGACCATCACTCGTTCGAATCAGCTATAGCGTCTGTTTTAAGCGATTTGAACGTTTCCTTCTTGATAAAACCCGAGCAAAGAACAACACTCGCTCTGGATACGTCATCTCCTTCAGCGCTCTGATTGGTTTTAGGTCTATCCAGAGGCATTTGAGCGACGTCCGTTGGTGACGCCCCTCTGGAAATGATTTGTCTATGAAGCTTTGCCAGACCATAACTCAGTTACTACTGAGAATGGTCTGGTTTTAACCAGGTTAACTGCGACTCTGAATGCATCCATGATCACCAAAGCCAAATGAAGATGTAAACACAGGTCGCACTTTTGCCGCAGTGCAAGATCTGTCGCATCTGTGACGTCGGGCGCCTAAAACTCAGTGTTTATCAGTCTACATGCAAACGTGCAAACTAAGTTTCCCAAAATCTCCACTCTGGCCGGAGTTTTTAGAAAGAATCGTTTTCAGAGGCGAATTCTTCGTTTGCGTGTAAACGAAGGCCACAAACAAGTCTCCGTTTTTCAAAATAACCACACGTGTAAACGGGGCCTTGAGCTGTTTACCAGCTGGAGTGATTTCTGAAAAGTTCACTTTGGGAAGCTGTTAGAAACTCTGAAAACAAATTAGAAATTAACTTAGTTTTGGCCTGACTTTGTTCTAAATGAGACATGGTGATGGAGAAATATGAGATAGGAGGGGGACCAAATGCATTCGAGTTCAATCACAAAAGTTTTGCCTTCCCCTGAGAAGCTCTGCGTTCACTCGCAAAACTTTTGCCTTCCCGAATTTTTTGTTTTTGTTTGAGCCAATTCAAAGTTTCTTGAAGGAACGCAAAAATAATTTTTCATTTCATCTCATATTTTTCCATCACCGTGTCCCTTTAGGGGCTTCATATAAATGCGGTCACACCAGTTTGTTCTTTAATTTCACTTAAAGTCTATTGGGGGCTTAACACTACTAACCCTTTATGCTAATTTCCTTATTTCAGCGCTTTGAGATGTGTGTTGCAGCAGACTCTACACGGTGACAGAGGTTTTCTGGTGTCTGTGTTTTGACGGGACAGTGGAACAATCTGTCTTTAGTGGCGTGAAGGAAATGCAGGACCCGAAATCAATGAAACATCTAGAGCCTAATCTAAACAGGAACTTGAACCGGCAGGGGAACAAACAAGACAACTGACAGCCAATACCTAATTACTGTGTAAATGTGTGTTTTCTTTGTGTTTTCAGAAAGTGGGGCTCTTCAAAAAGCCAATAGGCGACTCAGAATCGCTCTCTCCTGATTTTAAAAAGAAATATTCTGAATCTTTCATACATTCTGCTTTGACAAAGGAGGCTTTTATCTTGGTCCCATTAGCATTTTTGGCACCAGAGCAATTTACATTTTTATAGCATAATTAATGAACAAGAAAGTCATTTACATTTTCCTCTGTTCACTGCCCATTGTGTGGAGCATATTTTTTATTTCACTGGCCAGTATTTGGGAATTTGGATCGGCAAGGTGAGAGGATGAATAATCCGTTCTGCTTTAAATCCAGACAGGAGTTCATCTTTCAGCTGCAAATGGAGGAAATGTGTCCGTCAAACGCCCCAGCACTAACTGAGCCATTCAAACATCCCGAGAAAACTGCTCATGAAAGCATTTAGCCTTTATATTTGTCATCTTGCAGAGACAAGATGTTGTAAAATTCAAATTAATGTAACAATATAATTCAAATATTCTTTACTTCAGTATCTGATGATAAGCATATTGTAAAGAAGTTCATTGTAAAGTGACCGAATCAGTGCTGAACTTCACATGACTCATTTTCATGCATCATGGGACAGGTCTATAAACTCTAACGCTCACAGATGATGTGGTGTTGATCGCCCTCAGACGACCGTTATTACATTTCAATGAATGCGTTACCTACAGATGATTAACGGATATTTTTCAAATCATCTACCAAATTATCATCTCTTCCTCACAGTTTAAAGAATTAACAACAATGCCACAAATTATTAAAAGATCTGGCTGTTAGTAAAACACATTAAATTGTGTTAATACCTAAATAATATATTTTAATAAAAAAAAGATAAAGGCTACCTATATAATTTACCTTATTAATATAATTGCATTTAATTTTAATATAATATATTTATTTCCAATATAATATTGTCTCAATATTTTAATGTTTTATTCAAGTAATGATTAATACAAATAAAAAATAAAAATGTTAAAAGGTTTTAAACTTGCTTGCTCCGCATTGGATTGTGGGAAATAGTGCTTCAGCAAGTGTACATCGAATGTACACTAATTTAGAGAGGATGTAGGGAATGATGTCGTTCACTAAGAATTTGGACACCACTACAAAATGGCTGACACCCGATATATGGACTATATAGTGGATAGGGAGTGGTTTCAGACACAGCGTACGTGTGAAGACACGTTTGTGTTGATTATTGCAATGGCTGATTTAGATAGTTATGTGTGGTGTATTATTAAAGTTAAATATAGCAGAGGCTAAATATATTGACAAACCTGGCATGCTTTAACGGCTATTTCGGAAAAGCACGATATTCTACATAATTTGTATTCATCTCCCATTAAATTGGAAGGTTCAGGAATAGATCTAATTTCGGAATGTGTCTTCTTTAAAGGTATTGTAGGTAAGATTTTTATAAAAAAACTTTTTTCCAAATTTGTTTAAACTTTCTATATATATCAATGCATAATTAAAATGTAAGTACTCTGATAAAAAGAGTATAAAAATCGAGTGACTCTTGACCGTTTAATCTGCACTAAACACAGCTCATTATTTCCATTCGGGACGAAACAAACGATTGGCTTAGGCGACTGTCACTCTCTCGCAACCATGGCAACACCCCCCGCCCCTTGCTACATGCGCTGCCCACATGCGCGCACTCCTTTGACTCGAGGAGGGTAAGAGACACAATTACATGCAAAACACGGCGTATATACTATGAATCTTACACGAAATTCACCTTCATCACAGTGTAACTGATTGTAATGGGAAAACGTGTATCAATGCAACCTGTTTTTAGCTTTGCTTTATTTATAGCTCGTTAATGAATCATACTCAATATATTTTAAACTTTACTAGTATCGATATGCTAGCTTGATAGTGAGTACTAACAGCCATGTTAGTTGTTAATCTTCATAATGATAAAGTTAGGTATTTTATTACATGTGAGTCTGACATGATGTCACTACATGCACTGCTCCTCTCGGCGCTGGTAAGCGCGTCCTCCAGCTGTGAGCGGTCGGCATCGCGCGCTCATGTGCTTTTGGGCGTGGTTTTGGAAGGAGCCCAGAATGGAGGGGGTGGAAGTGAATAGAGATAAGTAGCTGTGTTTATTGCAGCCCTGAGAGGACTACAGACACTCGATTTTTATACTCTCTTTTCCAGAGTATTTACGTTTTAATTATGTATTGATATATATAGAAAGTTTAAACAAATTTGGAAAAAAGTTTTTTTTTATAAAAATCTTACCTACAATACCTTTAATCGAAATAGGTAGGCTGTAGCTACCATATTCAAATGCAGCAAACACTGCAATCAGTATCCCATCTGCTTTGCCTAAAATCATAGGCAATTAATTATATAGTAGGCTACATAAAATGTGCTGACCATTTATATCAGACAAATTGACATATCAAATACAAAGTATTTTACAAAGTACATGTCTACTTTATGATACCCTTAAGAGTGTAATGTAGGCTAACCCTGACTTAATTTCAGGAGTAATAATAAGAATTGTATATAGTTTAAATCAATTATAACTTGTAGTTATATGATTGTTAACTGAAATATAATGTAGGAGGAAAAAATAAATAAATGTGGAAGAGGAATAATTCGAATAAGATGTGTAATAGAATTGACCAATGAGACTGAGAAACTCCGCCCTGCTGAGTCATTAGAGGAGAGCAATAAGCTAGGGGATGGAATATATAGCCCAAAGTGTAAATAATATCTGCTAACTAATACAGACACTTATTTTTTTTTAAAATATAACTCATGTCACCCGCTACAATAGCCTTTCCTACCGATGTAGCAATATTTATAGATAAATATAAACATGCGTATGCCTTCTCTAGCCAGATCAGTCTGAATCTCAGGAGGAGGTCTTTGATCAGGTGACATCTCTGTAAATGCAAAGTTATGGTTATGTTTCATAACCTCATTAAAAACATCCAGAGCTGACTATGAAAACTCAGATTCTAGAGGTTCATGAGAACTGATTGAAAGTCTTTAACTTAAATGTAAGTCCACTGTAAAGACTCATGGAATTGTAATGTTACACATCAAAGTAGCTATTAACTCAGATTTATGTTGAACTATGTTAAGTAACTAATAAAAAATTAATATTTTCTTGAAGTGTCTTTAAACCATAACTGTAATAACAACTACCAATATTTGTTTTGACAGACCTTTTGTTTTTACTTGCTCTAGTTTACAACATTCTTGACAAAAAATATATATATTGTAATGACTTTTTTTTTTACTTCTTACATTTGTCAGAAAAGTAAATTCATTATTTTACTCTTTGATTATAACACCTTCAGTAACAATAATTAATATTGTAGTAGTTTTTTTTTTTAAGTTTCTGGAATATCCTGTAATTGGACCACTAAAGCAGAAAGCCTTATTCTCAGCATACCAGAACACTTACTAACAAATATTCACCTCACAAAACAATACAAAACAGAGATGCAGAAATAGGTCTTAAGGTCAACATTTATTATCTGCAAATATTTTAAACTGTGCATTTACTGCATTACAGTTTAAATATCACAAATATCAAATTTTATTTTCATTTGCGTCCTATGTTGGCTAATTGCGACGTTTGACCTGTTATCATAACACTGAACAACTTAACAGTGTGTTTCTAACAGAACTCTATCGGGGGCCGTTGATACATGTGTCTCAACTTACCCCGCTGGCCACCTCGCACATTTCTCTAGATTTTGCAATGACCTTGCATGACACAATACCATGAAATATGCCAGTTTTTAGGGCACAGAATAACGTTCGTGAGGATACCAGTTACGTTTAACAGACACATATACGGATAATAAGCTATTCATTGTAAAATTCACATTTCCCACGATCAAAAAGGACACTAATATACATGTGCACAGCACAAATCACAACTTTGCTCCATCCCCCCTTCGTTTATTCATTGCACCCGCTTCGGAAAATTGCATTATCTACATAATTTAGATTAATCAATATTCAGAAACTGTCTGTTTTTTTTCCCAACGTGAATTGCCCCGCAAAAAAAACCCCCAAAAACCTGCAGTGCGTTTTTTATCTTTTTAAGCCTAATAGAATTAATATAATTTAAATTTAAAATAATAAATACATAAATGGAATAGACTAATTTATAGTAGAACCTCAAGTAAATTACATGCTATTTTGTTTAGTTGTCTAATGTGATGTTAGTTGTAGAACCGTGTATATAGCCTACATATAATCTGTAAAATACTATTATTAGCACTCTTTCTAATGTTCAAATATGCAATCTTACAGAAGTCTTTATGTAGGCCTACATTAACAAGGATTTGGGGACAATTATAATGCCATGCTGCAAACCACTTTATGCGCCTCTAGCACATTATTCAATAATATGTTTACAAGATGAGAACAGAGAGACAGTGAAAATGCATGTTAGAAACAGTGTTGACATGACCTCTCTCTCTGACATAAGAAATGTACATATCAGAGTATCTGAAAAACACCAACAGCTTGTTTAACTCACTGTCTTGCAGCCCAAGAGTCAGCGGAGTCAGCGAAGGACATTTCAGAAGAAAGAAGACGAAATCATTGTAAAAATGAACAAAGTCTATTGAATAATCTTTACAGCGTCTTTCTCTATGTGTTACTACCATGAAAAGTCAATGGGTAATTAATGACAACATGGTCCCATGGCATTGAAGACTTTGAAATTAAAACCCTTTATCTTATAACTCTTACTTGTAAAACAATAATAATCAGATTGACATAAAAAAATGATATGGAAAAATACAAAGACATTAATTAACAGCCTACCACTGTATGTAGCCTACAGTTAAAATAGGTGAGTCTGGCGTTTGAGACATTAGAGTTATTAAATACAGAGAAAATCATGATATACAGATGGTAGCTTTTTCAGTTCATCAGAAAGACTTAGAATAGCCTACAACACCTTTCTTCAAAAGCTTATTCAGGGAAGTGCAGCAGGATGCAGGAAATAGTATTATTGAGTATTATTTTAACATCTGTATTTAGTCCCTTTCATGTCCATTTATAGTCTTTACACATCAGCTTGGATACTTGCATGGCTAAAAAACAGCTAATTTCAAGACGTTGACGTCACGTCAGGTCGTCACGTGGGTCAACCCCCTCGGTCAGACGCTCAAAAGTACAACACGCTCGGATAGACGCTCGCTCGGTCGGTCGAATGTTTGATTTTGGCACGGAGTAAGCGCCATAAAGGAGCAGAACTCACTGTCGCTGACGCGAAACTGTGCGCTTGGTCACTGCGCTCTCCGAGCGCGCACAACGGAAGCGCACAGGACACACGCGTAACTGATGGAGCACATACATTACTTACTGCTCGGCAACTACCACGGAATAAAGAGCGAGTGCGAGACCACCATGCGCCTGGAGGAACCGCGCGGTCTGCCATGCTGACCATCTCCATCACTCTCCTGCTGGCTCTGAGCGCTCCCGGCCGCTGCGCACACAGCTGGAGCGACGAGGACCTCCTGCTGCCGCCCGTCAACTCCTCCGGGAGGTTCATGGCCAGTCTGGAAGTGGATGTGGGCTACTCGAAGAGATCCGTGGAGGAGCCCGAAGCCTCCTCGACGTGCAACGTGAGCGTGGAGAGACTCCCCACCAAACTCGTGGCGCGCTGGGACAGCAACTTCGGCTTCCAGTGCGACGTGCTCATGTACACCACCAACAACCACGGCAAGGCGTTCTTCTCCGCCGCCTTCAACCGCGCGATCTCGCCGGTGTACATCGAGCATCTGGGCGTCACGGGCGGCCAGCAGGAGTTCCGACTCTGCGTCGGATGCGGGCTGTCCCGGTACCGGAGATTCAGACGGGGCAGGTCCGAGGGTCCGCAGACGGGCGACTCCGTGCATTTCTGCTGCGTGGATTTCGCTTTGGACGAGCTGAAGGGCGATCGAAGCTGGAGGCTCAACCGCAAACCCATCGAATCCACTCTGGTGGCTTGTTTCATGACTTTAGTCATCATCATATGGAGCGTCGCTGCCCTCATATGGCCAGTTCCCATTATCGCGGGATTCCTGCCCAATGGAATGGAGCAGAGAAGGCCGAGGTAATAGAATAGAAATTAACACCAATAAAGGAGTTCCTAAATTAGTTTATTACTTGCCAAACATCGTATGCTTAGTGCGTGGCAAAACATACATCTGCTTAAACTCTCGTGTTTGAAATGGCTAACATCTCCTGACCTGGATGGACTGAGATATTTTACTACTATTCGCTTTTATAAATTGATTGTAATAGAAATGCATTATATGTGATATTCAGATGTCATTTCAAATGTTTGTAATGTTTTTATCTTAAAATTCCTGACTAATATCAAGTGTTTATAGCGTTGGAATTAAAATATGGAGTGTGTCTCAGGAAAAAAAAACACAAAGCTCTTTACAATGTGTGTAAATACATTTTGCGACTGTAGTTAGTTGGTAAATTACTACAAAAACACAGATACACTTAAAAATAGAGGTTATTTATTGGCATTGATGGTCCCATGAAGAACCTTTAACATCCATGGATAGAAGAAAACATTATATTATTATAGATTATTATTATATTATTATAATGTTCTTCACACAGAACATGTTTTTTAAGGACTGTTCGCTGAAGGTTTCTTTTGACGAACCCAGTTTTTCTTTTGTCATTGCGAAAAGAAGAAGAAAAAACTTTTGGAACCTTTATTTTTAAGAGTGTTGCACTTTCAAAAGTTTGAGGACGGATTTCTTGTGTTTGTATTTGTTTTTGTAAATAATAATAAAACGTAAGTGACATTAATGTTGAAAACTCAACTTTAGCTTGAGCAATGAGGTGACAGGCAATCCGTTTGTAAACAATGAAGTGAACAAATTTGTATAAGGTTTATACTTTGTAGATCTGTCATATGTTATTTGTAGTATCAATAAATTCATAAAATATTCCTTTGAGGAGGTTTTGTAGCAAGTCTCAATAGAGGAATTCACAAATTCATTATTCACAGCAAGGATACAAAATCTACAACAAAAGTACAAATATAACTGAAAGTGGCATCAGTCTCCAAGCACAAACAGGCTATGGGAGATTGACACACGTCTTTACAAATATTACTACAAAGTCATATTGTAAGTGTGCACTAAAATTATGCTAATTCCCAGAGACAACTGACTTTTAAAAAAAAAGCCATTCAAACAGATGGATACAGATTAGATTTAAGGATGTATTATTCTCTTGTGGTCAACATTAGTAGCCAATTATAGCTCATCATCTGTCAATCACATCTGAATAAATATATGCCCTCTGCGTTATAGAAAATCATCTGTTATGAGCATCAGAAATGACTGAAACACATGAAGTTTGCCTCCAGATAGTCATTATGGGCCACCAACAAATATATCCACCTGAATCTCCACAAGTACATGAACCAAAATCCTTTTCAGAAAACTAGAATGACGGACACATTTTTATTTATAGAAATAAAAACTAAACTGTTTATATTACAAATTCACAGGAATTAAGAACTTTGAAGCTTTCATGTACTAATGCAGAGTTATTAATAAAAAGATAAATTTACCAAATTTTCTACACAGTAGGCCGAGTCTATTGCCATGGTAAGGTTATGAGGAACGATACTGATATGAAATATTATGAAGGGGAATATCTATAATATTATGAATGAAATGTACAGTTCCTGTATCAACATCTTTATAAATAGACTAGCCTTAAATAATGTACAGTCGGTGATGAGCCACAAGCTTTCAACTAGTTCAATGTAGACAAGCAAATGGTTGCAGTGGTGATGAACAACATATGAGGTTATCACTTAATATTGATAATAAATATGCAGTTTCTCAATCTACTCACACAGGCACTGCAGGTTACTTTTTCACACACCCTATAATGAACGCACACCCGTGTCCTTCATTTTTGTTTGAACTAATCCGAGGGTATATTTAAAAAAAAATAAAAGTCTTGTGAAACTTACCCCACAGCATCCAGTCAGCACGTGATGAAATGTAATGTCTGCTGGTGGCCATGTTTGCTGATTTATCTGAGTGATATTTATGGCATTTGCCTCAAAGAACAGACTTACTGATTTTCAACAAGGGCTGTGTCTAAAGCCATGTTCACACCAAGAACGATAACTATAAAGATAAAGATAACAATAACTATAAAGATAACTATAACTATATCCACAGCAATGCACGTCTACGTTCTTGCGCTGGTGTTTTGTTTTCTGCCACTTTAAATGCTCAAGTTCGTTAAAGCAGGATGGATTATGATTGGCTGTTAGTGCCAATCATCAGCTGGGGAAAAAATCGCTCTGAAAGCAATTCCAAAAATATCGTTCCTCTGTGTCATTATTGTTAAGTTGTGGCGTGGACTTTGCTATTCTTGTAGGCTACATTTAGAACGATTTTTAGAACTATTCTGGTGTGAACAGGCCTTAAGTCCACTTCTTTATGCACTTCTCTCAAGTCAAGTCAAGTGTATTTATATAGCGCTTTTCACAATATAAATTGCATCAAAGCAGCTTCACAATATCAATCAAATAACATAACAATGTTTGTTTCTTAGTGGAAAAAACATCCACGTTTGGTAGGGCTGATCAATGGTATTAATGCTTGGTTAATTAATTTGAATATCCCCAACTGAACAAGCCAAAGGCAACAGTGGCAAGGAACCGAAAAACTCCATCTAGTGACCTACTGGTGTCCTAAAACTCCATCAGGTGACCTACTGGTGTCCTAAAACTCCATCAAGTGACCTACTGGTGTCCTAAAACTCCATCAGGTGACCTAATGGAGAGAAAAAAAAAACCTTGGGAGAACCCAGGCTCAGTCGGGGGCCAGTTCTCCTCTGGCGTTTATGAACTAGAGGCCGGATTTACAGTAACTGTAATTTGATACAGAATTTTGTTTTATTTTATCACTTCGGGGTGGGTACGCGGACCGGAATCACAACGTTTTATCTGTAGAGTGGGAAAGGGATCCTCCATAGGGAGAGGCTAGTTGGCACTTCAGCACTGCGTTGTCATCGGGTCCAGGCAAAGCTCCTAGTCAGATCTGGATACGGCCTGGATCCGGTAGGCTGCGGGAAAACCTCGGGATAAACAAAGACACTAAAATTAGCGTTGATGCCATTCTTCTTATGATGATGTAATGAGTACATCAGGATTTAAGGGAAGTGTTCCCAGTTCCGGCTGACCTAATCTATGCAGCCTAACATTGAGTTATAGAAGTCTATAATATATTATGTGTATGCTAGGTCAAAGAGATGTGTTTTTAGTCTAGCTTTGAACTGACAGAGTGTGTCTGCTTCCCGGACAATGGTAGGAAGACTGTTCCAAAGTTTTGGTGCTAAATCTCTCACTAACTTCCCTCTGTCTCATTCACTTGTACATCATTGCTTTGTTGCACGAGTGCAAAATGGTTTCAATTGAACACCCTACACCCATGATCACTTGAAGTCTGCTATGCTGTTGTTTCAGTAAACTACTTTTCTCTTACATATTTAACAGCTCCTCCCCTTTTTAAAATAGCATTTAGTTTAATCACAGCTCGGCCAGAGCCGTTGAGCTCGACAAGCCACATTTTCCTAATCTCTAACACTCTCTCCTCCTTATCGCTGTAAAAAGGCACTCTGTGAAGAAATGGGTCCGATGTGTTTTCTGGTCTGCGCGACTCGATCATGTGATCCGCTCTGTGTCTCTGGGCCGGAGCTGTGGCGGTTCGCGAGACACTAACGTGAAACCAGACTTCGAATCGTTCACAATCCCCTATAGAGTGCACCATGTGCCATTCAACATGAAGAAAATATCAAATGTTTATTTATAAGGTAGGGGGCGGAGCTTAAGATTCTAGAGAGCATTTGATTGGACAGAAAATCTGACGAGAAGCTGAAGTGTAGAGTGATGTCATCCAAATTACTGATCCTTATTGGCAGGAGTGAGAGACCGTTCCACACATACTCCGTGTGCAGTGCGTATGCGGTGCGTATTTGTTTCCGTACCCATGTTAACAGGTTAGAGCTTTCACACTGCACACGGATGCGGTCCGTCGATCCGTTCCAGTTGCTATTTTTTTTTTGCCGTCTATTTTTGCTGTGCTGCACGCGCTGAATTAAAGAGACAGCGCATAGTGAAATGTACTACAAATGAAAATGTAGTAATTTTATCATAAATGCAATTAATTAAATAGACGGTAGTAGTCTCACCATAAATGCATTTAGTTAAATCATTTATTTTTTTTTTTTACCGGGGTAAAGTAAGGAAACCTACTTCAACAAGGACATAATGAACGACACTCGACTCATTCGTGGAGGTGGAAAAACAAGTTCTTTGTGACATGCAAGATTTATTGTATAAATATTTAAATTATGCAAAAGAAAATGTATGTTTTTGTCAATGTTAAGTTTTAATTTAAAATGTTTGCGATGTTAACATAAGTAGCCTACATGTTTAAATGTTTTATCACTTGCTTGAGCAACTTAATATATCCTGCCCAAAATGAATGCATTGATACTAGGGATAGCCTGCGTGTTTTAAATCTATTTAGTTTAAACTTGAACATGTCCGTGAAAGAGTGTAGACATAACTAACTGTGTACAAAAAGAATCGAAATGCTGAAACAATTTTTAATATTATTTTATAAAAGATGCTGATAGATATAGTGATTAAAATGACAAAAATTGTGAATAAATGTTGTGGTACAGCCGTGGATCAGTTGCGCACTGCAAACGGAACATATGTGAAGGCACAATAGCACTTGCATCTTCTAATGTTGATTTTGTAATTGTTTTGGAGCACATTAGATAACAGTAAGGCTAACATATTCATACTAAAAGCCAAAAAAACTTAAGCAAATGAACATGCAAATGAAAAAACATGCAAATGAAGTATACAGTTAAACTAACCCACAACTATTCGAAGAATGGGACAGGGGCTCCAAAAGCCATTAAAGACAAAAGGTGAGAGTCTCAGTAATCAGACTCATTCGACTTACAATAAAGTGAACAGGAATTGGCAGAAACCTCTTATTGAAATATTTGCTGAACAGAATCATTGATCTGATGTCATCATCTTTAACTTAAATCTGTGGTCTCAAAATCAGCTCCTGGAGGGCCACAGTTTCTAGAAATCCTGCAAACCTGGACAGTAGATCCTAAATTGATTCTTAAATTTGTAATCCCACACATTATGAAAATGAAATAAAGCCATTTGAGGAAGCGATTGGTAAAAACATAATTCACTTGCATTACATTACTTTACACAGCCAGACAACCAGAACCGTAACCATAATTCAACTCAAGTTGTACTGTGACACTATAGTCTCTTATCTCCACGGATCCTTACATAATCAGAATTTTATTTTATTGTAATGAATATTGTGAAAATGGATAAACTGATAATGTCACACAGCGCCTTCTATCTAGAGGACAACTGTTTTGTTGCTGTTTTGTCTAAAATTATAGATATATGCCTATATATTATCCATTTATGTCCACTAATTGATAAAAAAAAATACTAAAGAGGTAAATCTTGTCCAGAGACTGTCGTTTGTTTTTTTTTATCTACTTTTTGCTCCATTGGAATTTCAGCTTTTCAGATTTATAAATGTTTTTGTATGACTATACGTTCTATATAATTATTTAATTCCATAATCTTCTAAACCTGGTTATCAATAAAATAATATGCAATAATGAACGATATATTTAATTGCTATATATATATATAGGAGATAACTCTTGTCATCACTCGGCTGCGGGCAGCATCTCCTGCTTCCGGGCGGGAGCGGCAGCCACGCGCGCTGTTAGCAGGAACTGTGGCCTCGTAGTTCTGATGAGTAACCTGGAAGTCTGTCGCAAACCAGGAAGCCGCTTATTGTCTCCGAGAAGCAGTGAAACTTTAATGTTTGCGATCAGTGGCGCACTCTTACATTTCTAGACCACTCCTAGGAGTTTATTGTAAAGTCATGCGATTTTGGCTGTTCACGCGCTTTTCGCTTCTTTTGTTTTTTTTCCAGTCTTCATTCTCGGAGCTCACAGGTAACATCTAAACCCAGGCTAACATTCACAAGTAGCCTACACTACTATCCACTTCGATGCCCTGTTAATCCTATTCATCTTTTAATCTTATTTAAGGGTTAATCTTATTTTTTAATATGCCCTTTCACTTAAGAAATTAGTGCAGATTGTTGGATTTTTTTGATTGTAATGATTTATATTGACAAATTTCACTTGATGTTTAAATCTCTTTTCATACAAACCATTACAGCTTCTAATATAGAACCTTTTGTACAATAGAAATATTGCGTAAATGTAAAAACTTCTTCATTCATGGAACCATAAATGCCAATAAAATATTTTAAGAAAAAAGTATTTTACTTTGAAAAAAAGTGTAAAAAAAAAAAGTAGTGTAAACAACATTATTTATAACTTAATATGAGAAACTTTGTGCTTTTATAAAGAATTGTGTCACGCTCACTATGTGGGGGGTGGGGGGGGGGGGGAGCTAAAGGTTAAAGTGTTGCAGCATCTAAAATATACAGTTTTTTTTCTTGTTATACACTACTGGTCAAAATTTTGGAAACATTACGTTTCCAAAAACATTTCATAATGTTTTTGAGAGAAGTCTCTTTTACTCACCAAGGCTGTATTTATTTGATTAAAAAAAACAGTTAAATTGTGAAATGATTTATTGTTAAATGTAATTTATTCCTGTGATAAAGCTGAATTTTCAGCATCATTACTCCAGTCTTCAGTGTCACATGATCCTTCAGAAATCATAGTAAAACGCTGATTTTGTGCTCATTTAGTATTGGTGTTCAATTTTTAATAAAGGTTCTTATGTTTATCAATGTTGAAAACCATTTTTGCATGTTTAATATTTTTGTGGAAACCTTGATACATTTTTGTGTGGATTCTTTGATGAATAGAAAGGTTAAAAGAACAGCATTTATTTGAAATAGAAATCTTTTGAAACAATATCAATGTTTTTACTGTCATTTTTGATCAATTTAATGGGTTCTTGCTGAATAAAAGTATATTATTATTATTTTTTAGATATGACTTGCCCCAAACCTTTGAATGGTTGTGTATCATGGTTTCCACAAAAGTCACTAAAAAAAGTGAAGCCACACAATTATTTTCAACACTTCTGATATTCAGAAATGTTTTGATCAGACACTGAAGTCTGGAGTAATGATGCTGAAAATTCAGCTTTGATCAAATAAATACAGCCTTGGAGTGCAGAAGAGACTTCTTTCAGAAACATTAAACAACTCTTAATGTTTCCAAACCTTTGACTGGTACTGTATAATCTTTATGTTTGTTTAAGAAAAGGTTGTCTTTTCATTTTAGGTGGTTCAGAGCTCAACATTGCTGTTGAGAAGGGCACAAGCATCCACATTAACACTAGTGCTACCGCTGGCATGAACACACAGTGCCAGGTTTGTATACGCCAGGTGTGCCAGTCTTCTGTGGTCCTCAAAAGTGACACGCGATTGAGTTTCAGCTGTTCACAGCCGGAGAACGTGTTCATCGTGCAGATCATCAGAGATAAGCCTAATGGTGAGAGCTGCAGAGAAAAATAGCACTTTTACTCCTTACATTTTTCACATTTCACTGGTCATTAAGCTAAAACATGTATTCAAAGATTAGTTTAAATTATGGAAATGCATATTTGCGGAATGCTGACCATAAATGAAAAAGTATTATAATGTTTGCCATTCTATTACTAATAATATAAAAGCAAATTCTATAATACTTTTTTTGTATACAGTTAACTTTCTTTGTTTAACAGTCTATCTATAATAAACAGAGACCGTCACTGCATCAGAAATCGCATATTGGTACTACATTTGGATGTACTTCGTGACCGTACTTCTTATGAAAATAGGTATTATGAATGAAATTCGGTTGTTACTGTCACGTGACCTACCAGCATCTGTTGCGTCGCTTCACTGCCATTTATTAATCCAATCCCGGGGCTCATGGGTAAAGTGTCCATCATATGCGTCTCGCTGAAGTAGACTCCGCCAAGCAATGTAGTTCCAAAGAGGTTGCCAAGCAACACATGCACCAACAAAGAATCACAAACGGCAGTTGCGCAGTAACACTAACGTAATTCGGTCACAGGTGTGTGTTTGTTGAGTAATTTACCACGGCTTCGAGCGCGGCTCAACCAATCAGAATCAAGGACCAGAACTATCCGTTTTATAAATTAACACTGCATGTGCTCTTATTGTCAACTTAATAAATCTACTGGGTCTTTCTCTGACATAACACATTTGTTCAACAGTGATATCAGACATTGTACCCAAAAAACACCATGCCTTTCAAAAGTTCAATCGGACCTTCACCTGGGATCTGAAGCCTCCAGCTAGAGCGACCATCCATTTGAGCTTCGGTAGGACTGGTTTACGGCAGATTCAGCCCACCGACGGCTGCCCAGACAAGCACGTGTACACGCTCACAGCGGAGAATGTCACTGTTGGGAGGTTTTGTCAGAATGGGACTATTAGACAAGTCGATGTGTGTAAAGTTGGCAAACTGTCTTTGGAAGTGTCTGGAGGTCAACCTCTGGACATGAAAGCTATCGGCGTATTGGAGGGATCTGCCATTAATGGTGAGTGCAATGGTAAAGCTTATATATTTAAGCACAAAAGTTGTCATGTGTGAATTGTTGAACTTTTTTTATTTTACAGCACTGGTTAAAATCCATGTTGTTCTCCCAGAGAGGAGTTCAACCCAGGATTTCTTTACACCAAACACTTTTCCTGAAAATATACAGACAATTTGGTATTTCAAAGTGCCCCAGACGTACTACACAGATGTGCGCATTCTGAGCCACACTGTTCCAACATGCCTCAAACCTGAAAACATCCCTACAATGAAGTACTTTTGGCCTGGCAAGAACAGTGTGGTTAAACCGCTGAATGGAAGCCAGCCAATGGTGGAGACTGGCGACTTTTATCTCTACATAAAGAACTGCAACATGTCCTGGCCACGTCCTCCATCGCAAGGCCTAATGGTGCACTTTCAAATCTCTGCCATCGCGAGAACAAAGGGTATGTATCATTTTTAATACAAGATGTTAATAAATTACGTTAACAAAATAAAAGGGATGATTAAAATTGCATGTTATTTTTTATGTAATACTGTCCTGAGTAAGCTGTTTCACATAACAGATGTTTATAAATACTCCACATTACAAAATAATTACTGAATTTAAACAAATGAACCAGTTCATAAGTTTACATACTCTTGATTCTTGATACTGTGTCTTTACCTGGATGATCAAGTTAAGTCAAGTAATCTTTATTTGTATATCGCTTTATACAATAAAGATAGTTTCAAAGCAGCTTTACTGTGAAAATGATGCATTTCGGCTGTTGTTCAGCTGAAGTCAGTTCAGTGTTGATTTAGATCATCAATTATTAAATTAGTTGAGCAGTTCTGCAAAAAAAAGGATGTCATCGTCCAGCTCAGTTCAGTTCTCAGCAGCGTCATTACAGTCATTCATTTTAAGTGATCAATGACTGGTTTTATGTTTGTAATGGTTATTCATGAGTCCCTTGTTTGTCCTGAACAGTTAAATTGCCCAAAGTTCTTCAAAAAAAAAATCTTCCAGATCCAGTGGTGGAAAGAGTATTAACAAATTGTACTTAAGTAAAAGTATTGCTACTTAAGTAATAATTTACTTGAGTACAAGTAGAAGCGAGATTTACCATTTAATTGAACTGTGTGCATGCATGTTAGACACTCCGTAAGTGCAATAACTGGGTCCATGTTATGAGCCGAGTTTTTCATTTCGTTTTTCATCAACTGCTCAGTGCTCTGGTATTATCAATGGGATGACCCATTTCAGAAGATGCCATAATTTCAAATCAGAATATGAGCATATTCACTGAATTGAAACGTAAGCGATACTGATTCAAAACACGAGTACCCCGCCCCCCAGCCGAACTGGAGGTTTTGATTGGTTTTGCACCTGAGTCAGACCTGTCTGTTATTGGCTGAAGCGCTCCAGATCTGACTCTCATTGGCTGAAGCGCTCCAGATCTGACTCTCATTGGCTGAAGCGCTCCAGATCTGACTCTCATTGGCTGAAGCGCAGGGCTCCACCGCAGTAGTTTGAAAAGTGTCTGTCGTCAGCTTTCCCTGTTGCTCCGTCGGCACCTTTGTCAAAGTACTTTGTACTTTTGGTGAAAAATAAATGTAGCGAAGTTGAATAGTTTATTTTTATTCTACTCAAGTAAAAGTACCACAATTTAATTATACTCAGGAAAGTAGAAAACATTCAAAAAATCTACTCAAGTACTGTAACGAAAGTATTTGTAATTAGTTACTTTCCAACACTGTCCAGATCTGCACATTCTTTGGTTTTCCAGCATCTTCTGCATATTTGAATCCTTTCCAACAGTGACTGTATGATTTTGAGATCCATCTTTGATCCTCCAACAATTGGAGGATTCATTCACAACTATTTAAAAAAGGTGAAATAACTCACTGATGCTCCAGGTGGCAACATGATGCTTCAAGAGCTGGGGGTGTACGTTTTTCTCAGCCCTATTCAGACAGGAGTCACAGGACTAGTTTTCCAGGGGGACGAATTAATGTTTCACAGACGTACTTTGCAATTTTAACCCGAACCTGCCAAGTCTTTTTTTTCCCTCACACAACCTCTGTTAAAATTCCAGCACAAATTACCTAATGTTTTTCTGCAAACTCATCAGTCCTCTGGGAAATCTAACACGGTCTGGATGTGAATGTCCGTGATTGCTGATGTGTTATCCTAACACTTCTCCTTGTGTGTTTTTACCTGGGCTACCGTTTGCTCACCAATCTTCTGCATGCTTTCATCTTGTTTCAATATGGATGGTAGGCTATCTAACTTTTTATTTAATGAAATGAATCAAATCAACCCAAATCCTGAAATTTATTTATTATCCATTTATCACAGTGTGCGGTAAAAATAAGATACTATTTAAGATCACCCTATTTTATCTATAAGTCATCAAAATTGTCGAACTTAAAATAAATCTATTCTATTAATGTTTTAAACAAATGCTCAAGGTGTCTTGTATTTTCCACTAGCTTTTGCATATTTAAAAGGTTTTTTTTTTTTTACACATATCTGCAAAAGAAGCTTTAACATTTTTGTGAGTTTAACCATTTTTTGTCACTCAACAGCACCTTTCACTCTTTTTTTTCAAGGGTGGATTTTGGTACACCCCATGTCCTGCGCAAAAAAACTAAGTATAGGATCCTATGCTGCCTCCATTCTTACCCTGTACTCATTGATTGCCCCTTTCATTCTTTCTTCACTCCAACTGATTATACTGTACCTCTTTCTTCTGTGAGGCTGACATGTTTTTCCATTTTTTTTCCCTTTCTGCCTGTAGCTTTGTAAAATTTTCTGTAAAACAAAACAATTTCTCACATTAAGCAATGTATTATCTTTTATTTAATTTTATCTGACTTTAGCTGAATCTAACACGTTAAGGTAAATTGGGATGCTAACAAAACTTGATTTTTTTTATGCAAGAAACTTGCACATCATTGCATAAAATTTTATTATCACATGAACTGATGTAATTGTACATCAAAATACTGTTTTTATTAGAATATAAACCTTAATAATTTTACATACGGGCACTTAACATCTGATCTCGGTTATGTATGAAACCCTCGTTCCTTTAATGAGGGAAGGAGACGCTACGTCGGACTGACCGATGAATAGAATCTCGCTAGAGAGGCCAATCTACTTCGAGTGTAACTAAAACGAGCCAATGCATGGGATTATTACATCGGTTGCTCTGGTGTAGTATATTATATAAATTATACCAAAGGTGTATATATATTATATACAGGTATATATTGAGCAGTAGGTGCATCGCATCATTAGGTTTTGGCTGGGGAGCGGAGCCGGTGACCTGGCCACCCAGCGGGGTACAGCAGATGTGATGAAGGGACGTGGCATCTCCGTTCCCTCCAGGAAAAAAGTTCCTCCTACTCCCTCTTACCTGATGAAACAGGGTTTACACAGATAATGTCTATCACTGCTGTTCCGTATAACCCTATAAGACTATTGGATAACACTGGGAAAGCATGCCCTTTCCACTGAAAAAGGGACGCTGTGGAAGCCACATCCTTCCCTGAAGGAGTTACTTGGAGGTGTGCATATGGACTAACTGCGTTGGGTTGTGCTACATTTGGAAGATACTGGGGTGATTCCTGCCTCATAAGAGATGTGTTCTCCACAGGCTTCCGTTTAGGAGCAATCATTGAAAATTACACATATGGGGTTCCCTCAGGGTCACACAGGGCCACTCATGGCACCCAGCCCAGACCTGGTTCTCAAGGCAATTGAAGTGCCAATGCAGTTGGGGACCCATCCAAACCCCAGCAACTGCATTCCTGTTATACGTGGCCCCCCAGGCGGTGGCAGAGGCATCTGTGAAAACCACAGCATGCCTGACACCTGTTCTAGGGGAACTCCCGCCCGAAGGAACAAAGGGTCCAACCACTGGCTGAAGATTTGGCAGTACGGCGTTGTGATTGTCACCCGGTGAGTGCTGCCCAACTGCGGCTGCTATATGCCCCAGGAGCCTCTGAAAGAATTTCAGTGGAACCGCCGTCCTGCCTTTGAACGTATTCAATCATTTTAGCACCGACCGAGAATGCTCCTCTGTGAGGGGTGCTTTCTGCTCGACTGAATCCAACCCCATACTGAGAAAATAGATCCTCTGCATGGGGGGGAGTTTGCTCTTTTCCCAGTTGACCTGAAACCCCAACTGGCTGAGGTGTGTGAGCACCTGTGGTCCAGGTCCCTGTGTTTGCATAACTGATCTTGAGACTTTGCTATGATCAGCGTGGCATCCAGATAGTTGAGAATGCGAACCCTGTGTTCCTTCATGGGAACAAGGTCCGTCTCTGCAACTTTCGTGAAGACCTGGGGATACAGGGACAGCCCGAAGTGTACGGATATGCTCGACCATTGAACACAAACCGCAGAAACGGGAAGAATCGAGACATGAAAGTACGCATTCCTTCAGGTCAATTGCTGCAAACCAATCTCAGGGACGGATGCATACAAAAATGTGTTTCTTGAACGGTGGCTTGTGAAGGCCCTGATTCAAAACTTGCAGGGACAGAAGTAGGGACTGTAAAACCCCGTATCGGCTGGAGGGATCGTCTCTATCGCATCCTTCCCCAGTTGGACTGGGATATCTGCCCGCAAGACATGAGCATCAACAGTTTTCACTGTAGTGAACTGGACACCTCTGAACTTGGTGGGACACCGGTTGAACTGAATTGCATAGCCGAGCCTGATGGTCCGAAAAAGCCAGCGAGAATAGCTGAGAAGCACTAACCAGGCTCTCAGAGACCATGCAAGAGACTGCAGATGTACCCAAAGAGGAACAAAGAGACCTCTTCAGACCCAGAGATAGAGGAAACTGCCCTTGTATAGAAATTGTGGGTGCCGCTGACTGTGTGCAGGCTGAGAAACCAATCGTCCAACCTCTAGGGCTCTGGACTTGGAGGATTCCACACGAGCCCGATCCTCTCTGCAGCTTGGGAAAGCATAGCCATCATCTCCAGATCTGACTCGGGCAATGCTACCATTCCCGAAGGAAGCAGCGCAGCCGATTCATCATCCCAGAAGAGGTCAAGCTCACCCTCCGATGCAGCAATCGACATCTGGTCATCGAGGGGAGCGCCAAAGGATACGGCTGGTACTCTGCCTCGAGAAGGTCCCACACGTTCCACTGGGAACGAGAGGTGAGAGTTCCTGGGGGGTTGGTTCCCCAAAGGAAGCGCGGTCACCTTGATCCTCAAATCACCCACACTACTGCCTTAAGTAACCCTCTGGGGAGGATTAGATTGAGGCAGAGGCACGGGGACCCCACCAATAAACAAAGATGAAATCGGCCCAGCTGCAGTGCCGTCACACCAACACCGATCCAGCAGAGAGCTTCTTCCAGAAAGCTGACTCGTACAAAGTACACTTGCTTGTAGAGAGAGCAGACATGAATTGCTCACCTCCGAAGCGATAAGCTGAAGATGCGATGACCCTGCTGCTCATTATATACCTGTGCTGCGAGGCAGAGCAGCTGATGCAATTATCGCATGCCAAGTAGATTGTAGATTGGCCTCTCTAGCGAGATTCCTATTCATCGGTCAGTCCGATGTGTCGTCGAACATGACCGACTGAAAGGGAACTTGATTTCTTAGACATTCCAGCTCTTGAGTAGTAACCATGCCCACATGATTTTCATTTGAACAATAAAATGTTGATATTCAAATTAAGTACTACTATTACAACATTTCAAGACCCCCTACCATTATCGCACATTTTTTTAGCTGATGTCCCACTTTGGATGACTTCACCCGGGGGTTTTATAAGAAACTTAAATTTGTTATCAACAAATAATTAATTAAAAGACATGCGTCATACGCAAGCACAGCAGATGACCTTCTGTAACGCAGAAAAATAGTCCCTCCCGAATAGGGCTTTATTTTGTTAAAGATATGAATTTTCATATTTTTTATTCTGCCCTTTAGAAGCTACATACGATATTTACATGTTTCCCTGAAGATAAAATAAGCACAATTTACCCCGATCATCCAATCCAAAAAGTTTTACACTCTTAATTCATATTCTGCAAGGGGTATGTGAACTTATGAGTATAACTGTAATTTGGTGAATAGAGTAACCACCTCTTTAGCATGGTGTGCTATATCACTACACACTGTAAAAAAAAATTCATTTAAAAAAAAAATTATCCCGGTACTAAAATTACTATGCATATGTCTATGCAAAACAAAGTATAGCATTATACTGTTGTTAATATTTTATTAACTGTTACATATTCAACAACACCAGTTATTGCTTCATATCAACAGCTTTATTCAGGTTTAATCTCTTACATTTCATAGCTAAAATGGAATAGAATATTCAGATTTACCAGCATATTTGCCATATTTCATCAATAAACAAAATACAATTATATCCATACCAGTAAAATCACTGTGCCAGTAGAAAATAAATGTTGGAAATATAAAAATAAAAGTCTGAATAGTTTATTAAGTATTTAAGTAGTAGTATACAACAATAACCAGTGAATATATATCGTCTTGAACCGTTTTAAACCACATGCTATAAAGAAAAAGGTCTTCTTTAATGTGACGACTCCTCCCGTCTGTCTCACGATGGTCCAGCGGGTCTGTTAGCGCCACTGCAGGAGAAAAGGCTAGTTAGCACGGCTTTAATGAGAAATGTGCACACACACTGATGTTCTTGAACATATTTATTAACTCAAACATATTTATACCTTGCTAATAACATTTGTATAATTCAAATAAGATGGTTACATGTGTTTTAAATTATTCCAACCAATTTAACGTACTCTTAAGGGCATTCATCTTCACGACGCTGCGAGAGGAAAAGACCAGAAAATGAATGATTGCTCTTATATTCTTGCATAAACTTATTAAATTAAACATATATCTTTATATCTTGCAAATAACATCAGAATAAAACATTTAAAACAAAGTCTAAAAAATTAAAGTGTGCTTTCATCTTTATGAGCCGTTGCGTGAGGAGGTTTGTGGTTTTTCACGGTCATTTTAGTACTGTAATACTAATACTTTCCCAGAATGCATTGAAAATCTACAGTTACACTGTATACAGCTTATACAGTAGGAAACTGTTAAGAATACAGTAATAATGCTGTGAAAACCGAGTATCTACAGTAACATACTGTATTCATATTCTACAGTAGGGAATTGATTATACAGTAAAATTACTGTGAAAATAACAAATAATTTACTGTGTAGTAGGGTGAATCTAATGTAAACAGGTAGGCTATTATTTTACCCCAAAATTAAAAGAAATATAAGCCATTATATTTAACTTAAGCCTATGCATTGTGATCATTTTCAAGATACGTTTTTATTGTTATTGATTTTTTTTTCTCTCACTATTGATACACCTTAATTACACAAGGCTAAGATTGAGCCATCTGTTGTGTCATTATGGAAAACCCAAGCAGATCATGACTCATGGAGGTGGGATATGAGAAGAGCACTTTCATTTCTTTAAAGAGCCTCGGGGCTCACATGACATGAGGTGCTGTTGAAGCTGCTTTTAGTCAACCTTGCTTTTTCACTTGTTTGATTAGGGTGGGGAAACTATTGAGAAGCAGTCACTGATTCATTGCTGAATCAACACTGATTTCAGGCATTGTTTCAACACTGAGCAGACAGTAACAACAGACATCACTTATTTTCAGTTATGTTCTACATGCAGTGTAGATGTTTGTTTTATTAGTTTAATTTCATATATTGCTGAAATACCTGACTAACATGTCAAAGTTACATTTATAGCAAGTCACATTAAAACATGTTCATCCTGATCAAAAAAGGTTAAAGCCATTTATATGACCTTGACATGGTCAACTTATTGAACAATATCTGTAAAATCATGCATGAAAAATTCACCCAGAAGGGAAAGTTTTTTCAAATGTGTGTAAGTGTGTGTATACGTTATGGAGACCATCTCTGATACGCATATAACCCTCCTGAAGGAGGGAACGGAGACGTTACTTCAACGTCACCAATGTAATTGGGATCACTTCAGGTAGCCCTATCATCTTCGAGTGTATACAGAACAAGCCAATGCACATTGGAGGGCGAGATTTGCAGCGCCAATGTGCGCAGCTATAAATATGGAACCGAATGCACGCACCTTTGTTTTACGCTGAAGAGCCGAGATAGTGACGGCCGTGCAGCAATGGTACAGAAACTATGGCGACGGGATGTAACGTCTTCGTTCCCTTCTTCGGGGAATGAGGGTTACATACCTAACCGAGACGTTCCCTTTCAGTCGATGTCCCCAACGTAATTGGGATCCCTCTGGAAAACGCCACGGTTGCAGCTATATCCAGTACCCTGCGTGAGACCCTCAGACCCCCAACTGACTGGGGCGGGGATTCACGCAAAGAGAGTTCACACTGACCGCATGACCAATACGGGTAAACTGGGTAAACGTACACTTCTGGAGGAGAGGAGCGCTGCGGAGCCCACATCCTGCCCATAGGGAGGTATCATGTTGTACAACATATGGAGTATCACTGGGGTAGCTCTAGCTTGAGTAGGGGGAGACAACACCGGTCAGTGACGGCAGAGCGGACTCTACCAAAGGAAAGACACGGGCTCACCGCAGTGAGCCATACCGTGGAAGAATACACATATGGGATCGCCGCAGGGATCACAACATATAGGACCCAGCCTAGCATCCACCAATGCATACGAGTGTTGTAATGTGTTATAACACAGGAAGAAACCGGCTCTACATGTAGGCTATAGAATCTAGCGAACATGTTCGGTGTCGCCCAGCCCGCAGCTCTACAGATATCCGTCAGAAAGGCCCGACGTGCCAGCGTCCAAGAGGCAACACTCCTAGCAGAGTGGGCTCTCAACCCAAGCGGGCAAGGCGCACCTTGGGTCTGGTACGCCAATACGATAGCATCCACTATCCAGTGGGCCATCCTCTGCTTGGAAACAGACTTTCCCTTCTGCTGGCCTCGTAACAGAGAGCTGGCCTGAAGTCCTAAGGCTTTGTGTTCTGTCCACGTATAGGTGCAGAGTGCGAACGGGATAGAAAAAAGCCAGGGCTGGGTCTGTCTCCTCCAGGGGCAGCACTTCCAGGTTCACCACCTGGTCCCGGAAGGAGTGGTAGGAACCTTGGGCACATATCCGGGCTGGGTTGTCAGGATAAAGTGAGAGTTGGCCGGTACGAATTATAGGCACGATTCGTCGACCCAAAAAGCATGCAGGTCGAGGGCGATTTAGTCTCCTAGTTTGATAGATTGTAATTTTCCTAAGCTTTGTCAGTGGTTATAGACCATTTATTCCTCTTCTTTTGGTGAATTTTGAGAAAATGCTTTGTGAAAAACAGTTTTCTTTTCAGTACAATTGTGTTATACTGTATCAGCATTTAAATTGCCCTGCCCTGCACTCAATCTTCTAGATATAGGTAGGAGTTCACTGTCCCTCGACACGGTCTCTATTCTCATAAAACAATTATTTCATCTTGTGATCACAATTTCATATAATGTTTATTTGACATCTATTTTTCTTCTTGTCCCTGTTGCAGGGCAGTGTATAGGGCATCTGCCTGAGAATCAAACGCTACAAATACGTGTGATGAAAAAGAGTCCCAAGTCCGCCTGTGTGTTGAAACTGGATTCGGTCATAATGGACACAGTCACCATAACTTCAGGGAACCATTATGACCTTGATATCTTTGACTGTAACAAGGAAGAACTAGAGTGGACAGTCAACCAGACCATAGGTACTCAACTGTGTGTAATCATCCACCCCTCTGTGCCCTTAATAAGACTATATCCTAAATGTTTTGAGCTTTATTTCACTGTGTAAAATGTTCCCAGTTACTACTAGAACAGAAAGTTCACCAGTTAAATCAATATTTACTATAACTTCTATTATTTAAGCAGGTCAGGTACATGACTTTGGGGCAAAATATTGTTAATAGGTATTCCCTAAAGTTCTGAAGGTACCTGAGAAGATGATAGAGAAAACACCTACAAATTTTTTGTGGCTTATTGCGGCGATTATCTAAGCCAAATTTGGTGGTGGTGTTTTTGATAGAAATCCAAGATGGCAACCAACATAATGGGGAGGACACAAACTAATGGGTTACCTCTACTATGCAATTTCAGAAGAACCAGAGGGAAATCTAATCTAAGAATAAAAATGATAAACGTGAATCTTGAGCAGATGGTGGTGCTATAGAGTTGTCCAAGCAGTGTGTGCCAAATTTCAACTTTCCTTCAAACGGCATTGGCACAAGACGAAGAAAATAAAATTAAAGTTATCATACTTGGTGTGAACGGGCCTTAATGCTCTTTTAGTTCTGGGCCCATAACAAATAAACATTCCTCTATTAATCATTTCCTTGTTTCTTTATCAACAGAATGTAAAGAATGGAGAAACTGTGCATCCACTCCATTCCCTATAACCTTCAGTTACGAGCTGCAGTGTATCTCAGGAGTTCTGAAGACGATCACGTGGCATCTTCACGGCCCACCGAACAGTGCAGTGGAGCTGCGGTCCCCTGCTGGCGGTCTGCATCACTGTCTGCCTGAGGGCAAACACTATAGCATCCTCCTCCTAAACGTGTCCCATGTTAACACTGGCATCACTGTTGGGCAGTTTTGTCCAAAGGGAAACATTGAGAAAATCCAGATCCGTGGATCCAGTATTGCAGTAACTGCCTCCGTTACAAGTTTCAGTGGCCAGAATTTGGGAGATAAACCCTTTTTAAATTATTCATTTACACAAGACATATCAGGTAAAGGATTTCATTATACATTCATTATACATTACTGCAAATGGAAGCTGTCTCTTGAGGAAAATATATAGCAAGTGCATGATTTAGTTGAACGAAAAATGATGTAGAAACTGTCTTTGAATCAAGATTTTGAGGTTTAAATTGACACACTACCGTTAAAAGGTTTTTACCAGGTTTAAATTGTAATAATATTTCACAATATTCCTGTTTAAGTGTATTTTTGATCTAATTAATGCAGCCTTAATTAGCATAAAGATATTTCTTTTAAAGACAAAAATAAAATAAAAAATCAGTCCCACTTTTTATTAAGTGCCTTTAAGTACAATGCATACTTACATTGAAATTAATAATTTGCTACAATAGACTTAGTGTACATACATGTTTTTACATTGTACTTAATACCTGCATGTAATTACAGCTGTAATTAATGTATGCAATTACATTTGTAATTACACTGTTGACCCTTCCCTTACACCTAACCCTACCCTTAAACCGACCCATACACCACACCTGTCCCTAACCTTACCCGTATCACACCTCAACAGCAGCAAACGTGTTTTACAATGCAACATCCACACAATAAGTACATAGTGCTTAAAGCCACTTAATATAAAGTGGGACCAAAAAATCTAACAAACCCCAAAACTTTCAACTGGAGTGTACCTGCTCAAATAAATTAATTGTGGAGTAACTTGATATCAAAAATCATAACAGTTACTGAGTTTTGCTGTTCTGTCGTTCTCATACAGAGCACTATATATTCACTGTTGCACCAAAAAAGGATAACCCTACCGTGTTGGCGACGCCAGTCTGGCCGTCCGGGATGAAACCCTCCAGCTCTGTGTCCTGGATCATTAACATTGAGCCACAGCTTGAGAGCAAACTGAAGTTCAGGAATGTCAGCCAGCCCAAGTGTAAGGGGGGGCACACAAACATTGCAGTGTGGACCATTCACTCTCAAACGGTGGTGTACAGTACTAAAAAGGATGAGAATATTAATGATATTCTGGTCCCAGGAAGTTTTTACCTTAACATGTCTAACTGCAAGTCCCCAACAGTACCTTTCAGGGCAATGATGGAGATCACACTGCAGAACAACACAAGTGAGAGAGCCTTGCTTTCTTCTGCCCACTAGAATGTCCATATCATATATCAGGGAAAAACTTGAAAAGATTATGTGAAATGTATTGTCATGTTTTCAGACAAGTTTTCAGACAAGCTTCTGGGCATCATCCTGAGTATCGTGGGCACAGTTTTAATGATCATAACAGCCGTGGTGATTTGGATTGTTCTCAGGTGAGTTTTTTTTTCCAAAAACATATTTTAAATATAGCTGAAAGCAGCATTTACAGTGGTTCAAGCAATTCAAGGCCTTTAGGCGCAAATGAAAAAATATATTAAGTGTTTTTAAACATACCCGTAACCACCTAAATAAGAGATGAAAAAATACTGTTTTCAGGTCATTTATTTCACCATCCTGACCAAAAGTTTACATGCTTGTTAAGAATCATATGTTGCATGTCCCTTCTTAATTTCATGAAGGTTTGAGGTTTTATAGGAATAATCGGCTTTAGGGTAAACTGTATGGCTCATCCATTTTGAAATGACTACTATAACCATCCGAATACTACGGTTCGAAATATTTTTTTAGAATTATTAATTCCTGAGATTTGTACTAAACTGGTTTTATTGAGGTTGAGCAAAAAACCTTTGCAATTTGTGTATTTTGTATATAAAATACAAACTTCTTGAGGTAAAGTTGTTCAGATTGAGATCCAACAAATGATTTAAATGATGTGTGAAATATTACATAATATCAGTGGCGGGTGTGCATTTCACACCTAGGCCTTCAGTGGTGTCCTACCTGAATTAACTTTTAATAGTGTAGCAGCGCTCAGACTCTCTGTAATTGTTGTGAAATTGCTGATTTTATATTGCACCGGCAGTTATTGGGTTAATGCGCGAGATCGGGAAAGGCCGGTAGAGAGAAACGGGCGAGTGAGTTCGGCTTGTGTTTGTGTATACAGTGGTTCTTACGTTCCCATTATAAGTTCAGAAACGGAGCCTCCCTTGACTTGTAGTTCAAGGGTTACAATAGTCCCTTTTCAGACTTTACAATATCTGTGTGTTTCAGCTCCAACAATAAGTCTTTTCTATCAAGGCTGATGCTGAAAGTCGAGTCCCGTCATATTTCTGGCATAAGTTAATTCGCTTTAGGGCTGAGAATGTCCGCTTGACAGAAGCAGTAACACAGGGACAGTCACCGCAACACATGAAGATGTGTACAGCTGATCCATTCTCTCACACAGATTTTTGAAGGAAACCAATGAGATCAGCGGGACTTTTGCCTTCAAAACCATTCGTGGCATACATTAGTCAGTTCTGTTTTCACCCGGACAGATCGAATAGTGTGCCGTGACTCTGCGTTAAGCTCAGGCTGAATAAGGATTTTTTTCCGGTAGGTTTGAACCTGCTGGGGGTCGAGGAGGGAAAGAAACATTAATTTGTGGGTTGAAAAACTATTTAATCTACAGGAATATATTTTAGTTTACGCAGTTCGCTACAGATGCGGTTAGCTCGCTCTGACTACCAGTAATAGTACGCGCTCTGAACATCCAATCGAAGGACGTGTAAATGCCGACGTTATTGTACACCTGCTAGATGGTCCTGGTGCAGTCAAACCGAAATCTGATTGGCTGATTAAATCTGACTGATCTGATTGGTTAAAGCAACAGATTCATTTTAAGCTACAGGCGCCGCACTATCGATTCTGAAGGCCTCAAGGCAGATTTATTTGACCCTGGCAACACATGACAGCTGAAATATGATTGGATAAAAGCTCTAACATAAACAACACTACTAGAAGCAGCGCAACCAAGAGAAAAGCTATGAAATTAAGAGAATAGACTATTGGTAATTGTTTACTCCATGGAAAAAATATATTACAGTGCAAGTCAGTGATTCTGACAGTGATTCAGAGAAGGCCTTGCTGGCCCTGACGGCCCACCACTGCATAATATACAATCAGTATAGAAGGTAAATGTTAAATGGGATAGCACCTTTCTGATGGCAATTTCTTTGGAGGCCATGAGTCAAAACGGGTCCATTGAGTTTTATTTTGATCAACCTGCTAACCTAGTCTAATAGCTTTTAAATGTTGATTGGCTGATGGTAGCCATGTTTTTAAAGTCAGTGTCCTCATAGACAATGATGGCACCTTGGACATAGCTTAAATATGCATTTAAAAAAAGAAATTTGTTTATAGCACCACCAAGTGGCCAAACGCTGCAATTTTGTTCATATTACAAGTAAATGAGCCCATACACATGTGCACCAAGTTTGGTGAAATCATCTCATTCCATTCAAGAGTTATAGCCATTCAAGTGAAAGGGATTTAAGTAGTTAAGCTCTCTTCAAACGTTTGGCAAGTGTTTTTTTTTTTTTTTTTTTGGATAATTGATATGTCTCCAGAGAATCTTTCTGCGCTGGTTTGGTTCCGATTAGGATCTGGACTTTGTGTTTGAACTCCTAACAAGTATTGTACTGTGATATTTGATTCTTAAAAAAGCATCTTAATATTGCACAGGAAAAAGAAGAGGAATAAGGCTCCCCCAGTGTCCGTCTACAATCCCAATCAGCATGCTTTCCTTCCAGGCCTCCATGGCATCCCCAAAACACAGGAGGAGGAGGAAGATCCTCACACTTATGTGTACATCGATGATACGCTAGTATATTCTCATCTGCTTAAACATGATGCTGAAAAAGAACAATGGACGGATGAGAGCGGCCCAACTTTACCTGACAGACCAGTCAGAAATGGTAAAAGCCTGTTGGTTGACAATGAGCTCTATGGTTATAATCTGGGACAGTCACCAAAGTCTCCCATCAAAACCTCTGAGGATGGGGCCAATGAAACCAGACTCTGTGGGTGAGGGAAATGAGGCCCTGATGGGATTTAACTTTTTTTAGGTGTCTATGACATGTATACATTTAGTGATTTCATGTTTGAACATCCTGCTTGTTTTAAAGATTTTATGTTTTTGATATTAAAATGTCTACATTGATTTGCACCATGTGAAGTTAGAGATACATTTTCTAGAAAAAAAAACTTGATTGTGATTAGAAATGTTATTTTATTGGAAAGCGTTCTCTGTTGCCTTTAACCAACTGACATCAGTGGTGAATATGTGAGCGTTGACTCAATTGCATGGGGATTTACTATTACACAAGTTGGGGATTTCATTGAATTTGTACGATTGGAATTGCACTAAAACATCACTGGTGAATATGTGATATATTTTGATAACACTTTATGATAAGGTTCATTAGTTAACATTAATGTATTTACTAACATGAACTATAACAATGAGAAACACATTTGTTACAGTACTCGTCTTTGTTAATGTTAGTTAATACAATTACAGCTGTTAATTGTTTGTTATTGTTTGTTCATGTTAGTTCACAGTGCATTAACTAATGTTAACAAATACAACCTTTGATTTTAATAATGTATGAGTAAATGTTGAAATTAATATTAACTAAGATTAATAAATGCTGAAAACGTGAACTATGAACAATAAGTTAACTAATGTTAACTAATAAACCTTATTGTAAAGTGTTAACTTTATTTAAAGTAAACTGAAAGGTCCACCATACTCATCACTGAGGCATAAGCAGAAGAATGCACTAAAGCATACAAATAAGATCATACAAATCCATATGAATTAGACACCAATTTTCCAAAGCATAAAATAGTTACAAATTGCCATATTCGGACATTTGGCTTGTGTGAATCTGCTCAGCTACGCAAAGGGATAGTTCACCCAAAAAAGAAAATTCTGTCATTATTTACTCATCCTCAAGATGTCACAAACCTGTATAAGTTTCTTCTGTTGAACACAAAAGAAGATTTTTTTGAAGAATATTATTAACCAGACAGTATTAGTACTTCCCTACTATGGAAGTTAATGGCTACCGTCAACTGTCTGGTAATGACAGAATTAACATTTTTGGGTGAACTATCCCTTTAACACATCAGTTGTGTCTGGTTATTAACCTGATGATTCTTCGATCTAGTTTAGTCTGAAAACTAAACTAAAGTGTGAACCGTGCAGCATTGACTTTTAAGGGCAAGTTTTATAATTACTTTATTAAATGCATTTGTGTTGTGTTTTATGTAAAATACTTACATTTAACTAATTACTTCAGTCGTTCAGAATGCTATAGCTATATTAGCAATAACATTTCCTTAATATCAACAAAAGCATTTTTACACTGCAAAGCTGGAACAGAAGCTGCATCTGACATGGTGTTTGTTTATTTACACCAACATTTTAATGCTGCTCAAAGGTGGCATACTCAATTAATGTACAGTAAATAGACCACAAGTATATACAGGTCCTTCTCAAAAAATTAGCATATTGTGATAAAGTTCATTATTTTCCATAATGTAATGATAAAAATTAAACTTTCATATGTTTTAGATTCATTGCACACCAACTGAAATATTTCAGGTGTTTTATTGTTTTAATACTGATGATTTTGGCATACAGCTCATGAAAACCCAAAATTACTGTCTCAAGAAATTAGCATATCATGAAAAGGTTCTCTAAACGAGCTATTAACCTAATCATCTGAATCAACTAATTAACTCTAAACACCTGCAAAAGATTCCTGAGGCTTTTAAAAACTCCCAGCCTGTTTCATTACTCAAAACCGCAATCATGGGTAAGACTGCTGACCTGACTGCTGTCCAGAAGGCCATCATTGACACCCTCAAGCAAGAGGGTAAGACACAGAAAGACATTCCTGAACAAATAGGCTGTTCCCAGAGTGCTGTATCAAGGCACCTCAGTGGGAAGTCTGTGGGAAGGAAAAAGTGTGGCAAAAAACGCTGCACAACGAGAGGAGGTGACCGGACCCTGAGGAAGATTGTGGAGAAGGACCGATTCCAGACCTTGTGGGACCTACGGAAGCAGTGGACTGAGTCTGGAGTAGAAACATCCAGAGCCACCGTGCACAGGCGTGTGCAGGAAATGGGCTACAGGTGCCGCATTCCCCAGGTCAAGCCACTTTTGAACCAGAAACAGCGGCAGAAGCGCCTGACCTGGGCTACAGAGAAGCAGCACTGGACTGTTGCTCAGTGGTTGCATGTCATTCGGAAATCAAGGTGCCAGAGTCTGGAGGAAGACTGGAGAGAAGGAAATGCCAAAATGCCTGAAGTCCAGTGTCAAGTACCCACAGTCAGTGATGGTCTGGGGTGCCATGTCAGCTGCTGGTGTTGGTCCACTGTGTTTTATCAAGGGCAGGGTCAATGCAGCTAGCTATCAGGAGATTTTGGAGCACTTCATGCTTCCACCTGCTGAAAAGCTTTATGGAGATAAAGATTTCATTTTTCAGCACGACCTGGCTCCTGCTCACAGTGCCAAAACCACTGGTAAATGGTTTACTGACCATGGTATTACTGTGCTCAATTGGCCTGCCAACTCTCCTGACCTGAACCCCATAGAGAATCTGTGGGATATTGTGAAGAGAAAGTTGAGAGACGCAAGACCCAACACTCTGGATGAGCTTAAGGCTGCTATCGAAGCATCCTGGGCCTCCATAACACCTCAGCAGTGCCACAGGCTGATTGCCTCCATGCCACGCCACATTGAAGCAGTCATTTCTGCAAAAGGATTCCCGAGCAAGTATTGAGTGCATAACTGAACATAATTATTTGAAGGTTGACTTTTTTTTTTTGTATTAAAAACACTTCTTTTATTGGTCGGATGAAATATGCTAATTTTTTGAGACAGGAATTTTGGGTTTTCATGAGCTGTATGCCAAAATCATCAGCATTAAAACAATAAAAGACCTGAAATATTTCAGTTGGTGTGCAATGAATCTAAAATATATGAAAGTTAAATTTTTTATCATTGCATTATGGTAAATAATGGACTTTATCACAATATGCTAATTTTTTGAGAAGGACCTGTATATTATGTAATGAATCTAAACGCCTCCCATTGGCCACTGCATTCACAAACATTATTGGTTATGCTCTACACTGCATTTGTGGTTTCTTTTTATGCCCTTTTTCCTCAATCTTTAGGCTTTTATTCCCTGATTTTAATGAAAAATCTTCAGAAAGAATCAAAATATGGTTATTTAGGTTATACAAAGGTACTAGATACTTCTTAGTAGCTAAAAGCCAAATTAATAGGTCGAACTAATTAATAAAACAATATGAAACATCTTCACCTGGAAACTAAAGCAGTATTAATATTTTGACAGTTGGGGTTCTGTTTTCATTTAGGTTTTGGTAATTTTTGTGTGTTTGGGTCATTTTTATTTTTTAAATGTCTAAATAGTTTTTATTAAGTTTTGTTTTTAATTATTACAGTACTTAAACTAGAACTGGTTGCATTATGATGATTGAAATCCTGAAATAGCCATAAACAATTACTAAATAAACTTTTTCTAATCGTGGCGCCATCTGCGGGACACACTTAGCCTAGCTAGGGTTCAAAACGCAAAACGGGAGCATGGTCTAAAAATCGTCTTTGAAACGCTGTTATGCGGCAGTTGCCCAGGAACCTTTTTTTTAATGAATTTTGACAATTCATGGTTGTGAGAATGTGATATGGCTTATGGCAACAGTTATAGTCTTACATGCTACATATTTCAGAGTAAAGCACAACACTGTGTTCATTTTAAGTCTCGATTCACAGTACATGCTACTCTGTGTGTTTGAGTCGCTAATAATTTCCATTTAGGAGCGGAAAATGTGCCAAACATGTAACACTCTCAATATGTTACATCAATGAAGATACAAATAGTTCAGTCATTTCCAGATTCAAAAAGATGTGTATTATACAAACACCCAGAATATACAAATCAATTATCAACTACAACAGCAAAGTCCACCTTGTAGTAACTTATATAGTCCCCATAGTCTTTCCACTAACAGATGAATTGCATATCTCTTACTGCAAATTTAGTTAGTCCCAGACAAATGTACCCCAGTCCTTTGTGCTGCATTGTATCAAAAAGTCCAATCAGTTACGAAACATCTGAGCGAGACATTTGCTGCAAACAAGGAGATCCACCTGGTAAGATAGAGGTTCGTCAATTGGAAAAGTTCCCGGGAAAACAACACACCACACATTGGTTCCTACCCCCTTATATACATATGAAATCGTCATTCATGAATAAAATCACCAGACAGAAACAAACAAAAACAGGAAATAATACAAGAGTCCAGCACAGCATCATAAGAAATGGAGTCAAAAGAACTTCATAGTATTAGTAATCAAAATATACAACTTGATAACCTTAATACAATTTCTATTCTTACATAACACACTGACATAAATTAAATATAAATATGTAGAGGTGCTACATAGTTCCCGCCCACAATCTATGACACAGTAGGAATAGGACTATAGTACCTTTTCAAATTAACAACATTAATACTGTCCGCTTTTTCAGGAGAACCCCATCTTATACTGTAGTTTACTGGCCCCAATTTCTTTTCAACCCTAGCAGGCCCCTCCCATTTAGCCGCAAGCTTGGCTGAAAATCTGTTAGGAGCACTAGAGATGGGATGAGTACAGAACCAGACCAGATCACCTGGTTTAAACTGCGCATCTTTATACCGGGCATTGTAATATCAGGCTTTTCTGGCACGTTGCAACCCCACTCTAGGTGCTACCTCATCTGCCAATCTGCTTTGTCTGTCTAGCAATGTGTAGGCAGCTTGATTTGGAGATGGTGATGGAGATGGTCTTTCAAGCAGACCTTTCAGAGATCTTCCAAGCATCAGTTGTGCCGGAGTTACACCCGTCGACTCATGATGTGCTGAATTGATAGCGAATCTTAGCTCTGGAATCCACTGATCCCAATTTGAGTGCCTATCTCTAACAAATTATTCAATCATAGTTTAAGGTCTTATTTACTCTTTCGGTTAAATTTGCTAGGGGATGATAACTGGTTGTTAATTTCTGCCCCACTCCCTAATCTTAACAGTTCCACCAAAATATGCAGTCTTGCAGTCAGGAAGTACTGCAAGAACCACTTCACCAAAACTTGTGGGACCACAACTTGGAATTTATGCCCATCTTGTTTTAGAGGTACTCGTCAATACAGAATGCCTGGATGTTCCTCCATTTGTATCCTCCCTGGTTTCTGAGGCAGATCTTGATTACCTTTCTTCAATGACAGAATGTCAGGGTCACTAGCCTGGGCTTTAGCTATCTCAGTCAGATTGTGTGGCAAGTCAGTAGTGAGTTTGGATCTTGTTATAACCATGCAGGGTATCACTTCTTCTGAGCGGGTTGGGTATATTCTTGAAAGAGCATCTGGGGCCTGGTCGAGGCAACCCCGTCGATACAAAACCTTGAAGCTAAAAGCTTGCAGTCGAAGAATCCACCTTGTCAACCTTGAAGACATCTTCGGGCAATGGTCTGTATAAACTTCAAACTCCACTCCTTCTAAGTAATGCCTCCACTTATCCACAGCCCAGACTACTGCCAAGCACTTTTTCTCGGAAGTTGAATAGTTCGTTTCAGCCCCCTTTAGCATTCTTGAAGCATAGGCAATCACCTTCTCACCTTCTTCAGTACATTGAGTAAGGACAGCACCTAGCCCCATGTCGCTAGCATCGGTATGTATCTGGAATGTGAGTGAAAAATTAGGCTGAGATAGCACAGGAGGATTTGTGACTGCACGTTTCAGTTACTCAAAACTGTCTTGACATTCCTGCGTCCAATTCCACCTCACTCCCTTCAGCTTCATACGATTCAAAGGCTCAGCAACGTCCGCAAAATGAGGTATAAACTTGTGATACCATCCTACAAGTCCTAGAAACCTTTGTAGCGACAGGATTTCACCGGGCACTGGATATTCGCTTATGGCTTGAGTCTTGTCAGGATCCACCTCCACACCATTTTCTGACACGTACGTGTCCCAAGAACCTCAGCTGACGTTGTAAAAAATTGACACTTCATGTTCAGACTTCTGCTGAATCCTGCTTCAGACAATTTCTCCATCACAGCTCTCAAATCGACTAGATGTTGTTCTTTTGTTTTGGAATATATGATGATATCATCAATATACACGAAGCAGCATTTTCCAACGATCTCCCTCAATACCGTCTGCATCAAGCGTTGGAAAGTCGCTGATGATTTCCGTGCTCCAAACGGCATGGTCTTAAATTGAAACAGACCTGCTGTAGTAACAAAGGCTGTATTCTACTTAGAATCATCTGCCATCTCTACCTGCCAATAACCAAACGTCAGGTCTAAGGCGAAAACCACGTTGCCCCGTCTAAGGACTCCAAAATGTCGTGGATCATGGGCATAGGATAGGCATCTGAAATTGTCTTACTATTTACCTTCCGATAGTTAACACAGAATCGGGATGTTCCATCAGGTTTCTCTACCAGGACTATGGGTGACGACCAAGGAGAGAGTTGACCAGTCAAGTTGTGTATTAGTCTGAGATACATTAGTAACAGGCTCAACATGGGGTTTGGGAAGTCGTGGTTCTACTCGTAAGTAATCGTGGAGAAGTAGGGGTACTACAGAACTTAACTTCCAACAGCTTCAATCCCATTTGTCATCTCGATGAAGCAAACAATTCACCACTTCACTTTCCAACCTTTCCAAGCCCTGATTATATCTTTCTTCTAATTTGGAGAGACTGATATCGATAATTTGCCTCAAACTGGTCTCTCTGTTTAGAGAGCTATTAATGACATCAGTTAGTTTAGTTTCTAAAACTTGTATCTGTTCTTTCACTTTTCCAATTTCAGTTTTCATTTGCACCATTTCAGTTTGTGACAAAACATTTACAACACTTCTTGTCTCATCATCATCATCATTAGACTCATCTCTATCAGAGGTGACAATGAAATTAACATAGAAGATGTCCTTCTTATTACAAAAGATTCAACAGAAAAATCTGGCTCATTACCCTTTTGTTCTTTGTCTTGTTCCTCTACGTACGTTCTCCACATTAACACTCTCCATCATCCTCAAAAATATACACACCACTTGCACATAAACAACTTCCCCGTATGGGCCATCAATCTGTAACACTCTCAATATTAGCGATGTTACATCAATAAAGATACAAATTCAGTCATTTCCCGATGCAAAAAGATGTGTATTATACAACACCCAGAATATGCATACCGATTGATTATCAACTACAAGAGCAAAGTCCACCTTGTCATAATTTATAGTAGTCCCCATATTCTTTGCACTAACAGATGAATCGCATATCTCTACCCGCAAATTTAGTTAGTCCCAGACAAATGTACCCCAGTCCTTTGTGCTGCATTGTATCAAAAAGTCCAATCAGTTACGAAACACACTGAGCGAGACATTTGCTGCAAACAAGGAGATCCACCTGGTAAGCTAGAGGTTCGTCAATTGGAAAAGTTCCCGGGAAAACAACACACCACACATTGGTTCCTACCCCCTTATATACATATGAAATCGACATTCATGAATAAAATCACCAGACAGAAACAAACAAAAACAGGAAATAATACAAGAGTCCATCATAAGAAATGGAGTCAAAAGAACTTCATAGTAAAATATAAATATAATATAAAAAATGTACAACTTGATAACCTTAATACAATTTCTATTCTTACATAACACACTGACATAAATTAAATATAAATATGTAGAGGTGCTACAACCATCTTCCCAAATTCATAATGATAATCATTTACAAATATGTTGTCAACAAAGTGAAGTGTAAAGGTCCTCTGCAGTGCTCACGTTCCTGAGCGACAAACACATTCAGTTAGAATGGGGCAGAATCAACCAGAATATTTCAATTTTAACATTTGTTTTAAGGATTTAGCACTGTTTGTGCTGAATTATAATCAAATTTAGATATTCAGCAACGGCCAAGAATCAGCCATGGCTTGTGTAATTTTGGAAGCATAAGTCGAATTGAAGAGCATCAAACCACAGGAATTGCAAGTCATCTGTTCACCACATCTTGGTCTGAAATGTCTGCTTATAGGCCTTAGATATCACAGCATCTCAGGGATGTGAAACAGAGCGGTGGTCTGTACTAAATACTGTACTATTCAACAATATTATTGATTTGACTGCAAAGACTCTATTGGATGAGAATTGAACTGAGCTGCTTTATAGATGAAACTTTGTTTGCATCATTGAATCATTTTCATATCACTGTAAAGCTGCTTTGAAACAATCTGTTTTGTATAAAGCTCTAGATAAATAAAGGTGACTTGACTTGATTAATTAGTAAAGCTGTAAACGTTCAAGAGAGAAAAAGAACATGGGAATTACTTGACTCAGATAAACATTTTGATGTTACAGATGATCGTGCAAGACTGAATTTGAGGATTATTTTCAGTGAATTGCTTGAAGCACTTGAGGTTTATTTCCACTGAATAATTTTCACACTGAATACCTGTTACGCATGGGTGCAATAAAGGTAGAATCAATTAAGCTCCATTTCCAGAAATATGTAATACTTTTATCATGATCTTGCACAAGCCTTGTAATATGACATTTATTGTGTTTCTGTTATTGTCAATACAAGTTAAGAAGCCATTACAGAGACAGAAAAACATTTGCAGGAATTACACATTTTCAAAACAAGAATTAAAAAAGGAAAAATTTATACTTTCCAAGCCAATCTCATGAGAAAACTTGACTATTTTACAAGTTGGCGATTTTGTATAAATTCTGAAACAATTTTTTAAATGAAGCATTAAGGTATATCCCAAACCTAACCCTCAGTGGGGCGTAAGCAGATCTTACAAATCCGTACAAATTCAAACGAATTTGCCAAAATGTAGAACAGTTCAAATTTACCATAAGAGTTTTTTCTTCACTTTTATGTAAATGCACAGTTCCTGTTAGTTTACATAATAATGATAATAAAAATGTTTTTGATTACAATTCAGTATGTATTTTTGTCAATATAAACTCATTTGTGAACATACTTGTAAACATAACTATGATGATTATAAAAAAGATCCAATAGGGTTCTACACATTCTACTGTTTACACTTCAAAATAAAGGTTCTTTATTGCCACCGATGGTTCCATTTAGAACCGTTAACATCCATGTAACCTTTCCATTCCACAAAAAGTTCTTTATAGTGGAAAAGGCTCTTCACACTAATGCCGGGGACACACTTAAAGACTATCTGAAACATTAAAGACTGAACTGAACACACAGACTTTTCAATGTCTCACCAGCAGATTTTAAACACAGACTGAACGCAACCGTCTCTGACTCAGCACGTTTGGACATGATCAGTTGTAAGTATCAAATTACATTCATAATCTGCCTTACAGTCCTTAAGTGGGTCCCCGGCTTAAGACAAAAATTTGACAAAAGTTTCTTTTAGGAACAGTTCACTGAAAGGTTCTTTGGGGAACCCAAACTGGTTCTTCAATGGAATAGCTGTGGAAAGCCCCTTTTGGAGCCTTTATTTTTAAAGTCCCCATGTAGTCAATCATTTAATCCCTTAAAACTCACATTTGATCACCAAAATGACATTCTTCATGCCTTAAAATAGCTTGAATGTTACTCTACACCCTTGACTCATTTAATATACACGGTTCTATGAATATGCAAATTAGCCCCGCCTCCACTCACTCACACCAGCTCAGAGATCCACACGCTGACCTCATTTGAGACTGTATTTGGTTCACTGCAGTTTTAAAGAGAAAATACTCAGCAATGGACTTATGAATTTGCACATGGTTTGACTTAAAACATATTAAAAACATCACATAGACATATAAACAACATTAAAAGCTTGATTTTCACCACAGGGGAACTTTAAGAAGCATCACAGCAAATTAATTTTGGGGACATTTCATTTTAAGAGTGTAAGAACATCGCATGTGTATTATATATGTTCACCATGCATCAGTTTATAGCATGTAGCTCTACTAAGAGCTTAGACGATGTTGAACTGGCAGACAGATGCCTTTTCACCACGGCAGTCCTCGTCGAACCACTTCCCGTTGGCCGTGCTGGACAGGGTGGCACAGTTCTGGCTGCGGCCCCCGTCAGGCTGATGGGTGATCTCTGACTCCCAGTTCTTGAAGCGTGTTGGTGAGCCTGTCTGGTCAGTCCACTCGCCCTCCTTTAGTATGTCATTTAAACCCAGCCACACCTGCCCTTCTGGCCCGATGGTCTGCCGGACGTACCTGTTCAGCTGGTCGTTCTCGTCACCAGAGAGAGGGCTGCTTAGTGTCCCGCCTTTTGACATGCAGTCATCATTTGCCGAGTGAAAGGTCTTCTTCATCGTGTCTGCAAGAAAACATTTGCCTGGGATCTTGATGCCTTTCAGGCAAACTGAAAAGAGAAGGAAAGAGCTTTAGGATCAAATAAAAGTCAGATGTGTTCATCCAGGTGTAAGACTGGACAAACTGGTTGAAGAGATGAAACAAAGGATTTTGCTGGAAATTAACATTTGACCCCCCCCCCTCTCTTCCCCTGAGACTAAAGTCTCTCCTCATCTACATTTCATGCTCTCTCTCAGTAACACCTAAAACTCACATAAGAATATATATATAGTTTAATGTGAATGATTATCATTGAGTATTATGTTTAGTATCATTTAAACTGTTGCATGGGTGACTGGTACAAATGTCTCATTTCCAAATAAGTAAAACAAAACGTTTAGAGAAACTGGCACACAAAGGAAGAGAGGCAAATGGTCTTCCAACTCAGAGGTGTAAGCTCTGAATGCAAATGACTATTGTTAGCATGTTTCTGGCTATTTAATGGCATGCAGCGAGAGGCTCGGGGCCTTTTCTGTCCCTCAGATCAGCCCGTGAGGCTCAGGGTCATGTACTTCATAATGTCGGGTAAAGATTTTCCTCTTTGTTCTAGAACATTTGATGGCTTGCATTGATTATCTTTGAACTGATTATGAAATTGTAATGATACATTTACCTGACATAATAAATTGTTATATTTGATTATTCTAACTGACTTTGACATTATTTTATTAGAATGAAAGGAATAGTCAAACATTCACTTATATTTAATGATGCAGATATTATTAAAACTTCATTTTATGGAGTCAGATGAAATAACGAGAAAATACATATGAGAAAATGTATTGCATTTAATCAAAAATCCCTTTGCCACGAGAAAAGACGTAACACGCGTGAGACCTTCACCGCTGATCGATTGGATCGAGTCAGCCGGCCGTCATTACACGGTCGTACTGTTATGACCTGTGACTAACACACAACACACACAACACACAACACTGAATTCCACACACCTCATACTCGTATATATAGGAGAGAATGTTTTCCAGGTACAAGTACATCAACAAAATCCTGCAGACATTACCCTTGTGAAACAGAACTGCTTAATTTTATTGAATGTGCGCTTTTTTTCATGTATTTTTAAAAAAAATAAAAATATACTTTTAAGATTTGAAGTCTTCCTCAAACTGTACTTTTATTAATGAACTAAAAGCCCACCTAAGTGCACTTAAAGAGAGTACACTTTCATGACTGTTTCTTAACACACGCAAGTACTTTAAAAAAAAAATTGCACTTTGTAATAATGTAAAAGTAATTTAAAATCATTATGTTTAAATAATCTTTTGTCATGCTTCATAGCGGTATAAAAAATCAATGTGTCATTTTGCAAATGTGTAACTACATATATTAAAATACAAAACATTCACAGTTGACTATAATTTCTTTTCAGTATATTTAGCAGTGCACTTTAACCTTATTTTTGATAGAGGTAATTATGAAATTACATATAAAGATCTACTTAAGTGGATCAAAAAAGCACTCTAAAGTTTAGCTAATTGCATTTACTATACATGTAAACTATAATAAAGTCTTATTTAATTTCAATTAACATGCAATTGAGTGTCCGAAAACATTACTTTCAGTTCACACTTTCTAACCTTAAGTATTATTTTATTAAGCACACTTTCAAGTATACTACAAGTACACTGATTTTAGTAAACTTACTACCTAAATTATATTTGGAAAAGATACTTGAACTTAATTTTACTTAATAAAATGAACCTGAAGTATACAGTACCTTATATTGTTGTGTATCTGAGTGTCAATTATTCAACCAATGTAAAATTCACAATACCCTGCTGGTAGATGTAGTAACTACACCATTCTGGCTACAAAACGTCTCGGTTATGTGTTAGGGTTAGGGCATCCATCTAACCCTAACCCTGAAGGAGGGAATGGAGACGTCACGTCGACGTATTAACGAATTGGGATCTCGTCTGAGAGCCAATCACCTTAGAGTGTAAACTAAACGAGCCAATGGAGATTGGCGTGTGCGAGATTCAAAATGGCGCAGCAAGCCTGGCAACTTGAGGCGAGTACTGCGGTCCTAAAGCTCTGCAGTCGGGCCACGTACAGGTCGGGACAAAGCTAGGCCAGGTCATTTATATAGCACATTTCTTACACTAAGGCTTCTTCCGGAAGAATGCTCGTTTTGAAGTAACACTCTTTGGAGACTGGAAAGCAGGAACAAACGAACCGCTCAGCTCCGAAGAGAAAGGCAAATGTGCATTGCATCTGCTTCCGTATTTATACCCGCGCTGCGTGGCAAAGCGCGACATGCAAATCTCCATTGTCTCGTTTAGTTTACATTGAAGATGACTGGGCTCTCAGACGGGATCCCAGTTCATCGGCATGTCGTCGTGACGTCGAACATGACCGAATGAAAGCATCTTTCTCAGATGACACACATTTTAAATCAACACTTTTACATCATAGCACAAATATTTCATGATATGATATTTCACTAGTGACCAATTACTTTGAGTTCGAGTTTTGAGTTGTTAGGAGGCCCAAGATAAAAAAAGCATGGACACATTTGCCGTTCATAGTTTTGATCCCTTTATTAAAGCTACTAGAAACAGGATGTATTGTGAAAGGCGCTATACAAATAAAATATTTCAATCTGTTTATGTGAATTATAGATCTACTTTAGTCAGTACCTGTTTGTAAGGCTTGTTGTTCCTTCAACAGATTGAGATCCTGCAGAATCTGATCGATGTGTTTCTTCAGCTCCTCAATCGCAGCACTGTTCGACTCTTTTTTACCAGCACGACGACAGAATGATAAATCACACATGATAAACAAACATTGCCAGATTAAACTCATGATATGCAATATATGGTTTCAAAACATTAAGACTGACTTAACTTTTAATTAATTTAGTAAAATACCCATTTTGTAAAATCTTTTTTTACTACCTAATGCCAACTATTGCATAAAAAAGCACAAATAGAAATGGTTTATGCTGTGTAGAATTTAATCATCTTAACAAAGCATTTTCGGTTTACCTTTTTTCTCATTCTTTCTCTTTGCAGAGCTCTGCTCCGGGCTGGACCGCACCAGACAAACGACACAAAAAAGAAGCTTGACGGCTTTAAAATCCATATTGCTCACGTTAAACTGTGCATGTAAACGCCACTGATCTGCTCTAGTGAAGTCAAGCGGCCCGTCGCGAGCTGCGCAACAGCACGAGGAACAGATGATTCTCATTTACAGCATGATGAACAGATCAGCAAGCCTTTTTTCTGGCACGGGATGGCTGCATTATTGCAATCCTGCACTGCAAGTTATTTCACAATATTCATGTTAGACTACAATTATAGAGGTAGTATTATCTTGTAAATACAAGAAATGAAAAAAGCTGCACGGGCGTAACTTCAGTATCTCACTGCTCTTTCGGTTCCACACATAACAAAAAACAATCCAAGGCACTCGGTTAATTAGTTTTAAAGAAATATAAAAAGCCTTTATTTTTTCATGGCTTAGATTTTAAAAGCAGGTGACAAGCAACGGCACACCTACGCGCTGCGGCCAATAAGCCTTCATCAGGTGTGTGTGCTACAGGGGACGAGCTTGTATTGCACTGCATTATTTACTAACCAATGCATCAGTGGCTTCTTGTTACAGAATCATCAATAGTAATGTGAAATCTTTGTATTTATTAATTACTCTGTCATGTAATTTGCAACCTATGCATTTTTATTAGGATCATGAATTACATTTAGTGTCTATCCATATAAACATTATTTGCATTTGTTTGTGATATTGTCTTACATCAGCGCTATAACCTCACTGGGTGGAGTGTGATCTGTGCATTCTCCACTCACTGACACTTGGCAAGCGGCGAGTAATATGAAAAACATGATGGGTGTTAACTAGAAGCACACGCAGCAGTTATAACCAGTGTTGGGGAGAGTTACTTTTAAAAGTAATGCATTTTTACGTTATGCCCTAAAGAACTAATTTACTTAGTTACTTTTCACCGAAAGTACAGTGCATTATGGTACTTTTGCGTTGCTTTTTCCTCATCTGGGCTTGGCTTTCTTGTTTGTTTTTTTAATAATAATAATAATAATAAAGTTATATTTTTGGCAAATGTAAAGGCCCTTTCACACCAAAAGTGAAATGAATAAGGAAGGGAATGCAGATTCAGCCTGTACAGTAGAGGGCGCCACTCAAACAACCTTTCAGCTGCGCTGCCAAGAGAAGAGAGTTCAACACTCTTACTTTAGCAATAAAAACAATAAATGAAACACAAATGTGACGTTCATTTAAAGTCCTTTTTGCTGATTTGTTTGGTTGAATTGGATCATTGAATGTCAGCAACAAAGACATGGATTAACTCTTTCCCCGCCAGCATTTGTTTTCTAACAAGCCACCGCCAACGTTTTTGATCATTTTCACAAAACTTTCATGGCCCCCAGAATATTTTGTTGTATGAATATCTGAACATGCAATATATCAAAAGAAAGAGCAGAGCCTCTGAATTATATTATAGCTTCATACATTCTTGTCAACACTTGAATGATGATCAAAACACAGATGGATCAGATCGAGTCCATCAACATCCTGAAATGGGTCGACATTTCATTCAGCAGCATTAGGCAGTTTTGATTTATACGCTGTTTAATGATTGATGATCACGTTATTTTACATATGCATTACGTATGATATCACTTGCTTCTGCTTCTTCTTCGCCTGTGTTTTGATCAGGAGATTCAGTACTCAATCAGATGTGTTATAGCGCCCCCTACAGTAGAACAGCGGAAACACGGAAAGACGGACATTTCTGTCAATGGCGGGGAAAGATTTAATAAAGTGAGATTAAATACATAAAGTATATTTGTGTTGTTTAACATTATTGCATGTATGTGTAATATTCTGAGTTTGCATTTGACTGTTTTGTGTAAGTGAGATGAGATTTATTCTAAAACTATACAAACTCATCATGTTTACACACAACACCTCTGAACTGAGTTTCTCTCAACATGGGGACAGAAGAACTGTCTAAAAAAATGGGTAAACTTGCGTTAAATATAACTCAGATATTTTGTTGTAAATTTAAAAGTAATGTATTACTTTACTTGTTACTTGAAAAGTAATCGGATTACTTTGATACTTTGTAACAGATGTTCCTGCCAACACTGGTTATAACATTAGTCTTTTTTGATTTTAGTAAACTAAACCTAATTTACGGTGTTTATCCAATTGATTGTCCCATGTATTTGAATTGAATAAATAAAAAATGAATTTCAACTTTTGGGAGAAAGTAAAACTCAAAAAAGAAACAAAATATAATGAGTTAACTATAACTGAAACTATTAAAACCATTTATTTTAATTGAAATAAAGCTGAAATAAAATACAAATATTAGTCAAAATCTTAAACTAAACAAAAATTGTAATTGTTGCCTTGGCAATAAACTGAAAGAAATTTAAGTTGAAGCTCTAAATGTATTAAATCATAATAAAGTATAGCTAAAACTGAAATAAAAATAAACAGAAAAAAAGAAATAGCAATATTTAAAACAACAAAAACAAATAAAATGTCAAAACTAAAATTAACATGAAACCAGTTACGGTCATTCAAAATATTAATAAAACTATAATAACACTACTTTTTTCTCAGTTCATAAGTATTTTTCATAAATGTCAGCTTGGGGTAAATATAGTTACATTACCAGAAAAAGTCTCTTTTGCTCACCAAGACTGGATTTATTTAAAACAGAAAAGTTACTTTAAATTGTGATAATATTTCATAATAATACTCTTTTAACATATATTCAGTTTTCAGTGACACATGATCCTTCAGACATCAATCTAATATGCTGATTTGGTGGAGAATTATTATCACTTATTAATGGTGCTCAATTATTAGTCATGGTTCACTTACTATCAATGTTGAAAACAGTTTTTTTGTGTGCAAATTAATATTTAAATGGAAACCGTGATATATATTTTTCAGGATTCTTTGATGAAAAGAAAGTTCAAAAGAACAGTATTTATTTGAAATACAAATCCTTACATTATAAATGTCTTTATTAACTTGGTGAGCACAAGAGACTTCTTTCAAAAACATTAAAAATACTAATCATCCCAAACTGCTAGTGTATATCTGGCCGATATGAGTTAGAAGTTTATAGAATTTATTGCATTTTATTTTTTAATAATGGTTTAATTGTGTTTCATTACTCTTGCAATAGTTGTTTAATGGCAGGTTCCCTCTGTGACAACATGCCCCGCGATGCCTTAAATAAATATTTCTTCCTGGCAATAATGCTGGAAAAAGGTTCAATATTTTCTACCTAAAACATGAGAAATATTCACTAGAGTAAAAGCGTGACAACTAGCCCCGGTCTCCACTTTAATAATTTGTCAGGCTAATGAATATTATGGTATTATCCTTCAGGATTTAGCAAATATTCATTTGTCTTTGAAGCAGAAAAAAATGAGAAATAGATTGAGATTTTTTTTTTAAATATATATATATATTTTATTTTTTGCTTTGAAAAGTATAAATAAAAAGTAAGAAACATAAATCGCCATATAATTTATACATATTATACAAAACTGTCAGACACAATATTAGTATCCGGTCATATTAATTTAACACAAAGAACAAACTAAACCTCTGAAAGATCGATTATTGATGCGGTCTCGTTATGAACACGAGCAGATCTCAGCATGTAGATTCGTTTAATAAGGCGTAATGTGTGTCGTCAGGAAAACACTGTCACGCACCGGACGCTGGTCAGCGCCTGCGTAGATTCACACACTCACACACACACACACACACACACACACACAGTGAACGGATGTTTAGACGTAAGGCATGTTAACACGTAAAGAACGGTGAGTGCACACATGAATCCACTACATCCCTCACGGTGCTCAAAGTAGTGTTGCAGAACGCTTCAAATCACTATCATCATGAAATGCACAGCCCTATATGACAAATTATTAATATATGACATTTACAAAACTGGCAATATCATAGTTTGTCCCAGGGTTGCCAAGTCTGCTTGTGCCACTTTTAAATTGTTGCCACTGGTTGCTTTTATTTCTTCTGCGGTTTGAAGGTTTGCATATTGCATAAATCACGTTTGACTGGATTGCTTGTATTGTAATATTTTACTCCTTTGATTAAACTGTGCTAGATAATGGGTTTTGTGAATATATTATGAATACATTATGATTTTGAATACATTATTATTATTACCATGTAGTGATTTTAAAGTTGAAGTTGTGTCTATCCATCCATCCATCCATCATCCATCCATCCATCATCCATCCATCCATCATCCATCCATCATCCATCATCCATCCATCATCCATCCATCATCCATCCATCCATCATCCATCATCATCCATCCATCCATCCATCCATCCAGCATCCATCCATCCATCCATCATCCATCAATCATCCATCCATCCATCCATCCATCCATCCAGCATCCATCCATCATCCATCCATCCATCCATCCATCCATCATCCATCCATCCAGCATCCATCCATCCATCCATCCATCCAGCATCCATCCATCCATCCATCATCCATCCATCCATCCATCCATCCATCCATCAATCATCCATCCATCCATCATCCATCCATCCATCCATCCAGCATCCATCATCCATCCAGCATCCATCCATTATTCATCATCCATCCATCCATCATCCATCATCCATCATCCATCATCCATCCATCATCCAGTATTTATCTGAACTCATTTGTGTTGTGTGAGCGCTGATTTAGATCATTCAGTACTTGGATAAACTGATGTTCACCATGAGATGGTGATAATTTAAACCCACTCTCTCTCTGGCAGTAATCACACTGCATTAGTACATTAAGTACACAATCCACCTGACGTAACGTAAGATTAGTAGCTTGAATGTGCGTCTTCTGAACAAAAACGGTCCGTTAAGCAGCTCGATGTTGCAAACTGGTATTTGGTGTATATTATTTGAACGTCCTATTGTGAATAGCGAACGCTGGTTTGAAGCGCAAATTTGACCATTTACTGTTATTCTCAGTTATGTCCCTGTAATCAGAAACCTGGCACATTCACAGGAAATAGCTTACTTGCGTGGTGCAAAATAAGGTGGATACTGACATTTACATTGAGACAAGCCCTAAAATCCAGATCTGAGTCTGTCCTCCAATCACTAAATACACACACAGCAAACCTGCAAACACACAAACACAGAATACTGCAAACCGTGAGGTAAAACATGCGAAACACGTCCGTACAGAAGAGCTGAAGTCAAACACATCGTGCGACGATCAGTGACAGTGAGACGGTCACATCTGAGGAACAGTGAGTAAACCCTCGAGGTGCATGAGAAGACTGAAGAGACTTCCCTCTCTCTAGGTGGGGCAGAGCACTGTGAACGAGAACGCATGTTCAAGTTCTGATATATAATAATAATAATCATCATCATCATCATGAACAGATCAATACTGGCTTGTTTGAGAAGTAATAGTAAAGAGAGAAACCAAAGGAGAATTTATGAAGAATCTTCATGCTGCTTTTTACATACAACAGTTTATAGTGGCCATCTGTCAGGATCCAAAAATAATCAAAAACACTTTAATAAACTTCTGAATCCTACAATGCCTTTTACTGTTGAATTTGAATATATTTAGGCTCCTATTGTAACCGTTGGCTTTCTTCTTCTTCTTCTTATTATTATTATTCTCTCGCTCTTGAGTCTATGGCCGCATATAGAAGTTATGAAATTTGGCACACTGATAGAGGACAGTCTGAACTTTAACCACAGCAAAAAATTAAGTCTCTACCTCAATCCCTCTAGCGCCACCAACTGTCCAAAGTGCACTCATGTTTACGCTAATAACCTTTGAACCGTAAGGGCTAGAAACAAAATGTTTTTTTCCCACTGATTCCCGATTCGTCCAATTTGAATGCAGTCTTCAGTGTCACGTGATGCTTCAGAAATCATTCTAATATGATGATTTGATACTCAACTATTATAAATTATTATTGGTGCTCAATTATAAATAATGGTTCTTATCAATGTTCAGAACAGTTGTGCAGTTTTCACCCTGGAAACACTTTAAGGTTCTTTGACAAACAGAAAGTTCGAAAGAAAAGCTTTTATTAGGGCCCAAGCCTTGAAAAGGCGAAGGCCCTATTGTTTTCCTTAGGATTATTTATTATTATTATTATTATTATTATTATTATTATTATTATTATTATTATTATTATTATTATTATTATTATTATTTTACTACCTTTTGGGCACTTTTGGGGCCCTTAACGTGCTCGAAAACTCTTGAAACTTTGCACACGGGTCAGAACCCGCGGCCATCAGGGCCGGGCTGAAGATGGTACCCGGGCGTGGCAGGGGGGCTCGACAGCGCCCCCTGGAACGGGATTTGAAAACATGTCCGTATATCAAACACGCTTGCATGAATTAATCTGAAAATCGGTACACATATAGATCTCATCGTTTCATATATCCTTTGCACTCTTACTTTTTACGCCAGCCCAACAGGAAGTCATCTATTATGGGTTGTTTGGAAACTCATGTTCAGGAATTTGATATACTCCTCCTAGGGAATTCACCCGATCGTCACCAAACTCGGTGTGCATGAAGTCAAGACATTGAGGATGAAAAATTGCCAGGGGATTTTTGATATCTCGAACGGTTTGGCCGTGGCGAGGAAACGAAATTATGGCGAATAATGGAAACAGGAAGTGTGTTATAACTTCTGCATACATTGACTGATCTTGATGAAACTTCAGCAGTGTGTTCGCTGTAAGAGGCCGATCACATGGATGTGACTATTGTGAGTCAAAGTTATAGCGCCACCAACTGGCAGCAGGAAGTGTGTCACTTTCAAAATGCTTTGAAATCACCCTCTTATTTTTACCCGATTTGCTTCAAACTTTATGTGTATAATGTAAACACACGGCAGATTTAGACCTGTGAAAGGATTATTGATATCTTAGATACTGTTGCCGTGGTAACGCATCAAACTTTAAGATTCTTTTTTGATGCTTTTGAGCATTTTGCTTTTCATTACCTGTATTACACACACACACACAGTTCGATCGCACCCGCGCCTCTCTCTCTCTCTCTCTCTCTCTCTCTCTCACACACACACACACACACACACACACACACACACACACACACACACAGTTCGATCGCTCCCGCGCCTCTCTCTCTGTCTCACGCACACACACAGTTTGATCGAGTCCGCGCCTCTCTCTCACACACACACGCACACACACACACACACAGTTCGATCGCGCCCGCGCCTCTCTCTCTCTCTCTCTCTCTCTCTCTGTCTCTCTCTCTCTCTCTCTCTCTCTCTCTGTCTCTCCCTCTCTCTCTCTCTCTCTCTCTCTCTCTCTCTCTCTCTCTCTCTCCAATGTGCTATATTAGATCAATAATGTGCTATATTAGATCAATGTTTTCCTTAATTTTATTCTCTCTCCCACACACACACACGCACACACACACACACACAGTTCGATCGCGCCCGCGCCTCCGTCTCTCTCTCTTTAATGTGCTATATTAGATCAATGTTTTCCTTAAAAAATTTATGCACACTACATTTATTCTCATCACATTTATAAATTATTGTATAAAATAATACTACCATTAAAAAAAACACATTTGATTTTCTATTTTAATCAATGTAGAATGTGTAACTTAAAAATAAACAGATCAGTGCTCTGTTTGAGGACAAGAAATTAAAACCAATGCAATATGATGAATGTCCAAAAGATGGCACTCACAGACTGTTTTTAAACGAGGTTGGATAAATATTTTTTGCTTTTAAACTGTGTGTGTGGGTGTTGGTGTGTGTGTGGGTGAGATTTTGGTTGGGGGACAGTTGTAGGTTACAGTTTGAGTTTATAGTTTGACAAAAGCACTTTGTGTTTTATTGTGAGTGTACATAAATATAAGTAAACACTTTGCAGTTTGAATTTACGTCCTCGATGAACAAAATGACGGAGTATGTTTTTATGTGTAACAGTTCAATCGCACCCACACCTCAACCACACACACACAAAACACACACACACACACACACACACACACACACACACTCACACACATATTGGAACGTGAGTGAAGTACAAAGCCTATAATAAAGAAAAAACTAGCATCCAAATACATCACAAATGTTGAAACAGTTTGATTCTAATGAGAGAGTTACGTGAGCCCAACACAACTTACTTTGACTTTCGCTTTACATTATTTCGGTTACTTCTTGTTTATAGTTTTTTAAAATTCTTGTTCTGTTCTGAATATCATTACATTTAAACGATTGCTTGTGTAATATTTTGAGTGTATCATCAAATCAGAATAATTATCTCGGTTTCCCTAGTTATTTATTTTTATTTTTTCATTTTACTAAACAGGTAAGGCAAGTAATATTCTCTGTGTCTTTATATATGTATATCTATCTATCTATCTATCTATCTATCTATCTATCTATCTATCTATCTATCTCTATATATATATGAATTATAAATAACTTATTTCTGTATAAAATAAAAATTCCAGAATAATCCAGACCAATCAGAGCGCACTATTCCTACAACATCGTCAGTGCTGAAGCGGATCTACCAGAGCCGTTCGGCAGATAGCGAGCAGATGCAGCATGTGTGTTGTATCGAGGCAGGGTCAGGCCAGGGGAATCCATTTGCAGCTTTTTATTAAGAATGGTCAAGACAGGCAGGGTGAACAATGGCAAACAGGGCAGAACAGAAAAAGCAGAGACAAACCAGGTTGACAGGCAAAGGACAAAGACCTCCAGATAAATACTGGGCTTCTGGATTTACACATTTAAGTGCTGCAAAACATATTGACCTAAAAATTATTCTAATTTTAAATGATCTCATATATGTGGCTATTGTGGTTCACGATCATAGGCCCTGTCCCCAAATGGCACACTTCATATGAATTTTCGGTCTTGTGTACTTATTTCATGTGTCTGTTAAATCCATGAGACCGTAGGCTCTCATTTTTCATTTTAGGTTTCAGAAGGTTGCTCACGCATACTTTGTGGTTTATATGTGCCCTGGATACGCACTTTTGCAGAGGCCACACTGATGCAAGCTCTACAGCACACTTCTTTTCAACAGTCAAAGAGGGGTTACGTTTTTGCACGTCGTGCACAATAACCCTAAAGGCACCGGGGTGGCGGTGCCACCGGCTTGGGCCCGCAATCGCTGCTCGCAGCTATATTTTATTATTAGGGCCCAAGCCTTGAAAAGGCGAAGGCCCTATTGTTTTCCTTAGGATTATTTATTATTATTAGGGCCCAAGCCTTGAAAAGGCGAAGGCCCTATTGTTTTCCTTAGGATTATTTATTAGGGCCCAAGCCTTGAAAAGGCGAAGGCCCTATTGTTTTCCTTAGGATTATTTTTTATTATTATTATTATTATTATTATTATTATTTTACTACCTTTTGGGCACTTTTGGGGCCCTTAACATGCTCGAAAACTCTTGAAACTTTGCACACGGGTCAGAACCCGCGGCCATCAGAGCCGGGCTGAAGATGGTACCCGGGCGTGGCAGGGGGGCTCGACAGCGCCCCCTGGAACGGGATTCGAAAACATGTCCATATATCAAACACGCTTGCATGAATTAATCTGAAAATCGGTACACATATAGATCTCATCGTTTCATATATCCTTCGCACTCTTACTTTTTACGCCAGCCCAACAGGAAGTCGGCTATTATGGGTTGTTTGGAAACTCGTGCTCAGGAATTCGATATACTCCTCCTAGGGAATTCACCCGATCGTCACCAAACTCGGTGTGCATGAAGTCAAGACATTGAGGATGAAAAATTGCCAGGGGATTTTTGATATCTCGAACGGTTTGGCCGTGGCGAGGAAACGAATTTATGGCGAATAATGGAAACAGGAAGTGTGTTATAACTTCTGCATACATTGACTGATCTTGATGAAACTTCAGCAGTGTGTTCGCTGTAAGAGGCCGATCACATGGATATGACTATTGTGAGTCAAAGTTATAACGCCACCAACTGGCAGCAGGAAGTGTGTCACTTTCAAAATGCTTTGAAATCACCCTCTTATTTTTACCCGATTTGCTTCAAACTTTATGTGTATAATGTAAACACACGGCAGATTTAGACCTGTGAAAGGATTATTGATATCTTAGATACTGTTGCCGTGGTAACGCATCAAACTTTAAGATTCTTTTCTGATGCTTTTGAGACTCTTAGCATACTTGAAATTGCATGAAACTCGACAGACACATCACATTTATTAGCCAGTAGACATGTGCAAAGTTTCAGAAACGGGCGTGGTGCAGGGGCTCAGTAGCGCCACCTTTTGACAAAAGAGGGTGAGATAGGTCTATACTTTTATCTACAATCTTAAAACTCAGTATGTATAATGTTCATATCGAGCTGGACATCTTTCTAATTTACACTTATTAGCTCAGACCAACAGGAAGTCAGATATTTTGGTTTGAATGTGGATGTTTTGGAGAATTTTCTCTTCCACTCTCTCTGACCCTACGTCTCTCCGTGTGTTTGAGGGGAGGGGGGTTTGTCTGCTGAGTGAGAATGCTTTTATTTTAGTTTTTCAAGGTTTTGGGGGCCTTAACGTGCTCGAAAACTCTTGAAACTTTGCACACGGGTCAGAACCCGCGGCCATCAGGGCCGGGCTGAAGATGGTACCCGGGCGTGGCAGGGGGGCTCGACAGCGCCCCCTGGAACGGGATTCGAACACTTGTCCATATATCAAACATGCTTGCTTGTAATAATATGAAACTCGGTACACTTATAGATCTCATCGGGCCGAACAACTTTCGTGCTCTAAGTTTTACGACAGCTCAACAGGAAGTCAGCTATTATGGGTTGTTTGGAAAATGCATGCTTTTATTTTTGATATACTTCTCCTAGAGAATTAATCCAAACATCACGAAACTCGGTCAGCGTGAAGTCAAGACATTGAGGATGCTAAATTGCGAACGGATTTTTGATATCTCGAACGGTTTGGCCGTGGCGAGGAAATGAATTTATGACTAAAAAAGGACACATAAAGTGTGTTATAACTTAGTTAATTTTATCTACAGTTACAAAACTCTGCGTGTATATTGTTCTCGTCAAGCCGAACAACTTTCTAATTTATTGTCATTAGCTCAGACAAACAGAAAGTCAGATATTGTAGTTTGAATGTGGATTCTGAGAATGTTCTCTCCCTCTCTCTGACAGAGAATGTACCCTGGCATTCTGTATGTGTGTGTGTGTCTGTGTGAGGAGGGGGAGGGGGAGGGGGTATCTTCGGGTGATAGTTTAAACACAAAGTCATTCATGGGGCCATACTGCCCTCTTGTGTCCAAAATTGTATTTATACGCACTTTTATTCATTTATTACCTGTATTACACACACACACACACAGTTCGATCGCACCCGCGCCTCTCTCTCTCTCTCACACACACACACACACACACACACACACACACACACACACACACACACACACACACACACACAGTTCGATCGCTCCCGCGCCTCTCTCTCTGTCTCACGCACACACACAGTTTGATCGCGCCCGCGCCTCTCTCTCTCCCACACACGCACACACACACACAGTTCGATCGCGCCCGCGCTTCTCTCTCACACACACACGCACACACACACACACACACACACACACACACACACACAGTTCGGTCGCGCACGCGCCTCTCTCTCTCTCTCTCTCTCTCTCTCTCTCTCTCTCTCTCTCTCTCTCTCTCTCTCGCTCTCTGTCTCTCTTTCTCTCTCTCTGTCTCTCTCTCTCTCTCTCTCTCTCTCTCTCTCTCTCTCTCTCTCTCTCTCTCTCTCTCTCTCTCTCTCTCTCTCTCTCTCTAATGTGCTATATTAGATCAATAATGTGCTATATTAGATCTATATGTTTTCCTTAAAAATGTTATTCTCTCTCCCACACACACACACAGTTCGATCGCGCCCCTTTCACACACACACGCACACACACACACACACACAGTTCGATCGCGCCCGCTCCTCCGTCACTCTCTCTTTAATGTGCTATATTAGATCAATGTTTTTCTTAAAAATTTTATGCACACTACATTTATTCTCATCACATTTATAAATTATTGTATAAAATAATACTACCATTAAAAAAAACACATTTGATTTTCTATTTTAATCAATGTAGAAAGTGTAACTTAAAAATAAACAGATTAGTGCTCTGTTTGAGGACAAGAAATTAAAACCAATGCAATATGATGAATGTCCAAAAGATGGCACTCACAGACTGTTTTTAAACGAGGTTGGATAAATATTTTTTGCTTTTAAACTGTGTGTTGGTGTTGGTGTGTGTGGGTGAGATTTTGGTTGGGGGACAGTTGTAGGTTACAGTTTGAGTTTATAGTTTGACAAAAGCACTTTGTGTTTTATTGTGAGTGTACATAAATATAAGTAAACACTTTGCAGTTTGAATTTACGTCCTCGATGAACAAAATGACGGAGTATGTTTTTATGTGTAACAGTTCAATCGCACCCACACCTCAACCACACACACACACCAAACACACACACACACACACACACATACACACACACACACTCACACACATATTGGAACGTGAGTGAAGTACAAAGCCTATAATAAAGAAAAAACTAGCATCCAAATACATCACAAATGTTGAAACAGTTTGATTCTAATGAGAGAGTTACGTGAGCCCAACACCACTTACTTTCACTTTCGCTTTACATTATTTCGGTTACTTCATGTTTATAGTTTTTTAAAATTCTTGTTCTGTTCTGAATATCATTACATTTAAACGATTGCTTGTGTAATATTTTGAGTGTATCATCAAATCAGAATAATTATCTCGGTTTCCCTAGTTATTTATTTTTATTTTTTCATTTTACTAAACAGGTAAGGCAAGTAATATTCTCTGTGTCTTTATATATGTATATCTATCTATCTACCTATCTATCTATCTATCTATCTATCTATCTATCTATATATATATATGAATTATAAATAACTTATTTCTGTATAAAATAAAAATTCCCGAATAATCCAGACCAATCAGAGCGCACTATTCCTACAACATCATCAGTGCTGAAGCGGAACTACCAGAGCCTTTCGGCAGATAGCGAGCAGATGCAGCATGTGTGTTGTATCGAGGCAGGGTCAGGCCAGGGGAATCCATTTGCAGCTTTTTATTAAGAATGGTCAAGACAGGCAGGGTGAACAATGGCAAACAGGGCAGAACAGAAAAAGCAGAGACAAACTTGGTTGACAGGCAAAGGACAAAGACCTCCAGATAAATACTGGGCTTCTGGATTTACACATTTAAGTGCTGCAAAACATATTGACCTAAAAATTATTCTAATTTTAAATTATCTCATATATGTGGCTATTGTGGTTCACGATCATAGGCCCTGTCCCCAAATGGCACACTTCATATGAATTTTCGGTCTTGTGTACTTATTTCATGTGTCTGTTAAATCCATGAGACCGTAGGCTGTCTCATTTTTCAATTTGGGTTTCAGAAGGTTGCTCACGCATACTTTGTGGTTTATATGTGCCCTGGATACGCACTTTTGCAGAGGCCACACTGATGCGAGCTCTACAGCACACTTCTTTTCAACAGTCAAAGCGGGGTTACGTTTTTGCACGTCGTGCACAATAACCCTAAAGGCACCGGGGCGGCGGTGCCACCGGCTTGGGCCCGCAATCGCTGCTCGCAGCTATATTTTATTATTATTATTATTATTATTATTATTATTTTACTACCTTTTGGGCACTTTTGGGGCCCTTAACGTGCTCGAAAACTCTTGAAACTTTGCACACGGGTCAGAACCCGCGGCCATCAGGGCCGGGCTGAAGATGGTACCCGGGCGTGGCAGGGGGGCTCGACAGCGCCCCCTGGAACGGGATTTGAAAACACGTCCGTATATCAAACACGCTTGCATGAATTAATCTGAAAATCGGTACACATATAGATCTCATCGTTTCATATATCCTTTGCACTCTTACTTTTTACGCCAGCCCGACAGGAAGTCGGCTATTATGGGTTGTTTGGAAACTCGTGCTCAGGAATTTGATATACTCCTCCTAGGGAATTCACCCGATCGTCACCAAACTCGGTGTGCATGAAGTCAAGACATTGAGGATGAAAAATTGCCAGGGGATTTTTGATATCTCGAACGGTTTGGCCGTGGCGAGGAAACGAATTTATGGCGAATAATGGAAACAGGAAGTGTGTTATAACTTCTGCATACATTGACTGATCTTGATGAAACTTCAGCAGTGTGTTCGCTGTAAGAGGCCGATCACATGGATGTGACTATTGTGAGTCAAAGTTATAGCGCCACCAACTGGCAGCAGGAAGTGTGTCACTTTCAAAATGCTTTGAAATGACCCTCTTATTTTTACCCGATTTGCTTCAAGCTTTATGTGTATAATGTAAACACACGGCAGATTTAGACCTGTGAAAGGATTATTGAAATCTTAGATACTGTTGCCGTGGTAACGCATCAAACTTTAAGATTCTTTTTTTATGCTTTTGAGACCCTTAGCATACTTGAAATTGCATGAAACTCGACAGACACATCACATTTATTAGCCAGTAGACATGTGCAAAGTTTCAGAAACGGGCGTGGTGCCGGGGCTCAGTAGCGCCACCTTTTGACAAAAGAGGGGGAGTCAGGTCTATACTTTTATCTACAATCTTAAAACTCAGCATGTATAATGTTCATATCGAGCTGGACAACTTTCTAATTTACACTTATTAGCTCAGACAAACAGGAAGTCAGATATTTTGGGTTGAATGTGGATGTTTTGGAGAATTTTCTCTTCCCCTCTCTCTGACCCTACGTCTCTCGGTGTGTTTGAGGGGAGGGGGGTTTGTCTGCTGAGTGAGAATGCTTTTATTTTAGTTTTTCAAGGTTTTGGGGCCCTTAACGTGCTCGAAAACTCTTGAAACTTTGCACACAGGTCAGAACCCGCGGCCATCAGGGCCGGGCTGAAGATGGTACCCGGGCGTCGCAGGGGGGCTCGACAGCGCCCCCTGGAACGGGATTCGAACACTTGTCCATATATCAAACATGCTTGCTTGTAATAATATGAAACTCGGTACACTTATAGATCTCATCGGGCCGAACAACTTTCGTGCTCTAAGTTTTACGACAGCTCAACAGGAAGTCAGCTATTATGGGTTGTTTGGAAAATGCATGCTTTTATTTTTGATATACTTCTCCTAGAGAATTAATCCAAACACCACAAAACTCGGTTAGCGTGAAGTCAAGACATTGAGGATGCTAAATTGCGAACGGATTTTTGATATCTCGAACGGTTTGGCCGTGGCGAGGAAATGAATTTATGACTCAAAAAGGACACATAAAGTGTGTTATAACTTAGTTAATTTTATCTACAGTTACAAAACTCTGCGTGTATATTGTTCTCGTCAAGCCGAACAACTTTCTAATTTATTGTCATTAGCTCAGACAAACAGAAAGTCAGATATTGTAGTTTGAATGTGGATTCTGAGAATTTTCTCTCCCTCTCTCTGACAGAGAGAATGCACCCTGGCATTCTGTATGTGTGTGTGTGTGTGTGTGTCTGTGTGAGGAGGGGGGGGGGGGGGGGGGGGGGGGTATCCTCGGGTGACAGTTTAAACACAAAGTCATTCATGGGGCCATACTGCCCTCTTGTGTCCAAAATTGTATTTATAGGCACTTTTATTCATTTATTACCTGTATTACACACACAGTTCGATCGCACCCGCGCCTCTCTCTCTCTCTCTCTCACACACACACACACACACACACACACACACACACACACACACACACACACACACACACACACACACACACACACACACACACACACACACACACACACACACACAGTTCGATCGCTCCCGCGCCTCTCTCTCTGTCTCACGCACACACACAGTTTGATCGCGCCCGCGCCTCTCTCTCTCCCACACACGCACACACACACACAGTTCGATCGCGCCCGCGCCTCTCTCTCACACACGCACACACACAGTTCGATCGCGCCCGCGCCTCTCTCTCTCTCTCTCTCTCTCTCTCTCTGTCTCTCTCTCTCTCTCTCTCTCTCTCTCTCTCTCTCTCTCTCTCTCTCTCTCTCTCTCTCTCTAATGTGCTATATTAGATCAATAAGGTGCTATATTAGATCAATATGTTTTCCTTAAAAATTGTATTCTCTCTCCCACACACACACACAGTTCGATCGCGCCCCTTTCACACACACGCACACACACACACACACACAGTTCGATCGCGCCCGCTCCTCCGTCTCTCTCTCTTTAATGTGCTATATTAGATCAATGTTTTCCTTAATTTTATGCACACTACATTTATTCTCATCACATTTATAAATTATTGTATAAAATAATACTACCATTAAAAAAACACATTTGATTTTCTATTTTAATCAATGTAGAATGTGTAACTTAAAAATAAACAGATCAGTGCTCTGTTTGAGGACAAGAAATTAAAACCAATGCAATATGATGAATGTCCAAAAGATGGCACTCACAGACTGTTTTTAAACGAGGTTGGATAAATATTTTTTGCTTTTAAACTGTGTGTGTGGGTGTTGGTGTGTGTGGGTGAGATTTTGGTTGGGGGACAGTTGTAGGTTACAGTTTGAGTTCATAGTTTGACAAAAGCACTTTGTGTTTTATTGTGAGTGTACATAAATATAAGTAAACACTTTGCAGTTTGAATTTACGTCCTCGATGAACAAAATGACGGAGTATGTTTTTATGTGGAACAGTTCAATCGCACCCACACCTCAACCACACACACACACCAAACACACACACACACACATACACACACACACACACACTCACACACATATTGGAACGTGAGTGAAGTACAAAGCCTATAATAAAGAAAAAATTAGCATCCAAATACATCACAAATGTTGAAACAGTTTGATTCTAATGACAGAGTTACGTGAGCCCAACACCACTTACTTTGAGTTTCGCTTTACATTATTTCGGTTACTTCTTGTTTATAGTTTTTTTAAATTCTTGTTCTGTTCTGAATATCATTACATTTAAACGATTGCTTGTGTAATATTTTGAGTGTATCATCAAATCAGAATAATTATCTCGGTTTCCCTAGTTATTTATTTTTATTTTCATTTTACTAAACAGGTAAGGCAAGTAATATTCTCTGTGTCTTTATATATGTATATCTATCTATCTATCTATATATATATATATATATATATGAATTATAAATAACTTATTTCTGTATAAAATAAAAATTCCTGAATAATCCAGACCAATCAGAGCGCACTATTCCTACAACATCATCAGTGCTGAAGCGGAACTAACAGAGCCGTTCGGCAGATAGCGAGCAGATGCAGCATGTGTGTTGTATCGAGGCAGGGTCAGGCCAGGGGAATCCATTTGCAGCTTTTTATTAAGAATGGTCAAGACAGGCAGGGTGAACAATGGCAAACAGGGCAGAACAGAAAAAGCAGAGACAAACCAGGTTGACAGGCAAAGGACAAAGACCTCCAGATAAATACTGGGCTTCTGGATTTACACATTTAAGTGCTGCAAAACATATTGACCTAAAAATTATTCCAATTTTAAATGATCTCATATATGTGGCTATTGTGGTTCACGATCATAGGCCCTGTCCCCAAATGGCACACTTCATATGAATTTTCGGTCTTGTGTACTTATTTCATGTGTCTGTTAAATCAATGAGACCATAGGCTGTCTCATTTTTCAATTTGGGTTTCAGAAGGTTGCTCACGCATACTTTGTGGTTTATATGTGCCCTGGATACGCACTTTTGCAGAGGCCACACTGATGCGAGCTCTACAGCACACTTCTTTTCAACAGTCAAAGAGGGGTTACGTTTTTGCACGTCGTGCACAATAACCCTAAAGGCACCGGGGCGGCGGTGCCACCGGCTTGGGCCCGCAATCGCTGCTCGCAGCTATATTTAGGGCCCAAGCCTTGAAAAGGCGAAGGCCCTATTGTTTTCCTTAGGATTATTTATTAGGGCCCAAGCCTTGAAAAGGCGAAGGCCCTATTGTTTTCCTTAGGATTATTTATTATTATTATTATTATTATTATTATTATTATTATTATTATTATTATTATTATTATTATTATTATTATTTTACTACCTTTTGGGCACTTTTGGGGCCCTTAACGTGCTCGAAAACTCTTGAAACTTTGCACACGGGTCAGAACCCGCGGCCATCAGGGCCGGGCTGAAGATGGTACCCGGGCGTGGCAGGGGGGCTCGACAGCGCCCCCTGGAACGGGATTTGAAAACATGTCTGTATATCAAACACGCTTGCATGAATTAATCTGAAAATCGGTACACATATAGATCTCATCGTTTCATATATCCTTTGCACTCTTACTTTTTACGCCAGCCCGACAGGAAGTCGGCTATTATGGGTTGTTTGGAAACTCATGTTCAGGAATTTGATATACTCCTCCTAGGGAATTCACCCGATCGTCACCAAACTCGGTGTGCATGAAGTCAAGACATTGAGGATGAAAAATTGCCAGGGGATTTTTGATATCTCGAACGGTTTGGCCGTGGCGAGGAAACGAATTTATGGCGAATAATGGAAACAGGAAGTGTGTTATAACTTCTGCATACATTGACTGATCTTGATGAAACTTCAGCAGTGTGTTCGCTGTAAGAGGCCGATCACATGGATGTGACTATTGTGAGTCAAAGTTATAGCGCCACCAACTGGCAGCAGGAAGTGTGTCACTTTCAAAATGCTTTGAAATCACCCTCTTATTTTTACCCGATTTGCTTCAAACTTTATGTGTATAATGTAAACACACGGCAGATTTAGACCTGTGAAAGGATTATTGATATCTTAGATACTGTTGCCGTGGTAACGCATCAAACTTTAAGATTCTTTTTTGATGCTTTTGAGACTCTTAGCATACTTGAAATTGCATGAAACTCGACAGACACATCACATTTATTAGCCAGTAGACATGTGCAAAGTTTCAGAAACGGGCGTGGTGCCGGGGCTCAGTAGCGCCACCTTTTGACAAAAGAGGGGGAGTTAGGTCTATACTTTTATCTACAATCTTAAAACTCAGTATGTATAATGTTCATATCGAGCTGGACAACTTTCTAATTTACACTTATTAGCTCAGACCAACAGGAAGTCAGATATTTTGGTTTGAATGTGGATGTTTTGGAGAATTTTCTCTTCCACTCTCTCTGACCCTACGTCTCTCCGTGTGTTTGAGGGGAGGGGGGTTTGTCTGCTGAGTGAGAATGCTTTTATTTGAGTTTTTCAAGGTTTTGGGGCCCTTAACGTGCTCGAAAACTCTTGAAACTTTGCACACGGGTCAGAACCCGCGGCCATCAGGGCCGGGCTGAAGATGGTACCCGGGCGTGGCAGGGGGGCTCGACAGCGCCCCCTGGAACGGGATTCGAACACTTGTCCATATATCAAACATGCTTGCTTGTAATAATATGAAACTCGGTACACTTATAGATCTCATCGGGCCGAACAACTTTCGTGCTCTAAGTTTTACGACAGCTCAACAGGAAGTCAGCTATTATGGGTTGTTTGGAAAATGCATGATTTTATTTTTGATATACTTCTCCTAGAGAATTAATCCAAACACCACAAAACTCGGTTAGCGTGAAGTCAAGACATTGAGGATGCTAAATTGCGAACGGATTTTTGATATCTCGAACGGTTTGGCCGTGGCGAGGAAATGAATTTATGACTAAAAAAGGACACATAAAGTGTGTTATAACTTAGTTAATTTTATCTACAGTTACAAAACTCTGCGTGTATATTGTTCTCGTCAAGCCGAACAACTTTCTAATTTATTGTCATTAGCTCAGACAAACAGAAAGTCAGATATTGTAGTTTGAATGTGGATTCTGAGAATTTTCTCTCCCTCTCTCTGACAGAGAGAATGCACCCTGGCATTCTGTATGTGTGTGTGTGTGTGTGTGTGTGTGTGTGTGTCTGTGTGAGGGGGGGGGGAGGGGGTATCCTCGGGTGATAGTTTAAACACAAAGTCATTCATGGGGCCATACTGCCCTCTTGTGTCCAAAATTGTATTTATACGCACTTTTATTCATTTATTACCTGTATTACACACACACACACACAGTTCGATCGCACCCGCGCCTCTCTCTCTCTCTCTCTCTCTCTCTCTCTCTCTCTCTCACACACACACACACACACACACACACACACACACACACACACACACACACACACACACACACACACACACACACACACACACACACACACACACACAGTTCGAGCGCTCCCGCGCCTCTCTCTCTGTCTCACGCACACACACAGTTTGATCGCGCCCGCGCCTCTCTCTCTCCCACACACGCACACACACACACACACAGTTCGATCGCGCCCGCGCCTCTCTCTCACACACACAAGCACACACACACACACACAGTTCGATCGCGCCCGCGCCTCTCTCTCTCTCTCTCTCTCTCTCTCTCTCTCTCTCTCTCTCTCTCTCTCTCTCTCTCTCATGTGCTATATTAGATCAATAATGTGCTATATTAGATCAATATGTTTTCCTTAAAAATTTTATTCTCTCTCCCACACACACACACAGTTCGATCGCGCCCCTTTCACACACACACACACACACACACACACACACACACACACACACACACACACACACACACACACACACACACACACACACACACACACACACAGTTCGATCGCGCCCGCTCCTCCGTCTCTCTCTCTTTAATGTGCTATATTAGATCAATGTTTTCCTTAAAAATTTTATGCACACTACATTTATTCTCATCACATTTATAAATTATTGTATAAAATAATACTACCATTAAAAAAAACACATTTGATTTTCTATTTTAATCAATGTAGAATGTGTAACTTAAAAATAAACAGATCAGTGCTCTGTTTGAGGACAAGAAATTAAAACCAATGCAATATGATGAATGTCCAAAAGATGGCACTCACAGACTGTTTTTAAACGAGGTTGGATGAATATTTTTTGCTTTTAAACTGTGTGTGTGGGTGTTGGTGTGTGTGGGTGAGATTTTGGTTGGGGGACAGTTGTAGGTTACAGTTTGAGTTTATAGTTTGACAAAAGCACTTTGTGTTTTATTGTGAGTGTATATAAATATAAATAAACACTTTGCAGTTTGAATTTACATCCTCGATGAACAAAATGACGGAGTATGTTTTTATGTGTAACAGTTCAATCGCACCCACACCTCAACCACACACACACACCAAACACACACACACACACACACACACACATACACACACACACACTCACACACATATTGGAACGTGAGTGAAGTACAAAGCCTATAATAAAGAAAAAATTAGCATCCAAATACATCACAAATGTTGAAACAGTTTGATTCTAATGAGAGAGTTACGTGAGCCCAACACCACTTACTTTGACTTTCGCTTTACATTATTTCGGTTACTTCTTGTTTATAGTTTTTTAAAATTCTTGTTCTGTTCTGAATATCATTACATTTAAACGATTGCTTGTGTAATATTTTGAGTGTATCATCAAATCAGAATAATTCTCTCGGTTTCCCTAGTTATTTATTTTTATTTTTTCATTTTACTAAACAGGTAAGGCAAGTAATATTCTCTGTGTCTTTATATATGTATATCTATCTATCTACCTATCTATCTTTCTATATGAATTATAAATAACTTATTTCTGTATAAAATAAAAATTCCCGAATAATCCAGACCAATCAGAGCGCACTATTCCTACAACATCATCAGTGCTGAAGCGGAACTAACAGAGCCGTTCGGCAGATAGCGAGCAGATGCAGCATGTGTGTTGTATCGAGGCAGGGTCAGGCCAGGGGAATCCATTTGCAGCTTTTTATTAAGAATGGTCAAGACAGGCAGGGTGAACAATGGCAAACAGGGCAGAACAGAAAAGGCAGAGACAAACCAGGTTGACAGGCAAAGAACAAAGACCTCCAGATAAATACTGGGCTTCTGGATTTACACATTTAAGTGCTGCAAAACATATTGACCTAAAAATTATTCTAAATTTAAATGATCTCATATATGTGGCTATTGTGGTTCACGATCATAGGCCCTGTCCCCAAATGGCACACTTCATATGAATTTTCGGTCTTGTGTACTTATTTCATGTGTCTGTTAAATCCATGAGACCATAGGCCGTCTCATTTTTCATTTTAGGTTTCAGAAGGTTGCTCACGCATACTTTGTGGTTTATATGTGCCCTCGATGCGCACTTTTGCAGAGGCCACACTGATGCAAGCTCTACAGCACACTTCTTTTCAACAATCAAAGCGGGGTTACGTTTTTGCACGTCGTGCACAATAACCCTAAAGGCACCGGGGTGGCGGTGCCACCGGCTTGGGCCCGCAATCGCTGCTCGCAGCTATATTTATTATTATTATTATTATTAGGGCCCAAGCCTTGAAAAGGCGAAGGCCCTATTGTTTTCCTTAGGATTATTTATTATTATTATTATTATTATTATTTTACTACCTTTTGGGCACTTTTGGGGCCCTTAACGTGCTCGAAAACTCTTGAAACTTTGCACACGGGTCAGAACCCGCGGCCATCAGGGCCGGGCTGAAGATGGTACCCGGGCGTGGCAGGGGGGCTCGACAGCGCCCCCTGGAACGGGATTTGAAAACATGTCCGTATATCAAACATGCTTGCATGAATTAATCTGAAAATCAGTACACATATAGATCTCATCGTTTCATATATCCTTTGCACTCTTACTTTTTACGCCAGCCCAACAGGAAGTCGGCTATTATGGGTTGTTTGGAAACTCATGTTCAGGAATTTGATATACTCCTCCTAGGGAATTCACTCGATCGTCACCAAACTCGGTGTGCATGAAGTCAAGACATTGAGGATGAAAAATTGCCAGGGGATTTTTGATATCTCGAACGGTTTGGCCGTGGCGAGGAAACGAATTTATGGCGAATAATGGAAACAGGAAGTGTGTTATAACTTCTGCATACATTGACTGATCTTGATGAAACTTCAGCAGTGTGTTCGCTGTAAGAGGCCGATCACATGGATGTGACTATTGTGAGTCAAAGTTATAGCGCCACCAACTGGCAGCAGGAAGTGTGTCACTTTCAAAATGCTTTGAAATCACCCTCTTATTTTTACCCGATTTGCTTCAAGCTTTATGTGTATAATGTAAACACACGGCAGATTTAGACCTGTGAAAGGATTATTGATATCTTAGATACGGTTGCCGTGGTAACGCATCAAACTTTAAGATTCTTTTTTGATGCTTTTGAGACTCTTAGCATACTTGAAATTGCATGAAACTCGATAGACACATCACATTTATTAGCCAGTAGACATGTGCAAAGTTTCAGAAACGGGCATGGTGCCGGGGCTCAGTAGCGCCACCTTTTGACAAAAGAGGGGGAGTTAGGTCTATACTTTTATCTACAATCTTAAAACTCAGTATGTATAATGTTCATATCGAGCTGGACAACTTTCTAATTTACGCTTATTAGCTCAGACCAACAGGAAGTCAGATATTTTGGTTTGAATGTGGATGTTTTGGAGAATTTTCTCTTCCACTCTCTCTGACCCTACGTCTCTCGGTGTGTTTGAGGGGAGGGGGGTTTGTCTGCTGAGTGAGAATACTTTTATTTTAGTTTTTCAAGGTTTTGGGGCCCTTAACGTGCTCGAAAACTCTTGAAACTTTGCACACGGGTCAGAACCCGCGGCTATCAGGGCCGGGCTGAAGATGGTACCCGGTCGTGGCAGGGGGGCTCGACAGCGCCCCCTGGAACGGGATTCGAACACTTGTCCATATATCAAACATGCTTGCTTGTAATAATATGAAACTCGGTACACTTATAGATCTCATCGGGCCGTACAACTTTCGTGCTCTAAGTTTTACGACAGCTCGACAGGAAGTCAGCTATTATGGGTTGTTTGGAAAATGCATGATTTTATTTTTGATATACTTCTCCTAGAGAATTAATCCAAACACCACAAAACTCGGTTAGCGTGAAGTCAAGACATTGAGGATGCTAAATTGCGAACGGATTTTTGATATCTCGAACGGTTTGGCCGTGGCGAGGAAATGAATTTATGACTAAAAAAGGACACATAAAGTGTGTTATAACTTAGTTAATTTTATCTACAGTTACAAAACTCTGCGTGTATATTGTTCTCGTCAAGCCGAACAACTTTCTAATTTATTGTCATTAGCTCAGACAAACAGAAAGTCAGATATTGTAGTTTGAATGTGGATTCTGAGAATTTTCTCTCCCTCTCTCTGACAGAGAGAATGCACCCTGGCATTCTGTATGTGTGTGTGTGTTTGTGTGTCTGTGTGAGGAGGGGGAGGGGAGGGGGTATCCTCGGGTGATAGTTTAAACACAAAGTCATTCATAGGGCCATACTGCCCTCTTGTGTCCAAAATTGTATTTATACGCACTTTTATTCATTTATTACCTGTATTACGCACACACAGTTCGATCGCACCCGCGCCTCTCTCTCTCTCTCTCTCTCTCTCTCTCTCTCTCTCACACACACACACACACACACACACACACACACACAGTTCGATCGCTCCCGCCTCTCTCTCTCTGTCTCACGCACACACACAGTTTGATCGCGCCCGCGCCTCTCTCTCTCACACACACACGCACACACACAGTTCGATCGCGCCCGCGCCTCTCTCTCTCTCTCTCTCTCTCTCTCTCTCTCTCTCTCTCTCTCTCTCTCTCTCTCTCTCTCTCTCTCTCTCTCTCTCTCTCTCTCACACACACACACACACACACACACACACACACACACACACACACACACACACACACACACACACACACACACAGTTCGATCGCTCCCGCCTCTCTCTCTCTGTCTCACGCACACACACAGTTTGATCGCGCCCGCGCCTCTCTCTCTCACACACACGCACACACACACGCACACACACAGTTCGATCGCGCCCGCGCCTCCGTTTCTCTCTCTCTAATGTGCTATATTAGATCAATGTTTTCCTTAAAAATTTCATGCACACTACATTTATTCTCATCAGATTTATAAATTATTGTATAAAATAATACTACCGTTAAAAAAAACACATTTGATTTTCTATTTTAATCAATGTAGAATGTGTAACTTAAAAATAAACAGATTAGTGCTCTGTTTGAGGACAAGAAATTAAAACCAATGGAATATGATGAATGTCCAAAAGGTGGCAGTCACAGACTGTTTTTAAACGAGGTTGGATAAATATTTTTTGCTTTTAAACTGTGTGTGTGGGTGTTGGTGTGTGTGGGTGAGATTTTGGTTGGGGGACAGTTGTAGGTTACAGTTTGAGTTTATAGTTTGACAAAAGCACTTTGTGTTTTATTGTGAGTGTACATAAATATAAGTAAACACTTTGCAGTTTGAATTTACATCCTCGATGAACAAAATGACGGAGTATGTTTTTGTGTAACAGTTCAATCGCACCCACACCTCACCCACACAAACACACCAAACACACACACACACACACACACACACACACACATACACACACACACACTCACACACATATTGGAACGTGAGTGAAGTACAAAGCCTATAATAAAGAATAGTTTAGCATCCAAATACATCACAAATGTTGAAACAGTTTGATTCTAATGAGAGAGTTACGTGAGCCCAGCACCACTTACTTTCACTTTCGCTTTAAATTATTTCGGTTACTTCTTGTTTATAGTTTTTTAAAATTCTTGTTCTGTTCTGAATATCATTAAATTTAAACAATTGCTTGTGTAATATTTTGAGTGTATCATCAAATCAGAATAATTAACTCGGTTTCCCTAGTTATTTATTTTTATTTTTTCATTTTACTAAACAGGTAAGGCAAGTAATATTCTCTGTGTCTTTATATATGTATATCTATCTATCTATCTATCTATCTATCTATCTATCTATCTATCTATCTATCTATCTATCTATATGAATTATAAATAACTTATTTCTGTATAAAATAAAAATTTCCTAATAATCCAGACCAATCAGAGCGCACTATTCCTACAACATCATCAGTGCTGAAGCGGAACTACCAGAGGCGTTCGGCAGATAGCGAGCAGATGCAGCATGTGTGTTGTATCGAGGCAGGGTCAGGCCAGGGGAATCCATTTGCAGCTTTTTATTAAGAATGGTCAAGACAGGCAGGGAGAACAATGGCAAACAGGGCAGAACAGAAAAGGCAGAGACAAACCAGGTTGACAGGCAAAGGACAAAGACCTCCAGATAAATACTGGGCTTCTGGATTTACAAATTTAAGTGCTGCAAAACATATTGACCGGAATTTTCGGTCTTGTTTACTTATTTCATGTGTCTGTTAAATCAATGAGACCATAGGCTGTCTAATTTTTTCATTTTAGGTTTCAGAAGGTTGCTCACGCATACTTTGTGGTTGATATGTGCCCTCGATGTGCACTTTTGCAGAGGCCACACTGATGCAAGCTCTACAGCACACTTCTTTTCAACAGTCAAAGCGGGGTTAAGTTTTTGCACGTCGTGCACAATAACCCTAAAGGCACCGGGGTGGCGGTGCCACCGGCTTGGGCCCGCAATCGCTGCTCGCAGCTATATTTATTATTATTTTACTACCTTTTGGGCACTTTTGGGGCCCTTAACGTGCTCGAAAACTCTTGAAACTTTGCACACGGGTCAGAACCCGCGGCCATCAGGGCCGGGCTGAAGATGGTACCCGGGCGTGGCAGGGGGGCTCGACAGCGCCCCCTGGAACGGGATTTGAAAACATGTCCGTATATCAAACACGCTTGCATGAATTAATCTGAAAATCGGTACACATATAGATCTCATCGTTTCATATATCCTTTGCACTCTTACTTTTTACGCCAGCCCAACAGGAAGTCGGCTATTATGGGTTGTTTGGAAACTCATGTTCAGGAATTTGATATACTCCTCCTAGGGAATTCACTCGATCGTCACCAAACTCGGTGTGCATGAAGTCAAGACATTGAGGATGAAAAATTGCCAGGGGATTTTTGATATCTCGAACGGTTTGGCCGTGGCAAGGAAACGAAATTATGGCGAATAATGGAAACAGGAAGTGTGTTATAACTTCTGCATACATTGACTGATCTTGATGAAACTTCAGCAGTGTGTTCGCTGTAAGAGGCCGATCACATGGATGTGACTATTGTGAGTCAAAGTTATAGCGCCACCAACTGGCAGCAGGAAGTGTGTCACTTTCAAAATGCTTTGAAATCACCCTCTTATTTTTACCCGATTTGCTTCAAACTTTATGTGTATAATGTAAACACACGGCAGATTTAGACCTGTGAAAGGATTATTGATATCTTAGATACTGTTGCCGTGGCAACGCATCAAACTTTAAGATTCTTTTTTGATGCTTTTGAGACTCTTAGCATACTTGAAATTGCATGAAACTCGATAGACACATCACATTTATTAGCCAGTAGACATGTGCAAAGTTTCAGAAACGGGCGTGGTGCCGGGGCTCAGTAGCGCCACCTTTTGACAAAAGAGGGGGAGTTAGGTCTATACTTTTTTCTACAATCTTAAAACTCAGTATGTATAATGTTCATATCGAGCTGGACAACTTTCTAATTTACACTTATTAGCTCAGACCAACAGGAAGTCAGATATTTTGGTTTGAATGTGGATGTTTTGGAGAATTTTCTCTTCCACTCTCTCTGACCCTACGTCTCTCCGTGTGTTTGAGGGGAGGGGGGTTTGTCTGCTGAGTGAGAATGCTTTTATTTTAGTTTTTCAAGGTTTTGGGGCCCTTAACGTGCTCGAAAACTCTTGAAACTTTGCACACGGGTCAGAACCCGCGGCCATCAGGGCCGGGCTGAAGATGGTACCCGGGCGTGGCAGGGGGGCTCGACAGCGCCCCCTGGAACGGGATTCGAACACTTGTCCATATATCAAACATGCTTGCTTGTAATAATATGAAACTCGGTACACTTATAGATCTCATCGGGCCGAACAACTTTCGTGCTCTAAGTTTTACGACAGCTCAACAGGAAGTCAGCTATTATGGGTTGTTTGGAAAATGCATGCTTTTATTTTTGATATACTTCTCCTAGAGAATTAATCCAAACACCACAAAACTCGGTTAGCGTGAAGTCAAGACATTGAGGATGCTAAATTGCGAACGGATTTTTGATATCTCGAACGGTTTGGCCGTGGCGAGGAAATGAATTTATGACTAAAAAAGGACACATAAAGTGTGTTATAACTTAGTTAATTTTATCTACAGTTACAAAACTCTGCGTGTATATTGTTCTCGTCAAGCCGAACAACTTTCTAATTTATTGTCATTAGCTCAGACAAACAGAAAGTCAGATATTGTAGTTTGAATGTGGATTCTGAGAATTTTCTCTCCCTCTCTCTGACAGAGAGAATGCACCCTGCCATTCTGTGTGTGTGTGTGTGTGTGTGTCTGTGTGAGGAGGGGGAGGGGGAGGGGGTATCTTCGGGTGATAGTTTAAACACAAAGTCATTCATGGGGCCATACTGCCCTCTTGTGTCCAAAATTGTATTTATAGGCACTTTTATTCATTTATTACCTGTATTACACACACAGTTCGATCGCACCCGCGCCTCTCTCTCTCTCTCTCTCTCTCTCACACACACACACACACACACACACGCACACACACACACACACACAGTTCGATCGCTCCCGCGCCTCTCTCTCTGTCTCACGCACACACACAGTTTGATCGCGCCCGCGCCTCTCTCTCTCCCACACACACAGTTCGATCGCGCCCGCGCCTCTCTCTCACACACACACACAGTTCGATCGCGCCCGCGCCTCTCTCTCTCTCTCTGTCTCTCTCTCTCTCTCTCTCTCTCTCTCTCTCTCTCTAATGTGCTATATTAGATCAATAATGTGCTATATTAGATCAATATGTTTTCCTTAAAAAATTTATTCTCTCTCCCACACACACACACAGTTCGATCGCGCCCCTTTCACACACACACACGCACACACACACACAGTTCGATCGCGCCCCTTTCACACACACACGCACACACACACACAGTTCGATCGCGCCCGCGCCTCTCTCTCTCACACACACACAGTTCGATCGCGCCCGCGCCTCTCTCTCTCTCTCTGTCTCTCTCTCTCTCTCTCTCTCTCTCTCTCTCTCTCTAATGTGCTATATTAGATCAATAATGTGCTATATTAGATCAATATGTTTTCCTTAAAAAATTTATTCTCTCTCCCACACACACACACAGTTCGATCGCGCCCCTTTCACACACACACACGCACACACACACACAGTTCGATCGCGCCCCTTTCACACACACACGCACACACACACACACACAGTTCGATCGCGCCCGCTCCTCCGTCTCTCTCTCTTTAATGTGCTATATTAGATCAATGTTTTCCTTAAAAAATGTATGCACACTACATTTATTCTCATCACATTTATAAATTGTTGTATAAAATAATACTACCTTTAAAAAAAACACATTTGATTTTCTATTTTAATCAATGTAGAATGTGTAACTTAAAAATAAACAGATCAGTGCTCTGTTTGAGGACAAGAAATTAAAACCAATGCAATATGATGAATGTCCAAAAGATGGCACTCACAGACTGTTTTTAAACGAGGTTGGATAAATATTTTTTGCTTTTAAACTGTGTGTTGGTGTTGGTGTGTGTGGGTGAGATTTTGGTTGGGGGACAGTTGTAGGTTACAGTTTGAGTTTATAGTTTGACAAAAGCACTTTGTGTTTTATTGTGAGTGTACATAAATATAAGTAAACACTTTGCAGTTTGAATTCACGTCCTCGATGAACAAAATGACGGAGTATGTTTTTGTGTAACAGTTCAATCGCACCCACACCTCACCCACACACACACACCAAACACACACACACACACACACACACACACACACACACACACACACACACACACACACACACACACATACATAGTGGAACATGAGTGAAGTACAAAGCCCTTAATAAAGAATAGTTTAGCATCCAAATACATCACAAATGTTGAAACAGTTTGATTCTAATGACAGAGTTACATGAGCCCAACACCACTTACTTTCACTTTCGCTTTACATTATTTCGGTTACTTCTTGTTTTTAGTTTTTTAAAATTCTTGTTCTGTTCCGAATATCATTAAATTTAAACAATTGCTTGTGTAATATTTTGAGTGTATCATCAAATCAGAATAATTATCTCGGTTTCCCTAGTTATTTATTTTTATTTTTTCATTTTACTAAAAAGGTAAGGCAAGTAATATTCTCTGTGTCTTTATATATGTATATCTATCTATCTATCTATCTATCTATCTATCTATCTATCTATCTATCTATCTATCTATCTATCTATCTATCTATCTATCTATCTATCTATATATATATATGAATTATAAATAACTTATTTCTGTATAAAATAAAAATTCCAGAATAATCCAGACCAATCAGAGCGCACTATTCCTACAACATCATCAGTGCTGAAGCGGAACTAACAGAGCCGTTCGGCAGATAGCGAGCAGATGCAGCATGTGTGTTGTATCGAGGCAGGGTCAGGCCAGGGGAATCCATTTGCAGCTTTTTATTAAGAATGGTCAAGACAGGCAGGGTGAACAATGGCAAACAGGGCAGAACAGAAAAAGCAGAGACAAACCAGGTTGACAGGCAAAGGACAAAGACCTCCAGATAAATACTGGGCTTCTGGATTTACACATTTAAGTGCTGCAAAACATATTGACCTAAAAATTATTCTAATTTTAAATGATCTCATATATGTGGCTATTGTGGTTCACGATCATAGGCCCTGTCCCCAAATGGCACACTTCATATGAATTTTCGGTCTTGTGTACTTATTTCATGTGTCTGTTAAATCCATGAGACCATAGGCCGTCTCATTTTTCATTTTAGGTTTCAGAAGGTTGCTCACATATACTTTGTGGTTGATATGTGCCCTCGATGTGCACTTTTGCAGAGGCCACACTGATGCAAGCTCTACAGCACACTTCTTTTCAACAGTCAAAGCGGGGTTACGTTTTTGCACGTCGTGCACAATAACTCTAAAGGCACCGGGGTGGCGGTGCCACCGGCTTGGGCCCGCAATCGCTGCTCGCAGCTATATTTTAATATTGAAACCTTTAGTAACATTATAAATGTCTTTACTGTTATTTTGATCCATTTAATGCATCCTTGCTGAATAAAAAAATCATTTATTTACATTTTTTTTATCTTACTGCAAACTTTTGAATGGTATTGTATCACGGATTCCACAAAAATATGAAGCAGCACAACTGTTTTCAACATTGATAATAATCATAAATGCTTCTTGAGCTTCAAATCATCATATTAGAGTGATTTCTGGAGGATCATGTGACACTGAAGACTGGAGTAATGATGCTGAAAATACAGCTTTGATCACAGGAATAAATTACGTTACAATATATTCACATAGAAAACAGTTAAATTAAATTGTAATAATATTTCACAATATTCCTGTTATACTGTATGTTTGATGCGGCCTTGGTGAGACTTCTTTCAAAATCGTTAATAAAAATGAATTATTCCAATCTTCTGATTGGTTGTGTATGATTTAATGATGAAGTCATACAGAACTGAAACCAGTCAATAATGGTGAGTGAGTAAATAATGAGAGAATTGTCCGTTTTGGATGACACTATCCTTTAAGTCCTTCCCGTAGACAGGTATCAGGCCACTGGGAGAGAATACACTGATTTCACGCAGCCGTTATTTTCAACTCGGAAGCGAGGCTCCGGTGGGAAGAAAACCGGAAGTGTCGCCTTTAATCACAGGAGAGTCGCGAATGCGATGGCGTATTGTTGTGTTTAATGTAGAAATGCGTTATTCTAAAACTGTACATTTCAGAAATGCATTTATAAATATATATATATATATAATTCAGAAAGTAAAAAAGAAGCAGGAACGACCTATATACATATCCTTTACTGGATATTAATATCCACTAGTGTAAGTCGCGGCAGCAGCTTCAGGTTGGCATTGTTGTTTATCTTTACTTCCGGGGTTCTCCCTCACTTTCGATTTCAAAATGGCGGCTGCGGTATAAAGTGCAGCACACAGGGATCGACTGCATGTCACTGAGCAGCGCTGACCGTTGCCAGGGAAGTTTAGAGGAAATGCTATCTGTTGCTACGGTGATGGCGGGGAGACATACACAGGCGCACTATGATCTAAATGCTCATTATCTATTACCTAAACCTCTGACAAACCTCACAGACCAGCACTAGAACAAATCCTGCAAGAACAGAGAGATCGTGAAGGAGGACGAGCAGAAGATGATCATGGAACTGAGATATTAGTAGTTTACATGTGAGCAGAGCACAATAATTCTACATTAAAATGACTTTCTATGATGATCAGCTCCATTAGTTCTATGGTTAATACTTCGCAGAGGAGTTAATACTTGTGCAGCATTCATAACTGAGCTGAGAGCAACAGGACGCAGAATTGCAATCTGTAAAATCTTTGAATCTGAATTTAAAGGTGCATTAAAAACATCGCAGGGTCAAAGAAAGAAAGAAAGAAAGAAAGCAGAACCGGATGTGACAAAATAATGACAGATTTAAACATCTAAAGCTATTCCAGCTAACAAGACTATTGAGATTCTTTTATGTAAAATGCTTTACAAATAAAATTAATTATGTTCTGAGAACGTTTGGCATTAACATTACCATTAAGTTATAAAAACCTTATTTCTGAATGTTTTCTGAATGTTCAAAACATTCACTTAAATGTTTAAAAAATGTTTTTTCTTGGTTATTCGAATATTAAAGGAATATGAAGAGGGAAAATGTCATCAATGGCGGGGAAAGAGTTCAACTCTGAAACAATTAGTAGCATTTAAAAAATATTAGACAAACATTTAACTTTTAGGGGAAAAAAACATTCCATGAATGATGTCTTTGTGAACATTATTAAAGACCAGATAACTTTAAACAAACATTCTATCAATGTTACTGAACGTTGAGAGAATATTCCCTGTTAACTCTACATAACTGCTTACCAAACAGATTTTCTTTAATACATTATTTTATAATATTGAAGTGCCATGTCCTACAAAACTGGCTGAGTAGACTGACAGAATGAGAGCCGCGTTTATAGTGGATCTGCAGTTTTGCTGTTATTAAATACATTTTTGCTCATTTTCATGGAAAATTCCAATAATTGCGAAGCTGAAATTAGATGTATAATTAGCGTACAACACATTAGTGCAGAGAAATTAATGCACTATGGAGTTTTCTGGTTCGCAATTATCATTTTGATGTTAATAAAGTCTGAATACAGTGTGCTGGACATTTATGGTGCTGTACATGGCAAAATCATACGCAATTATTTACGCTTGTTGTCCTATTGGTTTATTGTTGAGTGTGATGTGAACTTACGAGTTGGCCTACAAAAATACGTCATAACTATTCTCAAATTAGGCATTTCTGTTAGTTGAGTGTTGTTACCTTTGAGGATGTAGTCTGTGAGGAGGCTGGGGACTTTATCACTGTCATCTCTCATGGCTTCTAAAACTGCAGAAAAGCCCACGTTAACAATGATAGGTCAAGATTTATATACTATTGACAACTTTAGCAGAAATCAGAGCACTTGGTCTCACTTTTGGTAAAAATCTGCAGGTCTTGGACTGATGGCGGCCCGTCTTTCCTCTCGTACGGGATTACCGTTGTTACATACTGAATAAAAGATGAGCAAAGATGAGACGGGTTAATCATGACACGGCATGATGGGACGCGTCTCAAAACAGTGTGTGTTCACTCTCTCTGCACAGTGTTGGGGAAACTACTTTTAACTCTTTAAAATGTATAATCAGATTGTATGTCAGTGTAAGACAGTGTTTATGTGGCACAAAATCAATAAGGATCTCTATAAACACATTACTTGTACAGATACTTTTACACTAAATACAACTAAGTAAACTAAACACCCGACACCATTTGCAACTAAAAACTTTTAATGTTTTGGCCGCTGATTTACACAACAATGATGTTTTGGGGTGTGAAAACGCAAACTATTGAAAATGGGATTCAGTTTATGAAAATGATACCGTTATCGTCTCGATGTAAACTAGAAAAGCGTTACGTTTTGTGTACATCGTTCGCGTGTAAACGTACCCTTAAATAACTCAGATAAAGCATATGACAAGTTAAGCGCCAATATATACAATAACAGGGTCAAGGCAATAACTCGCACACTTTTTTTGTCAGCCAAATCCTACAATAATTTCCTAAAAAGTCCCTTTGATATTTTAAGATAATATTTAAAAATTTGAACAACACATGTGCATGTTGATAATTCTCTGATGATGGTTAATGGTCACATGACATGCATGTAAACAAATAGCATATTTAATAATTTTTTAATCGTTTTATTTCGACCCTTTTCACAGAGCACTATTCTACAGTTAATATTGTAAATCTAGCTTGTACGTTTACATATATATATATATATATATATATATATATATATTAATATTAAAAATATTACGTTTATTAATTTAAATGACAGAAAAGCTGCTCTGTCATATGATCTCATGCAACGCCTGATGGAGTGACTGCAAATGTGACATTTTTCTCTTCTGACTACTGTAATCAAGCTCTCGATATATATTTTTTGGGGCTTTTGGAAAGTCCCAGAAACTCTAGAGAGGACTTTTTCTTTTGCTATCGGATCAAATGGGAATAAAACATTTTATATTTGTTGTAGTCTTCGTTCACCACTATAGGAGTTCACCTAACTACACTGCTAAAGTGGCACAATATTTAATGGTCTTTTAATGATCTTAATTTAATTCACAAATCACAGGTCAGGAAATTAGCAAGAACTGCACAATAAACTGTAGATAAAGTAAGTTAGCACGGAATAGCCTTTCCCAGCTTGCAGACAGATATTTACAGGAAGAAGTTCCTCTCCGTGTTAATGGCTTCGAACAGAAACATTTCTCCCAGTTGGGTTGAGTTTAATGTGAGACCAAATATTCACTATAGGGTTCAAATCTGGACTCTGACCAGCCAAAACATCAGCCTGATGGACTTGATCTCAAGACTCGTCTTAGATGCTTGTCTTTGGCCATTGAAAAATAACACCTGATCATTCCTCTTTAGATAACAACTTTTCATTCGTGGGAAGCAAGCCATTCTGCAATACTCTTCCATACTCCGAATGATTAAATGACTATTAAAATGCATGAGATGCATTTAATGTTATATTTCTTAGCATATTTTCACTGTGACACACACAACTTCCCATATACTGCCAAGCAAAACTTCATTCTGTCTTTGTTTTTGTGGGACAGCAATGTTAAGTAGTGCATTTGCTAATTTCATGACCATACATTTGTGGTTAGGACAATGAAAAGCTAGTGTTTAGCCATTTTGGAGTTGGCTTATTTTTTTCCCAGGAGTGTCTGACGTAAGTGACTGTGAAAAGGGTCCATAAACTATAAAAACACCAATATTTCCTTTATTCCTAATTCTGAATACATTCATATTTCCTTCAGCTACATTTTCACACTGGATATAATTTTCCACCAATTCTGGACCGACGCAGCATTATTTTTCTACTAATCAAGCATAATATTTTCAGCCTTATGATTGACAGCATGTCTATAATGCCACTAAAAAAAAGAGGTCTGGGTATTTAACTCACTATAGGCTCCAGCTGATAACATACTAGAGCTGAATTTAATGAGCGGATTGGACCGTCTCAGAAGAGAAGAGGAACCGAGAGGAATAGCCACCTGTTTCTCACCGCCCCCATTCCTAAAAGTGTGCCGAAACCCATTTTGAATGGCAGTAGAGATGCCCTCCATGCTGAAGCGCTACAAGCACAGAACAGAGGAAACGAGAGAAACAGACAGGGACAGCAGGGACAGTGAACGAGGAAATAAAATCACACAACTACAGCAAGAGGTAATGGAGGAAAAAGAAAGAAAACACATCTCAAATGTGTTTCCAGACCTGTAGCTACTTGTGACTGGATATCGTGTTTCAGGGTTGTGATGGGAACATTACATATGGTAAACTAAATCTTAAGCGCAGTTGAGCTTGTACACCATGCTCTTTGTATGTGCGTTGATCAAAGTTTATAATAAAAATCTAAATTAAATCTGTCCATCATATAAAACGATCGTTCCACTTCAGAAGACTTGGATTGAAACGCTCGATTCGTATGGATTACTTTTAACATGTCTTTATAAACATGATCATTTTGCTTGTGTGGACTTGAATGTCTAATGTTTTATGGGATTGAACTAACCCTTTGAAGTCAGCATGAATCTGAAGTTATGACTGACTCAACCACCATAGTGTGATGCGTTTCTGAGCGAAAAGGCTTATTGAACAAGGCAATAACAGGGTGGGACTTGACTTCATCCACTGGCTGTTAGTTACATAGTGAGCGTTGTTTACCGGAACGAATGTGACTGGCTTAAAAATGCAACGCAGTCAGAAATATACATGATTTAGTTATGTTAAAAAATATCCTGGCTCTTCCAAGCGTGGGGTCAGAGGTCACTCTTCCACCGGAACCAGACTCACGTACGGCTGATACCGGACGCCAGTGATTATAGTTTATAAAGTTATAAATTTGGATATTTTTCTTACAAAAACGCATCACTTCACTTCAGAAGGCCTTTGCTAAACCACTGGAGTTGTGTGGATTATTTTTATGATGGATAGATGCACTTTTTTGTGCTTCAAAATCTAAGGTACCCTTCACTCACATTATAAAGCTGGGAAGAGCCAGGACATGTTTTAATATTAATCTGATTGTGTTTGGCTGAAAGAAGAAAGTCATATACACCTAGAATGGCTTGAGGATGAGTAACTTATGAGATCGTTTTCATATTTGGGTGAACTATCCCTTTAAGAAAATAAATAGGGTCAATTTTGATTTTGAAGTGTGTGTGAAATGCCAACAACAACAAAAAAAAACTGCTCAATGTAATGACTCCTGCTACTCACAGCAGACGGCAAGCTCTCTGACCCAGACACGCTCTTCACCCTCCTCTTCTTCTTCAGCATCTCTCGCTGCAGCTTCTGCCGGTTCTGTACGTCGATGAGAACCGAGATGAAGCTGTTCTTCACCTCCTTCTCGAACTCCAGCTCATCCCTCATGGCCAGATGCTGGACCAGCTCCTCTGAATATCCACGTATGACCGTCTCCACGTCCTCCAGCTCATCGTTCAGCTCCTCGACACACATCAGCTTCACTCCTGCACAGAGCACACACACTCAAACAATTCAAATCACGATTTTTTGTATAGTGCTTTTCCCAATACACATCATTTCAAAGCAGCTTTGAGTCCACATAACAATTTAGAGAGATCTGTTATCATGTATTTCAGAAATTTACATATACAAAATCACAGTTAGCTAAAAATGTATTCATTTAAACAATGTAGTAATGTAATGCAGAAACAATGAGCTCGTTGAAGTAATGCATACTTGTTTGTTAACAAATGATTATGACATTTAGAAAATATAGGATTGGTGCATGTTAACAACCCCATACACGTCTTCCAGAGGGACGTACTCACTGTCCTCGTAGATCTGGCTGCTGTGAGATCTGAGGCTCTTCTGAGAGATGAACGAGTGTGAAGCTTTCTGCTCCGAAACCATCTCTGGAGAGTCCTGCATCAGCTCCTCGATCTCCTCGATAACCTAAACACAACCAGTTTCAGATATACAGCACTATACTTTGAGTTTTGGATTGGTACGATTTTTGAAAGAAGTCTTTTTTGCTCAACAAGGCTGCATTTATTTGATCAAAAATGCATTTAAAACAGTAGTATTGTGAAATGTTATTAAAGGTATAGCGGAGGATCTTTCCGCATTTTAGAGAAGACCCGCCCTCTCCAATTTTTTTAAAGATGCGCATGCGCAACACTATTTGCTCCCGAGAGGGAACGCCTATTAGCATCGCTAATCATAGCTTACATTAACTTTTACTAGCAGTGATTTTAAATGGATTTCTCCAAATAGCATGACAAACTTTACCTGTCTAGTAGAATCTTCGTGACTGCGGCATCATGGGAAGCCCAACCTGTGCTTTTAGCGCACGCCAGCATGTGAAATATTCACTCAAAATCACTCTGGTCTTGTTTCTATATTCTGCGGCCTTTCTCTTCTTATCATACACTTCGTATACATTTTTTCTCTTTCGACCCTCGGCCATTTTCAAAGGAATGGCTGAAACCGTAACTCATCACACATAACACACCTGAAAGTGCGCATGCGCAGAAAGCGAAAACTACATAGGAACGAGCACGTACGACGGCCTTACGTAAACATATCAGAATGATTGACACTTAAGTGGACCAATAGTATAGGCTACCCACCCGGAAAAAGAAAATCCTCCGCTATACCTTTAAGTTAAACTGTTTTCTATGTGAATATTTAGGGGCCTAGCACGAAGGTGTGTAAGCGCCTGTTGCAATCATTGGCATTCTTCTTCTCCTTCGCTCGCGTCGCCCATAGAACCGCTTCCGGGAAAGTTATGAAATGTGGCACACAGATAGAGGACAGTCTAAACGGTCACCACAACAATTTTCGAGTATCTAACTCAATCCCTCTAGGGCCACCAACTGTCCAAATTTTGACCTTACATTTTTAACCGATTTTGAACCGTTCCATTTAATAACTTTTGAACCGTTCTATAATAAAAAAAACTGAATTTAGAATTTTCCCCCAAAAAATGACTTACTCCAACTCCTCCTAGGCCGTTTCTCAGATTTTCACCAAAATGTAACAAGATCATCTTCAGACCATGGCGATAAAAAGTTATGGAATTTAAGTCGATTTCTCAAACCGTTCTTGAATAACGCGCAAACAAATCTGACGAAGAGAACGCCAAAATGAGCGTGAGGATATATCTCCGCAACACTTTGGTGTATTCTTATCAAACTTGGTGTGCGTTATGACAACCATGACCTGAGGGTAACTGTACAGTTTCGGCACAGTGCCACCTAGTGGTCAGGAGATATGGAGAAATTTCTCTTTTTGCTTATAACTTCTGAACGGTTTGTCCAATCACAAAACTGGTCACTTTAAATTCTGTGCGACATTGCAAGTGAAACGATACCGAATGTTCTCATGTCGGCCATTTTAAATTTTGTCATAAAATGCCATGGCACCATGCCCTGAAGGTACTCAAAAAGTTTTTGGCCAGTGCCACCTTTTGGTCAAAAGTTATATCGAAATTTCCAAAAATGCTAATAGTTTTTTATTTAATTAGCTTATTGCAATTAACTGGTCTTAATAGATTCCTTGGGTCATGCTGAGACTATAGATACCCATTTTTTCATAAAATTTTGATTTTGTTTAAAAACCTACTTTTTCGAACTCCAACACTGTTTGTCCGATTTTCACCAAAATTGAACCGTATCCTCTTCAGTCCGATGCAGGCAAAACATGATGGATTTCGTGTCGTTAGACGACATCTTTTTAATATGCCGCATCAACAAATTTAATGCCATGATGGCAAAAAGACTCTGGGGCCGTATCTCTGCAATATTGACACCAAACTTTGCATGTGTCATTGTCACCTTACTATGACCACACCACATCACAGCGTCACCTATTGGTCAAAAGTGATAAAGCATTAAAATAATTACTAGTGACTGTATTTATGATTTTTCATCCATTTTGCCTGAAATTATCTTTATATGTCTTTAATTGTTCAATGTAGCAGTTGGTCTGATGCTCCCAGAAATGACGGCATGACTTGCAAATTCAAAGCTGTATTTTCAGCATCATTACTCCAGTCTTTGGTGTCACATGATCCTTCAGAAATCACTCTAATATGACTTGGTGCTCAAGAAACATTTATGTTTATTATCAGTGTTGAAAACAGATGTGCTACTTCATATTTTTGTGAAAACATTTTTTTTTCAGAATTCTATGATAAATGATATATGATATATCTATGATATAAAGCTCAAAATAACAGCATTTATTTGAAACAGAAATCTTTTGTAACATTATAAATGCATGTAAAAATATTTATTCATTAATTATTTTACTAAAATCTTTCTCTACTGTACAAAACTTTGGGGTCAATATATGCTTGGCCATTATTTTTCTTTCTTTTTTTCTGGTTATTTTGCTCTGTTATTTATGAAAGCTTGTTTCCGCCACAGAATTAAAAAAATAAAAAGGCAATTGCGACTTTTAACTCACCATTCTAACTTTTTTCTGAAGTTTATATCTCACAATTCTGAGAAAACGGTCACATATGAGAGCTATAATCTTGGAATTTCAAGAAATTAAGTCAGAATCGCAAGAGGTAAACTTGCAATTGCGAGGAAAAAGTCAGAATTACCTTTTTTAATTTTTATTCCGTGGCAGAAACAAGCTTCCCTAATGGAAGGCTGTACAATACTTTAAATGAACTGAAATAATTCATATGGTATGTTTCTAGCCAGCAGTGATGAGTCCAGTCCACACCTGTTCAGCAGTGAGCAGCGGCTCCTCAATGATACAGGACACAATGATGGAGTGCATGTCCATCTGCTCCCTCAGGTCCTCATCATCAGACAGATCCAGGTTCACAGCCTCCACCCGCTGAGGGAATGACACGGAGTAAGCGTTAACGTGCTCCGAATCCCATCATTTGGAGTTAACAGTGCAAACACAGCTTCTGGATTGAGACTCACCGGTCTGTCTTCAAGGCTCAGCGTTGAGAGGTGAAGCGATCGGACTCTAGACTGATTCCAGTCCACTGGCATGGCGTTGCTATAGTTGTCCGTGAGAGCATTCCAGATCCTTCATGGAGAAAAAAAAAGAAGAAAAAAATGTATATGACCAAAAGAGAACTTGCCTCCCACAAAGGCCCTGTTTAGAGCCTAGTATTAAGATGCGTTTTGGTCAATCGGATCACAAGTAGACGAGGATTTAATCCGCCTCTTTTGTCCACTTTCAACCACTTCTGTCCTGATTTCTAACAGGCGGTCTATGGCGGGTGTTAACAACCTCTGGTGTTAACTTTGTGGGGCTCAAGCTGTGCCATCTCCGAACCAATCCGTCTTTTACAAACTATCTAACGTTAGCAACGTTCTCCCTTTAGCTAGGCTCATCTCTTTGAAGCTTGCATGGCCATGGGTGTTTCTCTAGTTGGGATTATCTCTTTACCAGGTTTGATGTGTACAGCTGTGGAGTTCTTTAGTTAGCTTAGACTGGATGGCGCACACTTAATCACCTCTGTCCGATCTGCTCAGTTCCTACAATGCAGACAAAGTTTAAATCCTGTCTGGTTATATAGCGTTGTCCACATGTGATCTGATCAACCAAAATGCATCTTAATACCAGGTGTACACAGGGCCAAAGAGCTGATAGACCTTAGTCAGAGTAGAGCCATTTTTAATTTTTGACAGTAATGAAAGTGAGGCTGTGAGGGGAAATTACAGTGCATTCATTAAGCCCAAAGTATACTTCTGCTAACTGTCTGCGTGATGTCATTTTCATGACTAGGAGGGTCCATCTGCATTTAATTCAATATGACGTCTAACCTGACTAAGGTCTAGTTGTCTTCATATTTCTGTGGAAACCGTAATACTTTTTTGCTGGATTTTTTGCTGAATAGAAAGTTCAATAAACAGCATTTATTTGAAATCGAAATCTTTTGTAACATTATAAATGTCTTTACTGTTACTTTTGATAAATTTATTGTGTCCTTGATGAATGAAAGTATTAATTTATTTAGCTGACCCCAAACGTGTACATGCATCCATACCTGAATATTTATTTGGCCAGATTCTAAATAAAATGTGCTAACATTTTTACTTCCATGTCCATGCAATATCGCATTAGACAATATAATAACAAACCAACCAGCACCTGCAAATAAACGATGACTTTTAACCAAGTCTACTCTAGATAATTACAAAACCTTTAAAAAGAATCTCCACACAGCTTTATCCAGTCGCCATGTCAGAAATGACAAACAAAAATTAAAAAAGCACCATAAAAATAGTTTGTGAGCCAAATGCAAACGCAGCTTTTTACTGACTAAATTTGTTCCCATCCCCTATAGTTTTAAAATAAAATACAGTGACTTTTGATACATCATTTCAGTTTTTATTCTGTTATGCTATCACAGTCTCTGTTTATAAGGACTTTGGCTATCATCAAAACGGAAACTTGTGTTTGAACAATCTCTCTGAAATAAGTGGCATTTTGTTATTTCTTTTTTTTGGAGGGGGGGGGGGGATCATGCAACTATATGATTAACTATTACTATACAACTGTTCACAATTTAGTTGGTTTGTCTCTGATAAATCATGAGACCGTAAACAACATCCAGTCACGTGACCTCTGCTGATGCACAGGAATTCTACATGCTGGCCATTCCTACTCCGTTAACTTAATAATCAAACTCTATCCGCTGTAAACAGTGCAATGTAAATGCCACAAGGACACAAATTAAAGCTTAATGCATTCTTAAGACAGCATCATGTCATGCATTCAAGAGATCCACGTTGTTACTGTCTGACATCATTCGTTCAATGGTCCACTAATGAAAATAGAAACCGTGATGTACATAATGCATTTTACTCTAATGTAGGCTATGCTTTTTATTGACTTACTCATCACATTTCAGGGTTGTATCCTCGTTTATTGGCGTCACTGGATAGATTGCGTCCGGTTTATAGTCTACATTTTGGAAGCATAATCGTAACTTCTCGTCGAAGTGTTTGATGATCTCGTTGTCAAGCGCGCTCTCGCGATCTGAAATGCCATCCAGTAACAGCGACATCTCTTCAGTGCTCACGTGAACGCGCTCCAGAGGAGTATTATTCCGTTGTGTTCCGCCCTTGAACGCGTTGAAGTCTTGCCACTCATCTTCGTCTCTCTGCGATGAAGGCTCCGCCATAACTGCAAATGCAGAGGCGCTCGGCTATTAAAAGGCACGGACAAAAGCCACGGCGAAAGCTTAGCTCATGAATATTAATTAGAACAGCGTGGAAACCTTCAGACGCCAGCAGCGTGAGCTAATTAATATTCACCACGCTACAGCCAGCGTCATGCTTTTAAGCCAATCAGCTAAACCCGTTGTATGAACGTCACTTTGCGTAATTAATATTAATGAGTTAAGCTTTCGCCGTCGTATGCCTTCTGCAGCATTGGATTGTAAACCATACCGATTCTTAAATATTTGATGTAATATCAATGCAAGACAATGCGAAAATATTTACGGCCTACTTTGTTAAACTCGGCATGGGAATGGAAATACCAGCGCTATAGCCTACGCATAGTTTTGTTAGATCAAGTCCGATTTGTGAATTAACAGTATTTTTTTTTTTTTTTTTTGGTCAATGAAGAAATTGAAATTGTTCATAAAAGTGGCCTGAATAACTCACGAATAATATTGAATCATTCCGATTGATTCTCAAACTCTCTGAATCGTCTTTTTCGGACATTTCTGTTTATATCTATTTTTCTCAGAGAACAATCAGTAAGAGCATTTGGATTGAGAATTTGTCTTAATTGGGCGAAAACTGGTGAAATCAACATAGCCTACTGGAAATTAGTTTACTTTTCATGCCATTTTTGTAAGGCAGTTTTATTTTTATATGTTTAAATATAACGTCAAATTTTAGGCAAGTTATTGAATTTAAAATTTCAATACCGTCGTCTTTTCTCCATATGGTGACATATATCCGAGTGAAACCGATTCTGAACAAGAACAAAGGGTTTAATGTGAGTGGCAGGTCGCCCCGCCCTCGCGCCACTCAACACGTCATCAGCTCCAAGAGGGAAGTTCTTCTTTTCTTTTCGCCTTTTCAGTGGAAGCTATATGGCAATTAATTACTTCGTTGCAGCGGGTTAGAGCAAACATTTCTAATAAACACATCAATGTTCCATAAAAACGGTCAATTTGGATTTCATGTTGACTTTTTTTTATTTTATAAATGTAAATTCTTTTATAAAAGCATTTATGTTTTTTACTGCTATTTAGATTTTTTTATTCTATGAAGTAAGCGTTTAGTGAGGCATGTTGTGTATTTTTCATTCAAGCCATCAAAAATCTTTTATTGTTGAATGATTGGGTTCCGCCAAACGGTGGCGCTCGTGAGATTCAACACGGTCGGTTCAGCGCGAGAGAAGAATCACACCGGAAGCGGAAGGGAAACCGGAAGTGCAGAAATGGAGGCTGCCGTGTTCATTCTATCACTCGTCGACTGCTGTGCTTTAATATTCCTCTCGGTTTATTTCGTATCCTTTATTAACGCTTTGCATGAATGAAGATGTCTTTCATTGATCGCCTCTCAGCAGGGGTTTGCTGTGCTGTGCGTCATGTTTGCAGGAGCTGCTCACTGTGATTGCGGATTGTGTAGTTTGTGTTAATCATTTATGATGATTTCCTTTATAATGTGTGTTATTATGTTTTAATAGGATCCATTGAAGCTCAATAATGTGAGATTATAATGATTTCTCCTTCTGTCAGTGGAGTGATGCCTCATAAACAGAGTGGCAGATCTATTTGAAATCAATCACAGATTGTTATGAATCATTTTTTCTGATCTGCACTGTCCCTAACTCCCTGCTCAGATTATTACTCTGTCTGATCTGGAATGTGACTACATCAATGCTCGAGCTTGCTGCTCCAAGTTAAACAAAGTAAGTCTGGATTGTGAAGTTAAACGTGAAAATGCATTAATAACATGATTGTATTATGATTGTCAAAGAATGATATCCATCTATCCATCTATCTATCTATCTATCTATCTATCTATCCATCTATCCATCTATCCATCTATCCATCTATCTATCTATCTATCTATCTATCTAGATGTGCGTGCGTGCGTGCGTGCGTGCGTGTGTGTGTGTGTGTGTGTTTGTGGATATATATAGATAGATAGATAGTGAATGTATGTATGTGTGTTTTTTTTATTCCTTGGAAGGATAGTATTGGGTGACTGGAAATTGTGTAATTCATAGAATTTTTTTCCACTCAAATTTCTGATTATCGTTTGTTTAAATGAATGAATTTCTGTCTGACATTAAAACAGTGAACGCTCTGTGAGTTCCACGGTGCTCTTCTTAACCCCACTGGATGTCTCAAACAGCAACATCTTTCACATTGAAATAATGGTTTTACATTTCATTAGTAACACTGGTATACATAATTGTATTCTGTAAATACTGGTAATGAAAACATAAAACTTAATGTTATTTTCATATATATATGTTATTCTCCTGGAAGCTTTTCTCTGCAACAGAATAAAAAAAAAGTTAATTGCGACTTGTTTTCTCACAATTGCGACATATAAAGTCAGAATTGCGAGATATAAAGTCACAATGGTGAGAATTGTTATCATTAGAATGTAAAAATCAGATTTTGAGTTAATTTTGTATTTATAATGGACACTGGACAGATGAAGCACAGGAATGTGATTCAAGTAAAACATTTACGCATTTCATATAATCAAGAGTGCCTCTGCTTGTAGAAACTGTCGTATGTTTTGGTGTGTTTGTGTGTGTAAGTGAAGCCTGTGCTGTGTGTGTGTGTGTGTGTGTGTGTGTAAGTGAAGCCTGTGCTGTGTGTGTGTGTGTGTGTGTGTGTGTGTGTGTGTGTGTGTTTGTAAGTGAAGCCTGTGCTGTGTGTGTGTGTGTGTGTGTGTGTGTAAGTGAAGCCTGTGCTGTGTGTGTGTGTGTGTTTGTGTGTGTGTGTGTGTGTAAGTGAAGCCTGTGCTGTGTGTGTGTGTGTGTAAGTGAAGCCTGTGCTGTGTGTGTGTGTGTGTAAGTGAAGCCTGTGCTGTGTGTGTGTGTGTGTGTGTGTGTAAGTGAAGCCTGTGCTGTGTGTGTGTGTGTTTGTGTAAGTGAAGCCTGTGCTGTGTGTGTGTGTGTGTAAGTGAAGCCTGTGCTGTGTGTGTGTGTGTGTGTGTGTAAGTGAAGCCTGTGCTGTGTGTGTGTGTGTGTGTGTGTAAGTGAAGCCTGTGCTGTGTGTGTGTGTAAGTGAAGCCTGTGCTGTGTGTGTGTAAGTGAAGCCTGTGCTGTGCTGTGTGTGTAAGTGAAGCCTGTGCTGTGTGTGTGTATAAGTGAAGCCTGTGCTGTGTTTGTGTGTGTATAAGTGAAGCCTGTGTGTGTGTGTAAGTGAAGCCTGTGTGTGTGTGTAAGTGAAGCCTGTGTGTGTGTGTAAGTGAAGCCTGTGCTGTGTGTGTGTGTAAGTGAAGCCTGTGCTGTGTGTGTAAGTGAAGCCTGTGCTGTGTGTGTAAGTGAAGCCTGTGGTGTGTGTGTGTGTGTAAGTGAAGCCTGTGCTGTGTGTGTGTGTAAGTGAAGCCTGTGCTGTGTGTGTAAGTGAAGCCTGTGCTGTGTGTGTGTGTGTAAGTGAAGCCTGTGCTGTGTGTGTGTGTAAGTGAAGCCTGTGCTGTGTGTGTAAGTGAAGCCTGTGCTGTGTGTGTGTGTGTTAGTGAAGCCTGTGCTGTGTGTGTGTAAGTGAAGCCTGTGCTGTGTGTGTAAGTGAAGCCTGTGCTGTGTGTGTGTGTAAGTGAAGCCTGTGCTGTGTGTGTGTAAGTGAAGCCTGTGCTGTGTGTGTAAGTGAAGCCTGTGCTGTTTGTGTGTGTAAGTGAAGCCTGTGCTGTGTGTGTGTGTAAGTGAAGCCTGTGCTGTGTGTGTGTGTAAGTGAAGCCTGTGCTGTGTGTGTGTGTAAGTGAAGCCTGTGCTGTGTGTGTAAGTGAAGCCTGTGCTGTGTGTGTAAGTGAAGCCTGTGCTGTGTGTGTAAGTGAAGCCTGTGCTGTGTGTGTGTAAGTGAAGCCTGTGCTGTGTGTGTAAGTGAAGCCTGTGCTGTGTGTGTAAGTGAAGCCTGTGCTGTGTGTGTGTGTGTAAGTGAAGCCTGTGCTGTGTGTGTGTGTGTGTAAGTGAAGCCTGTGCTGTGTGTGTGTGTGTAAGTGAAGCCTGTGCTGTGTGTGTGTGTAAGTGAAGCCTGTGCTGTGTGTGTGTGTAAGTGAAGCCTGTGCTGTGTGTGTGTGTAAGTGAAGCCTGTGCTGTGTGTGTAAGTGAAGCCTGTGCTGTGTGTGTGTAAGTGAAGCCTGTGCTGTGTGTGTAAGTGAAGCATGTGCTGTGTGTGTAAGTGAAGCCTGTGCTGTGTGTGTAAGTGAAGCCTGTGCTGTGTGTGTAAGTGAAGCCTGTGCTGTGTGTGTAAGTGAAGCCTGTGCTGTGTGTGTTAGTGAAGCCTGTGCTGTGTGTGTAAGTGAAGCCTGTGCTGTTTGTGTGTGTAAGTGAAGCCTGTGCTGTGTGTGTGTGTAAGTGAAGCCTGTGCTGTGTGTGTGTGTAAGTGAAGCCTGTGCTGTGTGTGTGTGTAAGTGAAGCCTGTGCTGTGTGTGTGTAAGTGAAGCCTGTGCTGTGTGTGTAAGTGAAGCCTGTGCTGTGTGTGTAAGTGAAGCCTGTGCTGTGTGTGTAAGTGAAGCCTGTGCTGTGTGTGTAAGTGAAGCCTGTGCTGTGTGTGTAAGTGAAGCCTGTGCTGTGTGTGTTAGTGAAGCCTGTGCTGTGTGTGTAAGTGAAGCCTGTGCTGTTTGTGTGTGTAAGTGAAGCCTGTGCTGTGTGTGTGTGTAAGTGAAGCCTGTGCTGTGTGTGTGTGTAAGTGAAGCCTGTGCTGTGTGTGTGTGTAAGTGAAGCCTGTGCTGTGTGTGTGTGTAAGTGAAGCCTGTGCTGTGTGTGTGTGTAAGTGAAGCCTGTGCTGTTTGTGTGTGTAAGTGAAGCCTGTGCTGTTTGTGTGTGTAAGTGAAGCCTGTGCTGTGTGTGTGTAAGTGAAGCCTGTGCTGTGTGTGTGTAAGTGAAGCCTGTGCTGTGTGTGTGTAAGTGAAGCCTGTGCTGTGTGTGTAAGTGAAGCCTGTGCTGTGTGTGTGTGTAAGTGAAGCCTGTGCTGTGTGTGTGTGTAAGTGAAGTCTGTGCTGTGCTGTGTGTGTAAGTGAAGCCTGTGCTGTGTGTGTGTATAAGTGAAGCCTGTGCTGTGTGTGTGTGTGTATAAGTGAAGCCTGTGTGTGTGTGTAAGTGAAGCCTGTGTGTGTGTAAGTGAAGCCTGTGCTGTGTGTGTGTGTGTAAGTGAAGCCTGTGCTGTGTGTGTAAGTGAAGCCTGTGCTGTGTGTGTGTGTGTAAGTGAAGCCTGTGCTGTGTGTGTGTGTGTAAGTGAAGCCTGTGCTGTGTGTGTGTGTAAGTGAAGCCTGTGCTGTGTGTGTGTAAGTGAAGCCTGTGCTGTGTGTGTAAGTGAAGCCTGTGCTGTGTGTGTTAGTGAAGCCTGTGCTCTGTGTGTGTAAGTGAAGCCTGTGCTGTGTGTGTAAGTGAAGCCTGTGCTGTGTGTGTGTAAGTGAAGCCTGTGTTGTTTGTTCAGTGGGTTATTCCGGAGATGATCGGTCAGGCTCTGGCCACAGTCTTGATGCTGGTGTCCATGCACTGGTTCGTGTTCCTGCTCAACTTACCTGTGGCATCATGGAACGTTTACAGGTGATGTATCTGAACCTCACAGAACACATACAGCAAATCAGCCTGAGAAACACTTCCTCATTCATGCCTGTGAACAGATACGTGAAGGTCCCCATGGGGAACATGGGAGTGTATGATCCTACAGAGATCCACAACAGAGGCCAGCTCAAGTCCCATATGAAGGAAGCCATGATCAAACTGGGCTTCCACCTCCTCTGCTTCTTCATCTACCTGTACAGGTGAACCAACATCCTATCGTTCACGCCACTGCGTCCGTCGAGGTGTGGTCAATCAGTTTATTTTGTAAATTGGTGTTGGTGAGAATATGAAACTGCTACTTTTACACACACGCAACTGATGACGCGTGTTTCCTCGGTTCACAGTAAACGCTTGAACATGCAACGCTTGAACATCTTCCCAAATGTGTAATAATCGTTTTTTAATCTGTTCAACAGAAGTGAAGCGTTAAGGGCGTCCTGCTCTATTGGTTCATGTCTCAAATCAAAGACATTAAGACGACCATAAATTAGTAACTTTATTGCTGCAGTAAAATAGTTTTATTTCAATAGGAATATATTTCTTTTGATTTGTTTAATTTAAATAAAACAAAAGTTAAATGATAATGGTATCGTTATCATTATCAACAATTATTCTTATGAACTTACATATATTACATAAACTTTTTTGATCCACTTCAAATCTTCACTACTCTCTCTCTCTCTCTCTCTATATATATATGTATATAAATAAATACACACACACACACAGGTGAAACTCAAAAAATGTGAATATCGTGCAAACGTTTATGAAAACCCCAAATTCAAAATCTCAGAAAATTAGAATATTACATGAAATTACAATAAAAAAAAGGATTTTAAATACAGAAATGTCGGCCCTCTGAAACGTATAATCATGCATACGTATAGTTATATATATACTAAATATATTAGTTTCACCTTTTAATTTAAATTACTGAAATACATAAACTTTTACACTATATTCTAATTTTTCGAGCTTCACCCTTATATATGTATGTGTGTATATATATATATGTTTTGTGTCTTTAGTTGATCGCATGCCTGTTTACTAAATTCAACAAAACATACTATTAAAACACATATAATCTAGAAATGACCTATCTAGCACTGTGTTAGTTGGCAGATTAAATGTGAAGAGCAAACGGCTAGTAAGAAGAGCTGGTGTGTGTGTGTGTGTGTGTGTGGTTCATCATCTCTGATGTGTTTTTCAGCATGATCCTGGCGCTCATCAACGACTGACCCGCAACAGTCTTCTGAACACACACTGCCAAATCATAAACTGGCCTTTACATTTTGCGAAGAACTTCATGAATCCTAAACCGAAGATCAACCCCAGCTCTCCTGAAGAGCTCATCACTCGTTCCCCACAGAAACACCACGTCAGCTGACCACGCGCTCATGACCTTCAGTCGTGTGTGTGTGTGTGTGTGTGTGTGTTTCCTGCACTGACTGCTTCTCAGGGCTGAAGCATCGAGACAATCGCACTGACTCACTGAAGCGTCTGTCTGACGAGATCCAGAACACACACACACACACACGCACGCACGCACGCCTAAACCAAGAAAAAATATTCACGTGAAGATTAAGCCTGTATTAGGACCATTGGGATTATTTTCATGGCAATTAATGGCAAGTATTATTACTGTTTTGTGTACGGTTGAGTTTTTAAAAAGAAAAAAATTATCACTCCATGCTTTTTTTAATATAGAATATGTTAAAAACTGTACAACAGATATTACTGGGATGCACAAATACAGTCTTACATATTTTGGGAGCATGATTTTTTTGCAATATGGCAATGATTGAAAATATAATGTGCTTGCTTGTCATCTAAACAATTTATTTTTGTGTCTTGATTATTGTGTGATTTATGACCTGGGTATGATATTCTGTCCCACATCCACTCACATTGAAATGTTTGGATCTAACAGAGATTCAGCAGAACACTAATAACCAGATCAAGCCTCTGATTCGGATGTTTCTACGGCTTGTGTTTGTGTAGTTTCATTGCTTTTGTGCCTCCTGCGTTTCAGACGCGTCGAGCTGAAACTGAAGCCTATGTTTAGAACCATTAAGATTTTTTTTTTACGCTATTTTAATGAAATTAGGCACATTTCCGCAAGTATTATTATCCTCATCAGAGTGCTTCTGAGTGTTTTCTAAATGATTCTAATTACAGTAATAATTCTCCAGACTCGTGTGCTGCATATCGTAGTGTTTATGCTGCCTAATGATTTCTGGACATATTCATTTTTAATGGAGATGAACGTGGATTGTCTTTGAAATATTGTCTCGGTACAAAACATCTTAATGGTGCTTAAAACGGGTGTCATTTTTGTTAGACGAGATCTTAATTGATTTTGAAATGTGACGTGTGTGACCTGGTGATGCTGGGTGAGTGTGTGTTTCGTTCCCTCGGCTCAGTGACACTACGCAGGTCTGGTGATGTCCAGCCAAACAGCATCACATGATCAGTCGCTGAATGGTCCCGTTTCAGGGCACGTCTCAATGTACCACAGTCATCCGAAAGAGGGGTTGGTTTATAATCATGTGAAACCGGTGTCAACAGTTTTGTTTTTTATGCATATTTGCAGTTGTGGGGTTTCTTAAATAAAAGGATGATTATGAATATCAAGTTCTCACAATGCATTCATATTCAATTAAATGCACATTATACATTGCAATCCAGTTCTAAAACTACATTTTGGATTTTTTTTTCATAAAAAAAATGGTGAACAATCATATTGCATATTTTCAAATTTTTGGAATGCTTATGCATTTGCAAAATTCTAGCAGTGTTATTTAAACATCTTTGATACTAATGTAGATTTTATTAATATTTTGATTTTAGTTTAGTAACACTTTAGTTTAGGGTCCAATTCTCACTATAAACTAATTGCTTATTAGCATGAATATTACTGGAATATTGGCTGTTTATTAGTACTTAAACAGCACATATTAATGCCTTATTCTGCATGACCATATTCAACATCCCTTAATCCACCCAATACCTAAACTTAACAACTACCAAGCATTGAAACCTAGTCTAAAGTTTTAGTATTAATTTTGTTGTCATTTCTATTAGTTTTTGTCTAACCAGTTTGGTCACTCATTAGTTTAGGGTCCAGTTATCACTATTAACTATGACTTATTTTGTTAAGTTTAGGTATTGGGTGGATTAAGGGATGTAGAATATGATCATGCAGAATAAGGCATTAATATGTGCTTTATAAGTACTAATAAACAGACAATATCCCAGTAATATTCATGCTAATAAGCAACTTGTTAATAGTGAGATTTACCTACAGTTTTTATTTCACTGCTTCAATCCAGAACTGGAAAACTCGTGGACATTTATTTCCATGGGGAAAAAAATCAGTTCATCTAATATAATCTTATTTGATGACTTTGTAATTGTTTCCAAATCACGACGTCGAGCCTTTCGGATTTTTTTGACCATTAAACCAACAGAAGTGACGACTCACGCCAGATAGTTTAAAACCCTGAATGCTTTATTGAAAGTATGTATACATAACACCTCTCCTACAGAACATTACATAATAGTACAATCACTTAGAATAATAACACACTGAAATGTAAATAAGACCCTCAGATCCTGACTGCAATAAACGTAAGTCTCCACCAGAACTGCACCAGGGCGCTACCGTTGCCCCGCGGCTCAAGCACATACAGTCAAACTAAGACTGAAAAGAAACACAAATATCCAGAAGAAAAGGAAAGTTCAGTTGCATAAACCAGAACGTACAACACCACAACTGTGTGATATCTCCACTTGTGTGAGGGTGTTACTGCATGCACCTGTTCTTTCTTTTCGCTTGTGCGCGTCAATCCTCGCTAGCGGAACAGGTCTGGCTGGCCACGGCACGAATAACCTGTACAAGGAGTTTACCTGATGCAGGTGAGAAACGCTTAACATCTGTACGGGAGGACACATGGCAAGAAATACACGTGTGTGTTAGTTATATATATATACATACACACACACACACATTCATTATATATATATATATATATATATATATATACATACACACATTCATTATATATGTGTGTGTGTGTGTGTGTGTGTATATGTATGTACATATATAAGTGCTGTCAAACTGATTAATCCCGATTAGTCGCATCTAACAAAAGTTTTTTTTATAATATGTGTATATGTATTTTTATATATTTATATTAGTGCTGTCAAATCAATTAATCACATCTAACAAAAGTTTGTGGTTACATACTGTGTATTATATTTATATATGTTATATATTTATACATGTGTATATGTATACATAAACATATACACACACACACACACACACATATATATATATATGCATACATATGTGTATTTACATATTGTATAAACAAACTTATGTTAGATGCGATTAATCTCAATTAATCATTTTGACATCAAATATATATATATATTCATTTCTATAGATTCCTTATATACATGTATATGAAGAGCACATAATAACAGAATAAATCATAGTAGGCAAAGTTTCTTTCGCTCGACTGATGAATACCTAAATTATTTCAGGGTACACCTGCGTGTACTAATGCGTAATATGGTACGAAAGTATATAAGAAATTCACAAATAGAAAAAAGCATTTAAGAGTCCACTTGCCAAGACATCCTTTATACGATAATACAAGGGAAAAAAGCTAAACAAATTATAAATCAACCCAAAATAAAATCAATTAAACTAAGAAAATCATAGCTGGAGAATAATCATATACATGTCTAGAAAAGCATTAAAAAAAACATAAAAAGTCAAGAAGAGATAATATGAGGGAGGAAACGAGACCCAAGAGGAGAATATGACGCGACGAACATGATGGAAACAAACTCAAGAAACATATTTGAGAGTCTGTTCATTCGTTCAATATGCTGGCGTACTTACCGTCACAAAACCTTTTCTCACACACTAACAGCCTGGACCGTGTTGCAAACACTTACGTAAAGCCAAAGTTTGCAGGCTGATATTTACATGTGGAGCGTGACATCAGCACGTCCGTGGCATTAGGACGACTACAGCAAGCCTATGCGTTTTCACCCCCGAGAACAACAAATAACCATGTCCTGTTATGATTCTTTCTTCGTAAATCGGCTCGTCACAAGAATAAAGATTAATAATCCGTCACCTCTAGAAAACCTTCCCCCTTTCATAATTAGCATAATAAAGTACCATAAGCAATGATGGAAAAACTGCAGATCGGGGTCATGGTTGGAAGTTTCTAATCGTAATGAATATCTAGCTGTTAAAAATGCCAGTAAATTCAGTCATTTAAAAATGTGGGTCACAGAGGGAAAGGACACCGACATCTTATATCTCTGCTGGTGAAGACACTTACTTTCAAGCATACGAATTGGCTTAAAGAAGTTCATGCTGAAAAATAAGGATATGATTTGTTTGCTCTCCGTTAACACGTGCGTCTTTGAGACCACGGAGAAGTTCGCACATGCCGGAAAAGCTTTTTTTTTTTTGTCCCCTGGCTGAGTGAATATTGTACAGAACACAAAGCAAGCCTGTGGCCTTGATTCATTCACAATAATAAATTAAAGCCGTAATAAATAACGCTGTTTGTCCGTGTGTGTGCGCGCGTGTGGGTTCAGGAGGCAGTCGTCCACTCAGGATGCAGTGCAGGGGAGGAGGAGGGGCTTAAGCCGAGGAGGGGCGTGTCCTCGGCGTCTGAAGTGAGATGTTTAAGGGCAGCGCCGGCTTCATGATGTTCGGCGTGGGGATGTGAAACCGCCAGGAAAAAACATCCATCTGCCGTGCGATATACTTCCATTTTCATTCACAAAGTCTATAGTGTGTCTCACTGTATGTTTTCCAAAGTGGACATCTGCTCCGGAGTCAACATCAACTGTCCATGCTATAGCATTCTGCAGGAGAAGAGAAACAGAGAGACCACAATGACAAACTAGTCATCTTTCTAACAGGTGCTATTCAATTAAAAGTGCCCCATTATGCTTTTTTGGATATTCCCTTTCATGCACTGTGTAATATAGCCGTTTGTGAATGTAAAAGATTGCAACGTTTTAAAGATAAAGTGCAGATAAATGGAGTTAATGTCTCCCAAAAGAAACAATCGATTCTCAACTGCGGAAACAAGATGTAAGCAATTCCAGTCTCACTTCCTGTTACAAACCTACGTAACAATGTAACACATTTGCATAATGCCCGTCTATGGTCTTCATTGGCTGCCCGTGAGCAATGTCTACTTTGACCCGGCCTCAAACACTGTAGTTGTAGCGGAGACTGGAAGAGTTTGGTCCCCTGTTTTAAGCGCTGTGAATCCACTAGGCATGCACTTCAGAAGATGAGGACTCGCGCTGGAATTAATACGGAAAAACCCAAGGCATCTTTACTGTTCATATCAATGTGTATCAAGAGCAGATCCGGAGCTGAAATTAAAATGGGTTGCGTTTCCCACATGCGCTGTATGCAGTCGACCAATCACAACACACTGGGTCATCTGACCAATCAGAGCAGAGTAGACCAATCACAACAGACTGGGCCATCTGACCAATCAGAGCAGAGTAGACCAATCACAACAGACTGGGCCATCTGACCAATCAGAGCAGAGTAGACCAATCACAACAGACTGGGCCATCTGACCAATCAGAGCAGAGTAGACCAATCACAACAGACTGGGCCATCTGACCAATCAGAGCAGAGTAGACCAATCACAACAGACTGGGCCTTCTGACCAATCAGAGCAGAGTAGACCAATCACAACAGACTGGGCCATCTGACCAATCAGAGCAGAGTAGACCAATCACAACAGACTGGGCCATCTGACCAATCAGAGCAGAGTAGACCAATCACAACAGACTGGGCCATCCGACCAATCAGAGCAGAGTAGACCAATCACAACAGACTGGGCCATCCGACCAATCAGAGCAGAGTAGACCAATCACAACAGACTGGGCCATCTAACCAATCAGAGCAGAGTGGACCAATCACAACAGACTGGGCCATCTGACCAATCAGAGCAGAGTAGACCAATCACAAGAGACTGGGCCATCTGACCAATCACAACAGATTGGGCCATCTGACCAATCAGAGCAGAGTAGACCAATCACAAGAGACTGGACCATCTGACCAATCAGAGCAGAGTAGACCAATCACAACAGACTGGGTCATCTGACCAATCACAACAGATTGGGCCATCTGACCAATCAGAGCAGAGTAGACCAATCACAAGAGACTGGACCATCTGACCAATCACAACAGATTGGGCCATCTGACCAATCAGAGCAGAGTAGACCAATCACAAGAGACTGGACCATCTGACCAATCAGAGCAGAGTAGACCAATCACAAGAGACTGGGCCATCTGACCAATCACAACAGATTGGGCCATCTGACCAATCAGAGCAGAGTAGACCAATCACAAGAGACTGGACCGTCTGACCAATCAGAGCAGAGTAGACCAGTCACAACAGACTGGGTCATCCGACCAATCAGAGCAGAGTAGACTAATCACAACAGACTGGGTCATCTGACCAATCAGAGCAGAGTAGACCAATCACAACAGACTGGGTCACCTGACCAATCAGAGCAGAGTGGACCAGTCACAACAGACTGGGTCATCTGACCAATCAGAGCAGAGTAGACCAATCACAACAGACTGGGCCATCTGACCAATCAGAGCAGAGTGGACCAGTCACAACAGACTGGGCCATCTGACCAATCAGAGCAGAGTGGACCAGTCACAACAGACTGGGTCATCCGACCAATCAGAGCAGAGTAGACCAATCACAAGAGACTGGGCCATCTGACCAATCACAACAGATTGGGCCATCTGACCAATCAGAGCAGAGTAGACCAATCACAAGAGACTGGACCATCTGACCAATCAGAGCAGAGTAGACCAATCACAACAGACTGGGTCATCTGACCAATCAGAGCAGAGTAGACCAATCACAACAGACTGGGCCATCTGACCAATCAGAGCAGAGCTGACCAATCACAACAGACTGGGTCATCTGACCAATCAGAGCAGAGCTGACCAATCACAACAGACTGGGCCATCTGACCAATCAGAGGAGAGCTGACCAATCACAACAGACTGGGTCATCTGACCAATCAGAGCAGAGTGGACCAGTCACAACAGACTGGGTCATCCGACCAATCAGAGCAGAGTAGACCAATCACAACAGACTGGGCCATCTGACCAATCAGAGCAGAGTAGACCAATCACAACAGACTGGGTCATCCGACCAATCAGAGCAGAGTAGACCAATCACAACAGACTGGGCCATCCGACCAATCAGAGCAGAGTAGACCAATCACAACAGACTGGGCCATCTGACCAATCAGAGCAGAGTAGACCAATCACAACAGACTGGGCCATCTGACCAATCAGAGCAGAGTAGACCAATCACAACAGACTGGGCCATCTGACCAATCAGAGCAGAGTAGACCAATCACAACAGACTGAGTCATCCGACCAATCAGAGCAGAGTAGACCAATCACAACAGACTGAGTCATCCGACCAATCAGAGCAGAGTAGACCAATCACAACAGACTGGGCCATCTGACCAATCAGAGCAGAGGAGGCTCTCGGAAAGGAGAAAGATTGAATTCTTTATCGAACCGTTTCAGACACTGAGAAATGAGGTGATACTGCAATGTATAAAATAAGAAAATGAAAGTGTTGTTTTACTTTGGATGCATGTAAACCTGTCATAAGAGACTCCAAAACAAATAATTGGAACGTTTAAAATTGCATAATGGGGCACTTTAATTCTGAATTTGAACTACACATTTAAATTCCAGAAGCATATTAAAAAGCAATGTTAAGAGTTGTTCAGATCATCTATATGCATTATTAAGTCCAGATGCGATGCCTACTTTGTGTCAAAAGAGCTTTTTTTAAATGAACTTAATTATTAAGGTAGCTCCGGTTCAAGAGGGTTAAAACAAAATATCAGTATCAAAAACTCCTCATTGGTTTTAGTTTCTGAATATTTATGAAAACGTAAAATGAGTTTTTAAAGATCTAAAGAAATGGCTTGACAAATGTAACCATTTCCTCCTGAAACAGGAAGTCTGAACAGATCGTTTAAAATAGCTCTAATTTCCCCATAGGGATTTAAAAAAAGTCTTTGTTAAAGCGTCACACAGCAACTGGGTAGTTGACATGTTAAAATGTTAAAAACATTGAATGAACATGCAACATTTATTTGAACGTATAAGCGGAAGTGCATATTTAACATCATATGCACTTTCGATCACTATTTATTTTTTCAGTTCAGGTTTTCAGACATTTTGTTTTTTCTATTTTAAATGTTTAAAGTAGTACAAATATTCCATATAATCTCTCATTTCACATGAGCTCATAAAATCTGAATGCGATACAATAAAAATTAAAAAAATTCCTGTTTAGCTGAGTATGTTTAGATTAAGTCATAGTTTAGACTATGTCAACTACCCACTTACATCAAACTAGCAGCATATTCCAGTCAGACGAGGAGGTTCATACCAGTTAGGCCCTCGGGCTCCTGGGAGTCCAGAAAGGGGGCGGGACCCCAGACCCGAATGGTGCCGTCGTCCGAGGCGCTGGCCATCAGGCCCGGCAGAACCGGGTTCCAGCTCACGCAGTTCACGGTGCGCGTGTGACCCGTCAGCTCGGCGATGGGCAGCTCGCTGCGCTTGTGCCAGATGTAAACTTTGTGGTCTGGAGACAACAGACGGTTCACAAAACCCCATCAGCTCTCAGCCGGAACTCTTCCGGCCCGTTATTCTGACATCTACGCATTCTTACCTTCACTGCCACTCGCAATAAAGTCCTCGTTGTAGCCGCCAAAACAGGAGTGGATGGTGTAGAAGCCCTGAGTCACACCTTGGTACTTCCTGACTAATACCCGGTCCTGCAGGTCCCACAGATGAACTCCCTAAACACGGCAAGACAGGAACAGCTAGGTGAAAAGTAAACTGAGACATTATTTTTATTTACATGAGTAATAAGTCAGATTCCTCCTAGGGTAAGACATGAGTAATATTTACAATAAGGTCCCATTTAGTTAGCAACACCCAACTTCCTACAATCCAATCAATTCCCCACAGACAAAAGTCCCGCCGCCTATTTTTCTCATTCCAGAAGCCGTTTGTTTCACTCGGATATTGTTGAAGATTTCATTATTTAGAAAATAAGTAATGTAGCGATATACTTGTACACCATTATTTCCTCTGAGTGTGACTGGCATGGAATGCTGATGCAGCAGAAGTTCCTTTTCGGTACGTCACATGGTATAGAGCCATTACCCAGAAATAATCCATAGGGCATCACCATCTCTGGACGAAGATGTAGGTATATAATTACATATGCACAGCGGGCCACTGATCTGGAGCGACTTTCTGCGGGAGACGCTCGGCTTTGTTTGTTGGAAAATAAAGTGGCATCCAAGTATTACTTCTCTTAAAGCTCTAGATTTTGTATTTAATTCCATATGACATGCTGTGAATGATGTCTTGTTGAGTTTGGTCTTTATTTTTTTATTTTTGTTGTTTTTTTCTTTTTTGTCGTGTTTTGAGCATGTGTGGCTCTGGTTGTTATTTCCAATCAGTGATTGAAAGGACCCCCTTGAAAATGAGACGGTACAGAATATAGAATAAAGAATAAAGATCTCGGAGAAGTGATTTCCCCGAAAGATTGAAAGCACAACCATATACGTCACAATAGGGATGAAAACACTATCTCTTCATGCCGACTTTAAGTGCAGACATATATTCTTTTCATCGTTTATCTCCTATGTTTATGAGGGCTATTTTTCGATAATTTGGTGCATTAAATCCTCCTTAGACTTCTCTATTTTTGGTGTGTTTACACCGTGTCGTAATTACCATAATTATGACATGACAACCGGACATCCTACTCGCAGCTGTTGACAGAATTAAGCACTTCAATCGCAACACGATTACGCCAAAATGATTTAGTGTGAGTAATAAACAAAAGTTAGAAGGACATGTTCTCACTTCATTACCATATATGACACTTTATAATAACTTTCATTAATAAATCACTGACAAACGTTATAACGGATCATTAGTTAATATATGTTCACATAGCTATAAATATGAGATAATGTGCTTGTTAATGTTAACTAATGAACTTACTAAACGTTACATAATGATAAACAGATCATTATTTCATGTGAATTAAAATGCTTACAAATGTTATTAAACTTCCATTCATATGATCATGCACTTCTTGAAAATATATAAATATATTAAAAAAAGTGCATTAGGTAATATAAACCAAAGTTTAATGCCATTTACAAATGTACAAATGTAAAAAGGCATTTGGGAGCTGTGAGGGAACTGGATGTTAGCAGAAAATTGAACAATATAAAAATGATGTGCCTTTCCCTATGTAATAAAGTAGTAATTAAGTGTAGCTCAAACAGTAGAGCATTGGCGCTTGCAACGCCAAGGTCATGGGTTCGATTCCCAGGGAAAACAAGAATTGATAAGAATCTAAATGTGTCCCTTGTAAATGCAATGTAAGTCGCTTTGGATAAAAGCGTCTGCCAAATACATAAATCCGTCTGCCAAAAACATTCATTCTGTTTGTTTTTACATTGTTTAGATAAATGGACAAGTACTTTCTTGAAAAATACATTTGTTTTCTCCTGTTGATGTATGAGTCAAGGAAAATCCTGTTTAAGGATAAAAGTGTTGAGGCAATAAAAACATCTTGTTATGTCTTTAGCAAGTATTTAGCTAAACTTTACCAACCACCCTTAACCAACACAAATGTGTTACAGCTACACGTCCAATGGCCATAAAGGTACTAAACGATTAGTAAACATTTACAAATAATGAATAGTTTCAATTTTAGATTAAAACATGAACAAATCATTTATATATGATTTGCAAAAATGTGTAAATAGTATACTGTAAGTCTGCAAACAAGACCAAAAGTGTGGCCTTTACAGACTGTGTTTGTGATGTTAACTACTGTAAAGAAAAAAAAAATTAGAGGATTAAATAATCATCATAGTAATAATTTATTATGTTATAATACAATTTATGTTATAATAAAAGTATTAAGAGATTTGTTGTTTTTATTATTATTAATAACAATAATAGTATTATATATTTTTATTTTATTTGAAGAACAGTAAAATTACAATACTAACATTTATGGTTGGCTTCATTTCTTTGTTTTTAAACATTAAACCATTGAGCTTTTATTTAGGCAGAAAACTGCAGGGAGATCTGATCTTTGTTGACACAGATTTATAAATGATTCTCATTATGAATTTGGGAAGATGGTTGATGCATGTCGTGCTCCCAGATGCTAATTGTAAGCGACTCAAACACAAAGAGTGCATTTACTGTGAATAAAAGCTGAAAGTGCTGTGCTTTACTCTGAAACTATACTATACTATATATTTATATAATTACATGACAACTGTTGTCCTGTAATTATATAAATATATAGTATAGTATAGTATAGTTTCAGAGTAAAGCACAGCACTTTCAGCTTTTATTCACATTCTCAAGAACCATGCATGGTCAAAATACATAAAAAAGTTACCGGTTAACAGGCGAGTAACAGCGTTTCGCTGAAATGTTTTCTCACTTTGCGCTTTGAACCCTGGCTGGCATGCTCATAGTGTCCTGCAGGTGGCGCATGCCAATCACTGTATTAGCAAATGCAATAAAACATTTTTCTCGGATTTACTCAATTCATACGGGTCATTATATTCAGGTCAGAACATACAGGAACATTTTTATAAGTCACATCCCTAATTATAGTTTATTTTCAGATTAATCTTGCATTATTAAGACATGAACAATAGTTAATTATAGGAGTTATTAAAAGGAAAAACTACGAGATAACATTTTACCGCTGAAGATGCCGCCATTTAGAGTGTTTCTAAGTACAAGTCTGAGTTCACAAGTCGTAATTACGAGCTCTACAAGGACGCCAGCACTTCTCCGGATGTCGAATTCGGTAAAACCCCACCAAGATCAGATTCATAGCAATACAACAAGTCTGGCATCAGTGCAAAAACAGCTTCACGTTATGAAACCCTTGAGATGAAGCAGATAACAGCAGCCTGCTTCGCATACTCACCTGAGTTGCGACATTTAACAGAGCTAATCTTCCACTCTTTGACACGGTGAAGGACATTACAGGGTGGTCCTCTTGAACTCTATAAGAGACGACAAGCAAACACACACCAGTACATCCACATAACTCACACAGAAACTGTCAGAAAAAACATCACAGGATCTAAAGTCACAAGTAGGGCTGGGCAAAAAAAATTATCTTTTCGGTTAATCGTTTTCTAATTTTTTTTTAAAAATGTTGGCGATTCTCAAATTCCACAAATCGATTTTTTCCATATTTATTTATCACCCAAAAGCCAGTATTGGTTTTCCTCCACTGTTCATAGGCTCGAGCCTCCATGTTACAGCTAATGCTGTGAGATTTTATGCATTTCATCTTAAACATCGAGGCATTCGACTGTTGTGACTCAATTTTTCATCTTGCATCAAAATCCTGTCTATTCATTATATGCATTTGAAATATAGAGTTGGGTTCTGTTTTAATGTACCCAATGTACTGTGTTTAATGTACTGTTTTAATGTTTATTCAAACCCATTAATGTACCTCTTTTTTATAAATATAGGATTTAAATTAAATCTATATTCATTGAGTCGAATCGAAATGGACTCATCTGAATCGATGCCCAGCCCTTGTCACAAGTGCAGTCAACATACATGTTCCTGTCAGTCAGATCTTCGAAGTTGTATCCACGGATGCGCTGGTGTGTGTCAGAGGCCAGCACTGTTCGACCGTCATTCAAACACCACAGACACTGCACACGAACACCCTCCCAGGAGTCCAGCAAGTTCCCGTCCAGATCCTGGCAGAACATGTTCCTCATTAACCAACATCACTTAGGAACGTGTGTGGGAAATAGTCCCTAGAAACAATAATCCTGATTTCTGGCAACAGCAACTATATCAAATGTTTCTTAATGGGTGAATCTCCACATGTCAAGAGCATGTCTGGGTCATGCTGCGTCACAAAAAATATACACCACCATTAAAAGGTTTGGGGTCAGTAAGATAATAATGATAAAGGAATACTTTAATTCAGCAAGGAGAAATTATATTGATCAAAAGTGACCGTGAAGACAAGTTCCAAAAAAAAATCTATTTTAAAAGTTTCCATGAAAATATGAAGCAGCACGACTGTTTTCAACATTGGTAATAATTAGAAATCATCATATTAGAGTGATTTCTGGAGGATCATGTGACACTGAAGACTGGAGTAATGATGCTGAAAATACAGCTTTGATCACAGGAATAAATTACATAAAAAAAAATACACTACAATAAAAAACAGCTCTTTTAAATGATAATATTTCACAACATTAGTTTTCCCTCTAATTTTAATTAAATAAGGATAAACAATTGAAAGAAATCTTACCGACCTCAAACTTTTAAACAGTAGTGTATATTTTATACACTTTTTAAAAATTATTATTTATAAAATCAATTTGGACATTTTCAAGACAATAAAGCACATACACAGTCAAAATTCTCATTACTTTATTGCAAAAAAATGCAAAGTATGCATCATGGATGTTTTGGTTTTACTGAATTTAATGTAGGCTGATTTTAATAATGAAAAATCATTGCTTTGGCTTGTCAAATATTAAGATGACTTCCCCCCCTTGGAACTGGAATTAAATAGTAAATGAGGAGTTCTTTTCCAAAACGCTATAAATCCATTTCAAAAGTTTTCAGGAAAATTAAATTTTTTACCTAGACCCCCACATTTTGTGAATCTTCAATTTATCCTGTTAAAATGTTTTTTTGGCTCAGTCTGAACATGTTGAACAACGATTATTAAATCAAACAACAATATTGTTTATGATAAATTCAAAGTTAATTTTATTTTTTTCCAAAACGCTATAAATCCATCAAGTTTTTTCCAAAACGCTATAAATCCATCAAGTTTTTTCCAAAACGCTATAAATCCATCAAGTTTTTTCCAAAACGCTATAAATCCATCAAGTTTTTTTCAAAAATGTATGGTTTGTCTTTAAAAAATAAAAAAAATAAAAAATAAAACATGCAACATATAATCAGGGACTCGTATAAATTAATATAAATAAAATTTAGTAACACATTTAGGCTAATAGTCATTCGGTGAAAAAAGTAATGTAATGCTAATGTGACATGAAAAGTACTGAATAGTTCTACGCACTAGCCTACAGATAGATAAACAGATAAACTGGCCTTTATATTGACCATGATAAGGTGCTATGGTGTTTTTTATCCGATCGTCCGGCCACAGCCTCTCGGCCTGACAGAAACCTTTTGCGGCAACTTTATGTTGACATCCCACTGTTGGTATTATCGCGCCACTCGAGTGACGAGCCTCCTTTTTTTGTTCTTTTTGGTGATTTTCTTTGTCCAGTCGGCGTTTTCTTCCCCCAGGAAAAGGTCTCACTGGCTCATCAAGGCCATCAGAAGTGTTATCACTCATTTTGATGAATGAATGAACATAAACGAACCTCTGTTCAGAGCGCCGCCGTGTTGGATGGCGTAGAACGCTCACCGAATTGTGATTGGTCGAGAGGATGTATCGCGTTTAGGCTAAAAATAGGTTTGGCGCTTATCCCGGTTTGGAAAATAACTGGATCTTGCAGTACATTTTAAACAAGGAAATATAGCGATTTGGCATGAAACGTTGATGGAGCAGTGAATAGGTTCAGAACACAGCAAAATGACATGACAAACTCGTTTTTTACAAAAATGGCGTTTATCACGTTTTGGAAAAGAGCTCTTCAAATAGTAACTCCAATTTTTCGAAACCCTTTTGTCACGCCTATGACACTCTCACTCAACATAACTGAGCACAGTTATAGCTGAGAGCTCACACGGTGACTGTACAGCAACACTTACACACTGGTAGAACTGGCCTCTCTGACCTCCGGTAACAAAACGCTTGCCGTCTGGATTCCAGGCCACGCTGGTCAGGCTGTCCTCGTGGGACTGGCTCATTTTGGTTCTCAGTTCCCCTGTCTGGGTGAACACAGTGAGGATTTAAAGGCGAGACGAGCTGCAGGAGAGAATCTGAGAGCTGCCTGCGGGTCGAGACCCTCACCTGTACGTTCCAGAGCCAGAGCTCAGAGCAGTCGTCCGGCCCACAGGCTATCAGGTACGTGTCATCCGGGCTCCAGGCCAGATAGGAAACCCCATAGGCATGACCCTCCAACGTCTTCAGCTGCTTGAGCAGGTGAGTGTCCTGTCAAGACATCTCAAACCATCACACTCTTGGATCGGCAGCGTTATTTTAATGGTGAAGGGGAGGGGGAAGGTCACTCACGGGGTCAACCTGCCATATAATGACTGTTGTGTCTTTGGATCCCGAGGCCAGTTTGGTGCCGTCGTTGGAGAACTTGCAGAACCAGACTTCATTGCAGTGCTCGGTCAAGATCTGCTGGGTGTAGCAGGGGAACTGCTTCCTGGAAATAACAGTCAATGTGTTTTAGAGATTCAGTCTGGAGAGACAATAAGCCTGTCTAACTTTGACCTTTTGCATTCATTAAAGAGCCTACATTAGGCTATACTGACAAACCCTAGATTTTTTTTTCACTTACACTTTATTTTGACATAGACATTCTACTAACTAGAAGTAACTTTGCAACTATATGTGACCCTGGATCACAAAACCAGTCACAAGTCGCATGGGTGTATTTGTGGCAATAGCCAACAATACATTGTGTGGGTCAAAATTATCGATTTTTCTTTTATGCCAAAAATCATCAAGGATATTAAGTAAAGATCATGTTCCATAAAGATATTTTGTAAATTTCCTACCGTAAATATATAAAACATATATTTTTGTGAGTGGATGCAGCACAATCGCCAACAGAAATGGACAACTTAAAAGAAGATTTTGTCAATGTTTCTATTTTTCTGCACCCTCAGATTCCAGATTAACAATAGTTGTATCTCTGCCAAATAGTGTCCAATCCTAACAAACCATACAGCAATGAAAAGCATTGAAATTTCAGATGATGTATACATCTCGATTTCAGAAAATGTACCATGTGACTGGTTTTGTGGTCCAGGGTCACATATGTCCGCAGATATTAAGCAGACAGTCACTAATACTCTAATGACTGCTAGTTGACATGTAGTTGCAAAGTTACTTATAGTTAGTAGAACATCTAAAGTGGACCATCAAAATAAAGTGTCACCATTTTTGGATATACTGGATTTTATCTGGTATAAGAAGGTCTCCAGGTTACATAAAGTATAAAGAATATTTATATATACTTACATAGTGTAAAGTATATTTACAGAGACCCAAGCCTCTGGGGATTGAGATGACCTAATCTGAGGTTTAATGAGTTTTAGGGTGTGTTCACAGTTGGCATGTTTGGTGCGATTGCTCTGTTAATGTGGTTCATTTGAATAAGTGTGAACGCTGTCATCCAAACCCATGATGCGCATCGAACAAGCCGACCGAGACGCTGAAAAGATGAGTCTCGATCCACTTCCAAACGAACTCTGGTGCGGATTGAAAGCAATATGAACAACACAGACCAAACACATGTAAACGAACCAAAACAGGAAGATGTGACCCTAAAAAGGACAGAATGCCGAGCATCATAGTCGTGATGTTGCCCGTCAGAGTTCAGGACAGGCGTCAGAACCCCGTCTCCTCACAGCAGATCTGGGTGTGTGTGGTGGAGGCAGTCCTGACGCTGTTTTGACTCCTTACACATTTTATAAGCTTTCCACAAGTCTTCAGCTGGTCAAAATACCATCATATGTAGCAACACACATACAGTGAGCGCATTTATCCTGACCAAGCAAACTGAACTACAAGTGTGAACACTCTTAAAATATTTAGTTTAATATGGCACACTACCGATAAATTCAGTTGTCAGTTCACTTGTTAGTGCCTAATCCTGTTCAGGGCCGGATTAACAATTTCCTGTGCCCTGGGCAACAAGACTCAAAAGTAGGGCTGGGCGATAAAACGATAACGATAGTTATCGCGATATCATTTTTCTCGATAAAACGATATCAAGAGTTCGATAAATGTTCGATAATGTTTGTGCGCCAAAAGCGGAACAAAACTCACCTGAACCGCGCGCCTCACGGACCGTTTATCCGCTCGGCTCAAAGTCCGAACGGCAGCGCAGCGCGAGCTCGCTAGCAGACGCGTTTACTCTGATCGCCTCGTCACGAGATCCAGTGAGAAGCGCTTGAGTCCAGTGAAGAACACAAATGTCTCAGTGATTTAAACCAGTTTAAAGGCAGATGAAACAGCGCTGACGAACAGGAGGAACACTGCGCGCAACGATCCAGTCAGAAGCTTTTCCGGCTACAAACTCCCATCATTTACCATGGATTTACTGTAACGTTAGCCTACTAATATTAACTGCACTATGAAATGAGGGATATACATATTGAATTGTATTATATTATTATTCTAGACAATGTATTAAAGGACTAATGGAATATAATTACAGTATTTAATAATGTATTTAGGCTACTGTTTTTCATAGAAATACCAAAGAAACCATAAAGTAACATTTAGCCAACATAGTGAGGTGCTTTTATCTGTGGTTATCATGATCTAAATGCATGATGCTGGATGACCAATGGCTAATTTTAATTAAACTCAGTCAGAATATTACATTTTACCAAATAAAAATTAGCACATGCAGAAACTAAGAAATATTTTTTTCTATTAAGATATTTATTTTGTTAAGGAAAAATTACAAAATGTTTGAATGTTCTACCTCAGATTTGTTTGTCATGATATGTTCTGACAATAAGGAGTAGTTTAAAACCACAATTAACACTCTGGTTTCTACAACTTTCACTTAGGAGCAAAAATCTGCTTGAAAGAAATAAAGATTTGACGTTTATCGTGATAATTATCGATATCGACTGATATAAAAAAATTATCGTGATAATTTTTTTTGGCCATATCGCCCAACCCTACTGAAAAGGCTCAACTATTTGAACAAAAGGGCCTTATAACTGGCCTCATTTCAAGACTGAACTCATACAAACCTTTTAATTATTATCAATTAATTATCTTTGGGTGAACTATTATCTTTTTGCGCATGTGAAGAGGATGATTTTTCTGTCGATATTGGAACGTGAGTGAAGTAAAAGCCTATAATAAAGAATAGTTCACCATCCAAATGGCGAATGTTGAAACATTTTGATTGTAATGAGATACCCGAGTCCAAGGCCGCTTACTTTCGCTTTAAATTATTTCCTTTTGGCTTGTTTATAGTTATATATTTTTTCTTGTTCTTTTATTCTTGTTCCGTTACCATCACCTTTTCTCAGAGAGCACTGATTTGAAGTAAAAAAAAAAAAGGCCTATTTTTGGAATATGTTTCAAATTGTCGACTAATTACAACTTATTTTCTCCTTTTAGCGCTCCCGCTTAACTGCTTCTCCATCTTCCCACCGATTTCAAATTTCAGAGCGTCAAGTCAAGCGAGTCGACGTGACCGCTCGCCCTCGCTCGCTCCGCAGGAAGACAGACACTGTTTTTGTCGTGATTTAACGTTATATTTTGATCGAACGGGTTGCAAAAATCTGCATATAATTGGGAAAGCGAGGACTGCGTTTATCTACCATAACATTTGATGGTGCCCAGGGCCCCTTAGATGTTCTGTGCCCCTGGGCAAGTGCCCAGTTGCCCTAATGGTTAATCCGGCCCTGATCCTGTTCTGTACACAGTTCAGTAATTTACAGGAGTGACAGCTGCATTTTATTACCAAATTAACCTGACAAAGTGCCAACCGCATTTACAAAAATTTGACGAAATTCGAAACAATCGAAACAACTAGTTAATGACGCATTTAAACGTGCATCAGAGATGATAGGTGGAACAAACTAATTTGCACTACTGTCTGTTCAAAATAAATGAAAAGAAGCCTAGCATTAAGAATTTGTTGCTTTTTCCTGTTGTACCGAACCTTGACCCCAAAACCGAGGCTTCTGTGTACCGTTACACCCCTACTTTATACTGATTACAAGACCAAAATATCCTGACCTGCACCTGCCCACTTTGATAAAAAACGTTTATAATAAGTGGGCATGGCAACACCTCAAGAGCGCTCTCTGTGAAGCAGCTTTACAAACATAAAAATGATGCCTCAACAGTGGTTTTGTTAAAATTGCAGAACATAACGAGTCTTTGGTTGCTTTAATATTACTTACAAAAAAAAAAAAAAAAAAAAGGTGGATACCAAACACACCAGATGCCAGAATGTTGCTATAATTAAAACAGTTTCAATCAATAATCGCAGTTTCGGGAGGGAGTTCTGTTCCGTACCATTTAGGGGACCTTAAAATTACATTGCATATTTCGTTTTTCTGCAACATACATATATATATATTGCAATATGAAAAACATTCTGATTTGGAAAAAAAAATTAGACTGGTGTTATTCTGTATGTGAATACATTTGCATAGAAAATGTATTCCGGGGACTACGGATGAAAATTAGACTTTGGCTAAATCCGGTACAATTAGGGAGACCAGACGTCCCGTCCCGAAATCTAAGCTGTTGTCCCGAATCCGGCCCCAATTGTCCAGAAAATTATACTAAAGCAAAATCTGATAAGTCTGATAAAACATTAAAAACTGTCCGTGGAGCCGCCTGCTCATTGGCTGCAGCATCTTTTTGTTTCTCTTTTTGAAGTTCTACGAAGATACCGTAGGCGCGATTTTAGATATGCATGCAATGATAAGCTAATTTTCATTCATTCGTTTCGTTGACATGGCTGGTGTACCGGAACCCCAACACGCCACTAAAAAGCAAAACCGTCTCTGCAGGTACTGGGAGGAGTGGGAGGGGAAGTATCCATGTATCCATAGTAGGCCTTTATTTATTTTTTGACCTTGTAATGTTTAATCAATCATTACTTAATCTTCTAGTGAAACGACAGACTTCTCTGGTGACATAAGCAGGACTTATCCAATAATTTAATCTGTTTAAAGGCCCGTTTACACCAAGAACGATATCTATCAAGATAACTATAATGAAAAACACATACCAATGCGCAATAATGTTCTGTTTATTATAAGTGTGAACTGCAGTTTTGTCGTCTGTCGCTTTAAATCTTCAAGTCAGATGGATTCTGATTTGCGGTCAATGTTTTTATCATTCATCAGCAGGAAAACATTGGTTCAGACTAGGGCTGCACGATTTGGGGAACATGTCATATTGTGATTATTGAGGTCAATATTGTGATATGCGACTGCGATATAATAAACAATTGGTTTCATGAGTCAACTTGCTTGGTTCTCAAGGAAAATGCACACACAGATTAGTGATAACTCTGAAATGTGTATTTCTCAACTCAAACTAGCAACAACTACTAAATGATTGATAACACCTATAATGACCAACAAGCCATTGATGTCTGGGTAGAAATAACGCAGATGCTGTATTAATTGTTTATTTCATATAAAATCGCAGGATTTTGCGTCATATAATCGCATCGGCTTGACATCGCGATTACGATATGATTAATCGTGCAGCACTATTTTAGACAGTTATTCAGCGATTTCAACTACTACTTGCATGTTTCAAATGATAAACTGTATTTGAGGTGAACGTCTGGATATACTGTAATTACCGCAAGCAAGTTTTTTTTCTTCTGCGACTAAAAGACAAAATAAATTTAGCTCGACTCGTTGACTAACGCTTAGTCGACTATCAAGAGTCGGCCCTAGACAATGCACCAGTGAAACTGTGAGTTTGCTCATGTACCTGCTGCACACGTGGTCTATGAGCAGAGACACACTGTCCAGTCCACCGTCCAGCTTGGTGTTGTGGTAGAGACAGCGATCTCTCTGCAGCTCCACTGCCTGACGCAACAGAGTCTGCAGGCGACGGGGCGGCAGCATCACGGACGGGGGCAAGTACGCTGAGAGAGAGACAGAGATGGAGCATAGAGGTCGTGGGGGGTTAGACTCAGTTTCATCTGAATTCAGCCAACACAGGACATAAAGTGGACTTGAGACTACGCAGGTCCTGCACGCTCTTTAGGTTACCGCCCCCAATTCAATTCATCTCCTGAATTGGCTGAACTGAAATAGAACTGACCCGAACCCTAGCTGAAAACAAAAACAATTACATGAAACTGTAAAAAAGAAAACAAAAGAAGGAATGAAGAGAGGAAGAAGTAAACAGAATAAATGAAAAAGTGAATAATAATGTTTACACCAATGGTAATAATAATAGGTTACACTTTATTTTAAGGTGTCCTTGTTACAGTGCAATTATAGATTAGTAACAATAATAATAATTTACATGTACTAATGGTAGGATTAGGGTTAGGTTTAGGACTAGTTGCATGTAATTATGCATAATTTATAGTATTACTACAGTAACTACATTTAACAAGGACACTGTAAAATAAAGCATTACCCAATTATAATTAATATTAATAACAATTATCAATCTACCGGATCATTTCCATAATGACCAACACGCTCCACCAAGATCAGCGCAAACCAGTGTCTGGTTTAAGACCGGTAAATGGCCGGTAAATAATGGTGGAAAAACCAGTACATCGACGAGCGCAAACCTCAGTAAATCACCCTTGCGGGATTCATTTAAATTCTCTCCTCCCATGAAGTTTGCGTCAGAAAGGGAAACTCCTACAAATGCATGTGAAATAATAACCCTGTCCAAGCCTTTTCAGCGCTCATTTTCACTGCGTAAATGCTGACAGGAGTTTTTTTAACAGCAAATGAGAGTTTGCGCTGGAGCGGTTAGTAAATCTGCTCTATACTTGTGACAATGAATGTGTGTGACTTCCAGTTTCATTCGCTTCCAGTTATTTTTAGCTGTAAAAAGCTTGTCGACTGCTATTTATTACCATATTATTTTGATGCTTTGTCATTATTACAAACACACTGGTTTGTAGTGCAAATAGTTTTACTGTTTCCTACATTTTATTATTCTTAGATATTTAGACATTGATGAAGTAGCGGTTAATGAGTCAGACGTCATATATAGCACAGCCTCTCGTATTCTTGCTTAAGCATGATGCATAAACATTAAACTCACATTTCCTAAAAGATAGAAATCATCTAAGTTTTCTTATCAAAATTAAGTGAATATAGAAGAGATTTTCAAATAATTCGAGCCAATGTTGACATTTTTGTCACGGTGTTATTTTTTTTTATAGAATTATAATTAAAATAATATTATTATTACTATATTTTTATTTAATCTCAATGTTGTTATTAATTTAAATATTTTAATACATTGTAATGGAAATATTTATTATTTTATAGGTTTCCTGTGCCCAATATCATGTCTATCCTATCTTTTATAATATTCCTTTAACTAACAAAAGTTCCTGAATGCCATCAATGACAATTTTTGGTGAGAAACGTTTTAGCAGTGGACTTTATGAACTGTGTAATGTTGTGAAATTTGTTGGTTTGAGGCCTGTGTTTTTTTTTTTTTTTTTTTTTTACTGTGCTAAAACTACATAAAGAACAAAAAGCTCACAGGAAAAAGCATACATGTACAACAACATAATCAGTTAATAGTATTGCATTGGTTCTTTCTTGTTTTTGCATGTGTTGATAACTTCATTGCATGACAGCCTGGCCAAAAATTATGTCGGCACAATTTCATTGCGTGATCACAAATAAAACAAAGGACTACAAGCACAACTGTGTTACAATATGCTTACAAAATCATTAACACATTTGTAATAATATTTGAATAAAGAGTGAAGATGTCAATTTTCTGGACATCACTTTTGGCCACTACTGTATAAGCGTCATCAATGCATATTTGGATGCTGATTTACTCATTTCACAGCAATATTTCCTTAAACAACAGCACAAGCATATTCACTTTTCAGTGGCAGGATTTAAAAGGTAGCACAACCGGAAAGATCCAGCTGGTGTTGGCTTAAATGGGTTTGGAGTAACTCACTCTGAAGCTTGTCGAGGAGTTTGGATCGTGAGGCCGTCCCCTTCCCCTCCCACTCAGCTTTAGCACGCAGGTCATCAGAGTTACTGCACATCAGGTACCTACAGCACACACGGATAAAGCTGTCTGTCAGGGGTTACGGTTTCTGTTGAAGCAACTCAACCATCTTTAAGATGCATGTGATAAAATTGTGTTATAAAGTCACAATAGTAATGTTATAAAGTCAGAATTATGAGATATAAACTCACAATTGCGTGTTATAAAGTCAGAATTATGATATAAACTCACAACTGCGTGTTATAAAGTCAGAATTACGAGATATAAACTCACAATTGCGTGTTATAAAGTCAGAATTATGATATAAACTCACAACTGCGTGTTATAAAGTCAGAATTACGAGATATAAACTCACAATTGCGTGTTATAAAGTCAGAATTATGATATAAACTCACAACTGCGTGTTATAAAGTCAGAATTACGAGATATAAACTCACAATTGCGTGTTATAAAGTCAGAATTATGAGATGTAAACTCACAACTGCGTGTTATAAAGTCAGAATTACGAGATATAAACTCACAATTGCGTGTTATAAAGTCAGAATTATGATATAAACTCACAACTGCGTGTTATAAAGTCAGAATTATGATATAAACTCACAACTGCGTGTTATAAAGTCAGAATTGCGTGTTATAAAGCCAGAATTACGAGATATAAACTCACAATTCAGACTTTTTTCTCGCAATTATGACATTATATCACGCAATTGTGAGTTTATATATCAATCAGAATTACAAGATGTAAACTTGCAATTGTGAGATAAAAGGTGGCAATTATCTGTTAAAAAGTTTTATTCTGTGGCAGAAACAAGCTTCCATAGATTTTCTTGTTTCATCCTGCAACGTTAAAAAAAAATAAGCGCGCAACCACTAGTTATCTGTTATTCTGCTGATGACGCAGTGGCACTAGGTAGAATGAAGGAAAGTTTTGAATAACTAATGGGGCGATAACTTGTTGATATAAGTGCAATAATTCCAAACGAATGTCCAAAAAAATAATCCTAGTTGCTGCCTAGTTTGCCTATAGACACTCGCTGGCCCTGGCCATCACCTTTTGCAACAGATTTTACTTCTATAACATGACATATTTCCAACAGTAGAGTGGGACTTGATTTTAGAGAGCCAGAGCCACTTACTTGTGAACACCTACTTTACATGTAAAATGCAAACCATAAACTACAAATATCTATAGTACATTTTTTTTAGACATTAAAGATATGTAGAATAGCCTGCACAACGATATGAATGAAACCCAGATGCCAGGCCTCTGTGTTTTACACTGTCTCACTTCAGCTGATCTTGAACTCGCACCTTCACTTGATAATTAAGAGAAAGACCAGATGGCGGCACACCCCTAAAAACTATTAAAGATAACCCGATGAATGCTTATTGGTTGAGCAAAGTTGTAAACAGGTTGGAACAGACTGTATGAGAACGAGATGTTCTGCAGGCATCTCGGCTTTGCTGTCTCCACCTTACAGTCTAAGTTTGGGCATTTGCATTTTGGCAAATTTACCACTATCCAATTCTTTGAAGGGCTCTTAAAGTGGACATATTGTGCCCTTTTACAAAGTCTTGATTTAGTTTTTGGGCTCTACTAGAACAGGTTCATGCTTGAATGCTCAAAAGACACATTATTTTCACACATTTTACATTACTCTTCCCAGTCTGTCAGGAATGCTCTGCGGGTGTTTCCCAAAAGTACTGTTAGCCAACTATGGTCGCAAGTTGTCGTTACTAGCATAGTTCAACAAGTTAATCTGTCATGAAACCATAGTTCCAGTGAACATTCAAACAGCATCGCAAAGTTGAGTGTTTGGAACAAAGCCATAGTTTCTTGTTTGTATGACATGTGGACTTAATATTAAATCATTATCTTGAGCAAAATACGCAAGCTGACATTTAGTATAATATAATTTGAATATATACAAATATCATAGACGTCTTTTCGTTTGTCAAGAGATTTAAAGCAGTTTTTGAAGAGTGCGCATGTGCTAACGTGCTCTAGTATGCAAGAACAAGACTGTGATTGAATGTCTAAATAAAGCAAAATAACTGATAAAAATTAGAATTAGTCCTCAGATGCCATGTCTGTAATTTACAGCAGAAAATCTGGCATTAATTTGATCTCAAACGGACTCATCAAATGTAGTTATTATTCCAACACCTGTGTGACATCATTAACCAACTTACATAACCGACAAAATTGCGACAATATGGTTTTGGGAAACAGTCGTGACGACCAAGTTGATTTTTTTCAACGATGCATCGTACTACGGTAATGAAGCAGTGAGTTATGTCGTTTACTTCCTGTCTCTGTGAAGCCCCTCCTTCTGAAAAGCACACTGTGCTCTGATTGGTCGGCTGGATCAGTGTGTTGTGATTGGTCGAGCGCTTCGAGAGTGTTTGGGAAATGTCCCGCCCCTTTCCATAACCACCAGTTTAACACACTACTAACTAACTCAACCAGGCCCCGCCCCTTTATTCTGCGTATGAATTATGTAAATGAGGAATATTGTGACGTGTTCCCGGAAGAAACTCGAGACTACAATAGAGGCGTTTCAGGAGTTCAGAAACACTGACACTGATATAGAGAAGAACTCAGAGCTTTTTCATGCTCAAACAGCAACATTACACACTAAAGAAAGTTGAAAAAGTAAAAAACAGTTCCTCTTTAAAAGCATGAAATTGATATTCTGAACATTGTTTCTCTATCTGCGGCCTCCGTAATAAAGCAAAGATGGCAGCAGGCAGGCAGGACTTATTTCAAAGTAAATTTGTTTTCTCAAAAAAGAATGAGGAAATGACATCGTTGTTCTAATGCCCCCAAAATAGGACTGAAGTGTGTTACCCGCTGAGGATGTGGATGCGTTCGGTGTTGAACTTCAGCGGCGTGAGCTCGGCTCGGAGAACCTGGAGGGCTTCAAGAACCTTCCCGTCCTCCAGATACTCCAGATACTTCTGTTGCAGGAGCAAGAACTTCATCCGCTGAACAACACAGGACAGAATCACTCAGAAGATTCATAAAACTGAAGGTGGAGATGTTGAGAGGACTTCGGACTCTTACCACCACAGCGCTCGGTGAATGCATCAGCGCTTTCAGCTCGTTGAGGTCACTCTCAGCCTGTTATAATAAAACACACAGATTAACTGAATTTCCTCAAGTTGACCGACCCTTATCCGTTTCTTGTTTGGTTTGTTGTGACCCCTATGAGCATTAAATACACAAAAAAGACAAAGTTTAGAAACACCCATAAGGTGTAATCTTACGAGATATTGATGGTAATCATTCACTGTTTAATGGTTCTGACTCCACTAAATTATTCTGTAACACTTTACTGAATATTTTTAACGTTGTTTATATGTCTATGTGGTGTTTTTAATGTGCTTTAACACAAACCATGTGCAAATTCATAAGTCTGAGTTTTTTCTCCTTAAAACTGCAGTGAACCAAAGACAATCTCAAAAACACAGTTTGAAATCGCTGGTGTTTCTGACGTCACAAACTACACTGTGACCAATCAGATCACGAGGGGGCGGGGCATAGCATATCATTAACTTCTGGAGGTAGGAGAGTCTCAAGAGAAGCCAGGTTATTATCCCAGCATATTTTTCTGATAATATACATAATTCACCTGTTATATTGATAAAGTGCTGGATTTTTCATATTATGATGTCATGATGAACTATATGCTTTTCTCCACTGATGTTCTAAGACGTTCAAAGCGTTTCTGATTGTTAGAAGGAAGCTGTCGAACGGGAACATTGTTTGTGTAACATTAGCAGCACATTATTAGCTGTTTGATAACGTAGTCAAGGAAAAGGCTAATCATATTTATGCCTGTCCGACATAGAGAGCAATACATAAAACACATTACCATCCTGATACAGCGACTTGTAGACGAGCCTGTATAATTCACTCTTCCACTTCTTCTGATTCAGTTTCTGGTTCAAACATATATGGCAGATTGTGCAGCGTTTACTACAGTAAAGTTGACGAGTGGATCTCTGAGCTGAGTGAGTGAGTGGAGGCGGGGCTAGCTAGCATATTAGTGGTCCGCATACTAAATGAAGCAAGGGTGTAGAGTTACATTCAAGCTATTTTAAGGCATGAAGAATTTCATTTCACACAATTATTATTTTTTTTTAAATACGTAATTTTGGTGATCAAATATGAGTTTTAAGGGATTCAAATGATTGACTACACAGGGGGACTTTAAAGCCTGTGTGTACAGTATAATTAAGGTATTCATAATGTATGTTATAATGAATCATATCTTTTCATAAATAACTATAACCAAAGTTAAAATGCATAATAATATCTGCAGATTCCTTGTAACATCTGACATTGGTTGTTTATCATTCGTTTTAATGCATTATACTTTCAAAAGGTGTAACAATGTAAGAATTATAATGTAATATAACTGTGGTTACAATTATTTATGAGACCATACAGTGCATTATAAAAGTGAATTACAAGGCATAATTACTGCAATAAAATACTTTTATAATGCATCATACATAAAGACTTGATGAATGAAGGTCTTACGGGTTTGGAACGACATGAGGGTGAGTAATTAATGACAGAATTAAATTTTTTGGGTGAACTAACCCTTTAATCTTTTTAATCTTTAAGCTTCTTTAGTTTATGTAAATACTACAGTCCACAGGTCAATCACTAATACATCTAATGCCATCGGTGTACCGTGGTACAATTACAGTATTTTTCTAATGATTGTCTTCATTCTGACATGTCATCAGTAAACAAAAACATCACATTTGCATCCCATCTGTATTTTGTTTCCTATTCGGTTTCATTAGAGGATTTCTACAATTTCAATAACTTCAATTTCTAGACAGGCCATGTGAAGACTCACCTTTTCCCACTCTCCCTCCATCACGTGATTACGAAACTTGGTAGCAGCAGGATGCTCAAGTCTACAGCCCGACTCCTGCATTAACAGGTCCACAGTTTGACTGAAACATGACAAAAAGAAATATGTTAATTAAGAATGTGAAGTGGACTCATATTACTTTCACGTGATAGACTTAGGATCACACACACACACACACACACACACACAATCTCCTAGCAACAAGAAGTCAGTGTTTGATTCATGAAAGCAATAATTAACATATAAACCCCTGAATGTTTCATTTCCTAGAAAGGAACACCTCTCCAACTGTTCACTATAAATTGTGTGGAGCAAAAATTCATCTGGATTTCTACAGCAGAAGAGAGCAACTGAGGTTGACACTCCTAACAAAGACTGTGTTAGGCAAGATGCATTACTGCAACACGCTATTTTACTTTGCTTTTACCTTGTCAATATGAACTAGCAAACTAATAGACTAGAAGTACACTAGATCTGCACGATATTGAAGAAAAATGTGATATGCGCGATGCAATAATGCTTTAAAGGGTTAGTTCACCCAAAAATGAAAATTACCCCATGATTTACACACCCTCAAGCCTTCCTAGGTGTATATGACATTCTTCTTTCAGACAAATACAATTGGAGTTATATTAAAAAATGTCCTGGCCAGGGCTCAACAATAGGGATAGTTTCTATTGGCCCGGTCGGGCCAGTGGTTACAATTTTTACTTGCCCAGCCAAATTTTTCACTGGCCCCACAACAAAAAATGTATAAAGTAAAAGAAAACAGGCCTATAAAATAAGCCTAGAATTGTTTTTGATACATGTAACCATAATAAATAAGGTTATTACACCCAAAGTACTAGATTAACTCATTTAAACAGCATGTAATAAAATAAGAGCAAATAATCAAATTACGAGCAAAAGCACAGGTTTTTCATGTAGGTTTTATACAGGAGATTTTCAGGTACCGAAATTGTAACCTAATGTATATATTGTATAATGTATAATCTAATAGTAATCTAATAACCATATATCAACCTTTATTCAAGTTAATCAATGTAGAGCAGTTAAAGATACATAATATTTTGACATGTTGAAAATATAAAACGTTAAATACTGTCATTTTAAATCGTTTAAAAATTAAAAGATTCTTCAAATGTGAAATTAAACCCGCCAGTAGGTGGCAGCAAGTCACGGTTAATGAGCGAGTCATTGAGATTCAATCTTTCTAACGGCTGATTCATTTTGCATTTTAATTATGATTCAGCTGATTCATTCAAAAAGCTGATTCAATCAGTAAAGATACACCGCGTGTTGCTCAGAGACGCAAACAGTGCTGTGGACTTTGGAATTATTTCCGTTGGCGGAATAGACCGAAACAGCTGATGTTTATGTCTAAAATGTAAGTCGCCTAATATTAACTTGTTTATTAAACTGTACATTGTATAAAATCAATGTCTCATTTGTAATCATGCTGATATGTGGAGAAAATGGCGCTCTTCTTGTAATATTGGTTAACTATATAAGTAACATAAATTTAAAAGACATACAGGGGCATTACAATAAATAGACTAAATCACGCCATAAAAGCGTACACTCGAAATGTGCATGCGGGCTAGTCTAATCTACTAGACTAGGCTACATCACGTAGTGTATGCGTGCACTCAATGGGTGTGTTTTTGTAAAGTGAGGGACACACTCGATAATGTCAGTTCGTTAAATCAACAATATCATAGACGATATATAGCACACCCCAACAGCACTGGCCCGAGCTTCCTTCACACTGAGCCCTGCTGGCTCTTCCCAGCTTTATAATGGCAGTGAATGGCCATTTATGTTTTGAAGTATGTAACCGTTACTTCCATGCGTCACACGCATGTAACCGTTACTTTTGTAAACTTTTGAAGTATTAAAATCGTACAGTTATCGCAAGTCATTGTGATATGCATATCACGGTGTACATTTGCGACATTTCGATAATTCCGATATATCATTCAGCCCTAGGCATGTGCCGGTATAAAATTTACATGCTGCGATTAATTGATTGAGCTTTTATAACGGTATACAGTATTATCACAATATTTTAATAGCACAAGAGAAACGGATGGATTTGGAGTTACTCAGTATCTAAAAAAAAAAAAACTTGCATCACAATAGGTGTAATTGTGATTGTCAAAACATTTGGTAACTAAAAATAATTTTATTAAGTTTCGTGACATGATTTTACAATGTTTACATGGTACGATGACTGGCAGGCTACTGTTTTAATTATTGCTTAACACTATTTTCACGATTTCAGTTCAATTCTTGATTTGATTTCATTCTTGATTCAATGTTGACTCATTTGGATAAATATTATAGGCTACAGTAGATGTTAATTTACATGTTAATTTTAAGCATGTTAATTTTCCTCAAGAAAAAATATATCTCACATAATGCTGTAAACATCAGCTGGTATTATTAAAGGTTAAAAATAACTAATTAAATATAATGCGGTTTTCATTATAATAACAATTATGTAACGACACAAGTAAAAATATAATAAATAGCCTATGTAATATAGTGCACATATTTAGCAAAAACTCCTCTCTATAGCTATTTTTTTCTAGTCAACTAACGTGCTGGTCATTAAATGGCTTTCCTGAGGTAAATGTAACGTTCTGTGACATAATTGTTCTCCTGCAGTTTTATTGACCTCTTTCCGTGGTTGAAAAACACTGATTGATCGATATTATGTATGATACCTTTTGGTAAGTTGTACTGTATCTTTATATAAAAAGTAACAGATGATTGGTTTACTTGATCTGAGGCGCTACAGCGATCTGTCACGTCACGTACAAACACCAAAACGGTATTGTCTGAATTTCGTAATAAAATAAACGAACCTGAGAGCTGATATATTTTTCATATCAAAAGTAACCTGCTCTGATGTTTTGACAATCACAATTACACATTGTGATGCAAGTTGTTTTTTTTAGATACTGAGTAACTCCCAATCCATCCGTTTCTCTTGTGCAATTAAAATATAGTGATAATACCGTATACTGTGATAAAAGCTCAATTGATTAATCGGAGCATGAAAATTTGATACTGGCACATGCCTATAATATAGGCAGGCCTAGGCGTTATTTCAACTTTACATTTTTATTAAAACTCAGAATTTCAGATTTTATTAAAATTCTGGGTTTTTATTTTTTTATATAGGTCTTAAAGGATTTTTGTACTCGGTCCAACCCTGGCTATTTATCAGTACTATAGCAATATTAAATTATAATGTAAATTTTTATGTGTTTGACACCATCATCAAAACACAGACATATTACAAGAACACTAGGCCTAACAGTGAAAAATCAAAAACTCCATTGACAACATTTTGAAACCAATAATAACACTGACAAATTACACAAAAATGCGACCACGAAAACACAAAGTCTACTGGCACCATAAAAAAAAGTACAAAAACACTGGGGAAAAATTCACTAACATGTTACAAAACACCATTGACACTGTTATGAAAACACAATAACAGCACTGACAAGTTAAACCAGGTACACACTGCACAATTTTAGCTGAGATTTTCACTTGCCAACAGTTTTGTGGAAATGCCCAAAATCGGTACTATCAGTACTAAAACCAGTAAAATCCACTGACACATTACAAAAACACCACACATCATGAAAGCTCAAAAACACCACTGACACCATCATGAAAGCTCAAAAACACCACTGACACCATCATGAAAGCTCAAAAACACCACTGACACCATCATGAACGCTCAAAAACACCACTGACACCATCATGAAAGCTCAAAAACACAACTGACACCATCATGAAAGCTCAAAAACACCAGACACCATCATGAAAGCTCAAAAACACCACTGACACCATCATGAACGCTCAAAAACACCACTGACACCATCATGAAAGCTCAAAAACACCACTGACACCATCATGAACGCTCAAAAACACCACTGACACCATCATGAAAGCTCAAAAACACAACTGACACCATCATGAAAGCTCAAAAACACCAGACACCATCATGAAAGCTCAAAAACACCACTGACACCATCATGAACGCTCAAAAACACCACTGACACCATCATGAACGCTCAAAAACACCACTGACACCATCATGAAAGCTCAAAAACACCACAGACACATCATGAAAGCTCAAAAACACCACTGACACCATCACGAAAGCTCAAAAACACCACTGACACCATCATGAACGCTCAAAAACACCACTGACACCATCATGAACGCTCAAAAACACCACTGACACCATCACGAAAGCTCAAAAACACCACTGACACCATCATGAAAGCTCAAAAACACCACTGACACCATCATGAACGCTCAAAAACACCACAGACACCATCATGAACGCTCAAAAACACCACTGACACCATCATGAACGCTCAAAAACACCACAGACACCATCATGAACGCTCAAAAACACCACCATGAACGCTCAAAAACACCACTGACACCATCATGAAAGCTCAAAAACACCACTGACACCATCACGAAAGCTCAAAAACACCACTGACACCATCACGAAAGCTCAAAAACACCACTGACACCATCATGAAAGCTCAAAAACACCACTGACACCATCATGAACGCTCAAAAACACCACAGACACCATCATGAACGCTCAAAAACACCACCATGAACGCTCAAAAACACCACTGACACCATCATGAAAGCTCAAAAACACCACAGCCACCATCATGAAAGCTCAAAAACACCACTGACACCATCATGAACGCTCAAAAACACCACTGACACCATCATGAAAGCTCAAAAACACCACTGACACCATCATGAATGCTCAAAAACACCACAGACACCATCATGAAAGCACAAAAGCTCCACTGATAACATGATGAAAACAATAAAACCATTAAACGTTAAAAAACACAACTGACACCATCATAAAAAACTACTAAAACCAAAAAAATCTTTAGACACATTACAAAATCTCCACTAACACCATCATGTAAGCACAAAAACACCACTGACACTGTCATAAACACACTACTAAAACCAATAAAATCTACTGACACCTCAAAAACACCCCTGACACCAATACAGATCCACTGACCATCGTGAAATAAACACCACTGAAACCTAAGCACAAAAGCTCCACTGACACTGTCATGAAAAAAATACAACACCACTGACAAACCATCATAAAAACACAACCCAAACCAGTAAATTCCTAAGACACATCAAAAAATCTCCACTGACACCATCATGAAAGCTCAAAAACACCACTGACACCAATAAAAATCCACTGACACATTACAAAAACACAACTGACACCATAGTGAAAACACAAAATACCACTGAAACTGTCATAAAAACACTGACTAAAACCAGTAAAATCCACTGACACTGTCATGACAGAACAAAAAACCACTGACACCTATAAAAAGCCACTGACACCCTCATGTAAACACAAAAGCTCCACTGACACGGTCATGAAAAAATATAGCCTAACACCATCAAAAAACACTACTAAAACCAATCAAATCCACAGAAGTATTACAACATCTCCACTGACACCAACATTAAAACTCAAAATATACACTGATACCATCATTAAAACTCAAAATATCCACTGACACCATCATTGACACCATCATTAAAACTCAAAATATACACTGATACCATCATTAAAACTCAAAATATCCACTGACACCATCATTGACACCATCATTAAAACTCAAAATCTCCACTGACACCATCATTAAAACTCAAAATCTCCACTGACACCAACATTAAAACTCAAAATATACACTGATACCATCATTAAAACTCAAAATCTCCACTGACACCATCATTGACACCATCATTAAAACTCAAAATCTCCACTGACACCATCATTAAAACTCAAAATCTCCACTGATACCATCATTAAAACTCAAAATATCCACTGACACCATCATTGACACCATCATTAAAACTCAAAATCTCCACTGACACCATCATTAAAACTCAAAATCTCCACTGACACCATCATTAAAACTCAAAATCTCCACTGACACCATCATTAAAACTCAAAATCTCCACTGACACCATCATTAAAACTCAAAATATCCACTGACACCATCATTAAAACTCAAAATCTCCACTGTCGCCATCATTAAAACTCAAAACCTCCACTGACACCATCATTAAAACTCAAAATCTCCACTGACACCATCATTAAAGCTCAAAATCTCCACAGACGCCATCATTAAAGCTCAAAATCTCCACTGACACCATCATTAAAACTCAAAATCTCCACTGACACCATCATTAAAACTCAAAATCTCCACTGACACCATCATTAAAACTCAAAATCTCCACTGACACCATCATTAAAACTCAAAATATCCACTGACACCATCATTAAAACTCAAAATCTCCACTGACACCAACATTAAAACTCAAAATATACACTGATACCATCATTAAAACTCAAAATCTCCACTGACACCATCATTGACACCATCATTAAAACTCAAAATCTCCACTGACACCATCATTAAAACTCAAAATCTCCACTGATACCATCATTAAAACTCAAAATATCCACTGACACCATCATTGACACTATCATTAAAACTCAAAATCTCCACTGACACCATCATTAAAACTCAAAATCTCCACTGACACCATCATTAAAACTCAAAATCTCCACTGACACCATCATTAAAACTCAAAATATCCACTGACACCATCATTAAAACTCAAAATCTCCACTGTCGCCATCATTAAAACTCAAAACCTCCACTGACACCATCATTAAAACTCAAAATCTCCACTGACACCATCATTAAAACTCAAAATCTCCACTGACACCATCATTAAAGCTCAAAATCTCCACAGACGCCATCATTAAAGCTCAAAATCTCCACTGACACCATCATTAAAACTCAAAATCTCCACTGACACCATCATTAAAACTCAAAATCTCCACTGACACCATCATTAAAACTCAAAATATCCACTGACACCATCATTAAAACTCAAAATCTCCACTGACACATCATTAAAACTCAAAATCTCCACTGACACCATCATTAAAACTCAAAATCTCCACTGACACCATCATTAAAACTCAAAATCTCCACTGACACCATCATTAAAACTCAAAATCTCCACTGACACCATCATTAAAACTCAAAATCTCCACTGACATCATCATTAAAGCTCAAAATCTCCACTGACACCATCATTAAAACTCAAAATCTCCACTGACACCATCATTAAAACTCAAAATCTCCACTGACACCATCATTAAAGCTCAAAATCTCCACTGACACCATCATTAAAACTCAAAATCTCCACTGACACCATCATTAAAACTCAAAATATCCACTGACACCATCATTAAAACTCAAAATATCCACTGACACCATCATTAAAACTCAAAATATCCACTGACGCCATCATTAAAACTCAAAATCTCCACTGACGCCATCATTAAAACTCAAAATCTCCACTGACACCATCATTAAAACTCAAAATCTCCACTGACACCATCATTAAAACTCAAAATCTCCACTGACACCATCATTAAAACTCAAAATCTCCACTGACACCATCATTAAAACTCAAAATCTCCACTGACACCATCATTAAAACTCAAAATATCCACTGACGCCATCATTAAAACTCAAAATATCCACTGACGCCATCATTAAAACTCAAAATCTCCACTGTCGCCATCATTAAAACTCAAAATCTCCACTGACACCATCATTAAAACTCAAAATCTCCACTGACACCATCATTAAAACTCAAAATCTCCACTGACACCATCATTAAAACTCAAAATCTCCACTGACACCATCATTAAAACTCAAAATCTCCACTGACACCATCATTAAAACTCAAAATATCCACTGACACCATCATTAAAACTCAAAATATCCACTGACACCATCATTAAAACTCAAAATATCCACTGACACCATCATTAAAACTCAAAATCTCCACTGACACCATCATTAAAACTCAAAATCTCCACTGACACCATCATTAAAACTCAAAATCTCCACTGACACCATCATTAAAGCTCAAAATCTCCACAGACGCCATCATTAAAACTCAAAATCTCCACTGACACCATCATTAAAACTGACACCATCATTAAAACTCAAAATCTCCACTGACACCATCATGAAATCACAATAACCCCACTGACACAAATACAAACACTGACACCATCATGACAGAACAAAAACAGCACTGGCGCCGTTATGAAAACAATAACACCACTGAGACGTTACACAAACCCCACTGACACCATAATAAAAACACTAAATCAGCAGTGCCAAACACGAAAACATCACTGACACGTTACAGAAACACGAGCGCGACCCTCGCGAAAGCCCAAGCCCGCACCACTGACACTGACAGCATCATGGCTTCATCTCATCAGCACTCACTTGAGTCCTAACCCGTGTAGATGTTGTCCGATCAGCCTGATCACGTCCTCGTCGCTCTGAGACAGCCTCTTCTTCTTCTTCACGCTGCTGTCCGCCTCCGGGCTCTCGGTGGACGGCAGCCCGTTATTCGCGGAGGGCATCAGCCCGTTCGAGTGCACGGCTCCCGCGACGGACGACGAGGACTCCCCGTTCCTGCAGGACATCTGCGGCTCCGGCTCCTGGACTCCCGTCCCGTTGGCCTGCATGTTATTAAGCGCGTTTGCAGATGCGGATCTGCGCGACTGCGAGCTGTTGTTGAGGCGGATGGTCGAGTGCTGGTGGGGGGTTGGGAGAGACGCCGCAGAGAGGCCCGTGATCCCGGTAATAGAAGCCCCGCTCTCTCCTGCTCCCTCCGCCGCCGAGACTCGGCTTTTCTTCCGCGGGGGCGGCGAAGCTCCGCCGGTGTCCGAGTCGGAGGAAGAGGCAGCGGAGGCCAGAGTTTTCCTCGCCGACAATGTCAGAGTCGAGATGCCTCACGGGCTTTTAATAATACCAGCGCGATTACAGACACGGAAGCCGCTCGCTCACTCACTCGCTCGCTGCTCTTGTTATTGTTTGTCACTGAACAGCTGCAGGTCCATTATGGACGTCGGAGCGCGATGACGTCACAGGAAGCGCCGCAACAACCTTGAACTCGCTCTTTTTGTTATTAGGAAAATTAAACGTCAAACTAAAATGATTGAAAATCAAACTAAATGGAGTAACTCAAACCGCAAGTTTGCTCATTTTAAAGCAGCCTTTAACATGTATTTAGAGTCTATAAAGTTTTAAAAAAAATCGAAAAGCCCAAAGACCTGTAGGCAATTTCTTTTTTGTTGTTGTTTCTTTTTATTTAAATTATTGTTGTTTCAAGTTTTACTTACAAAATGTGTAAATTCTGTTTTGAATTTTGAAAGTTATAAATAAAATAATCATGTCAGAAACCACTTTTTCAAGTTTTGCTTGCTGAAGTACAACATTACTTTGGGACTATCTTTGACTTTAAAGGCTTTAAAAACAATTGAAATATGTCAGTCTTTTAATATTTTCCTTTGATATGTAATCTTTTCTGATTAGTTATATAACTGTCTTGCATCTTTTTTCTTTTTCTTTTTTCTCGTTTATTTGTTTTACATTGTGACTGTTTCCTTCTTTGTTTATATAATGTTCTCAGTTAAAAATAAAAATCATAAAGCCACACTCCAGAAAAGAACTGGCTGCACTTTATCCTTGTGTACAGAGTTGACTTGTGTATATTCACATTTTGTGAATATAATTTCTTTATAAACAAATGCAGAAAATACAGAGTTGACATGTTTATATTACACAGTTTGTGTATATAATGTTTGTTTTTTAATGAATGCAGAAAATACAGTTTATTTGTTTATATTACACATACAAATGAACAACAATACTCTCCTAGCAAAAAATGTAAACAATAACTTGCAAACGACAGAAAAATATAAGAAAGATGGACGATAAAAGAAAAAAATAACATGCGGCCAAAAAAATAGTTTATAGCAAATTGAAGTCCTACATGATTTCTAACTGAGGATGAAACGGTGTTGAAATGCTTTTTTAAATTCTTTTTTTTTTTTTTTTTTTTTTTTTTGATAAACCTTTAATTTTTGGAAATAAAATTGGCAAAGAATATAAATTAAATTTATAACAAACCAAGCATTGTCTTCAGATTCATAGTGTCCTAAAGTAAGTCTTTAAAGTTATGGCTACTTCTCATTGGAAATTATCATTAATAAATGTGTCAATACTTTTTCAAAGTTGTTGTTGAGTATAGTCCGTAACACTGTGGCAGGACCATATACAGCAACGCTGATATTTTCTGAACGAGTGAACAACACCATGAACTGGCATTACAACAATGTATTAACATCTGGAGGAAGTGGATTTAGAAATGATTTGTGGCAGCATCATGGTGCGCTGATCAAGTGTATCCAGAAATACTGTAGCCAATGATTACCACGTTATTTACAGTAGTACTTGTATATTTTGAGAAAAAAAGAAAAAGAAAAACATGGTACTGTCGTGTTTGATGTTCAAAAACATGAAATGCGTATCCTCAAAGCTATAGTAATACCATGGTAATTTTTGTATGTTTTGTTAGTGGAACAGACGTGCTCTCCGGCATGACCTTTGCCCTGAGGAGAGGGAGTTATAGGGCCAGCAGATGTTTTAAAATGGAAACCGGAGAACATTTCCTAATTTAGTGGTCAAAGTATCATTGAAATCTCACTTGTCATGAAGTAAAAAACAGGGAGAGTAGGTTTTTGTATGTTTTTGAATATTTAATGAATAAAAAATATAACAATAATTACTATGTTTGCGGGATGACCTATAGGGGTAACTATACCATGCTTTTAATACAAATCACGAAAATCACATGAAAAACACTGAGAAAAAATAATTAACAGTATACATTGAAAATAGCAAAGATATCAATATACTGTGATAATGCTACGGCTGTGTCCGAAATCGTCCCCTATAGGGCAATATTTGAGGGTGTAGTGGTGTCCAAAAACAGATATTATCGAGTACACTTATTCAATCCCACAATGCACCACAAAAAACAGGTGTACAACCGATGTTCGCTCAACCTCATCATAGCCAGTGTTGGGGAAAGTTACTTTTAAAAGTAATACATTACAATATTGTGTTACTCCCTGAAAAAGTAACTTACTTAGTTAATTGTTATGGAAAGTAATGCGTTATGTTACTTTTGCGACACTTTTCTACACTTTTTTTTTTTTTTTTTTTGCCTAATGTAAAGGCCGTTCACTCTAAAAGTGAAATGAATAAAGCCTGAGACTGAAGGAAATGCAGATTCAGCCTGTACAGTAGAGGGCGCCACTCAAACAAACCTTTTCAGCTGCGCTGCCAAGAGAAGAGAGTTCAACACTCTTACTTTAGCAATAAAAAAAGTGATGTTTATCTAAAGTCATCTTTGCTTATTAATATGGTTGAATTGGATCATTGAAGGTCATTGGTTGATAAAGTGAGATTAAATACATAAAGTATATTTGTGTATTTTAACATTTAATTATTGCAGGTTTGCATTTAACTGTTTTTATTTATTTTGAGGAATACTGTGTGTTCTGTGCAAGTGAGATGAGTAAATGCCTGCTCACATAATGCTGCGTCCCAATTCGCATTCTATCCGTCCCAAATCGTAGTATGCTGAAATGAGTGTTGCAAAGATACCCGGATGGTCTACTATTTCCACTCTGACGGCTAATATTGCCCACAACACATTGCGCGTTGGACGAGGATTCGATTAGAACTACAAACACGAGTGAAAAGTGTTAAAAAACTACAGACATACAGACGCGCGAGTCCGGCGGTTATGTAGAGAGGTCTAGATAAAGGGGTTTGAGTGATTAATTGCCAGTATCTATACTGACGAAAATGTATTTATTCAATGTTGTCTACATTATTGCACCTGCAGCAGCATTGTGAACTTTTGTAAAGATACGTTTAGCCATTCACTTTTAAATGCATCATTACATTCAAATTGCAAACACACGAGGAGAGTCTCCTCATGAAAGACCCACGACTGCAGATTAACGTGCTTCTACAGTTCTCTCCGAAACGGTAGGAAATTAAATTACGGTAGATTGAATGGAGGATTTTAACTGTGACAAGATGATTGACAGGGCAGTTTACGGTGACAGGATGCACGCGACAGACCTGTCCGTTAAAGATGACAGAAGTAGTGTGTCCCAAAGCTGGCCTACTCTTTTGCTACACACTCTAAAGTATGTACTTTTTCTTCACAAAAAGAGTACATACGTTTAGGGCGTAGTATAAGTAGGCGAATTGGGACGCAGCCTTAGTCTAGATCTACAACACACAGCGCACACATTTATGAACTTACTCATGATTTCTCAATATGGCAACAGGAGAGCTGTCAGGTCAATGAATGGGAAAAGAAAGTAACTTGCGTCACTTATTTGAAAAAGTAACTCAGCTATTTTGTTGAAAAATTAAAAGTAATGCAGTACTTTATTAGTTACTTGAAAAAAGTAATCTGATTACGTAACTCGTGTTACTTGTAATGCACTTTCCCCAACACTGATCATAGCAGCGCTCAACAGAGAATGACAGAGTTCAAGATAAATCTGTTCATTACTACTGGAGCTGCCAGTTTGCTAAGTTTCAAATATGTATTAAACGACACAAACGATGCAAAAGCAGCAGCGCTTCTGACGCACTCGGTGTCCGAATTCACACACTCGTTTTCATTCACTCCCTCAAGAGAAGCTTATGAGTGATGTAGGGAATAGTGAATGGGTGATTTCAGACACAGCCAGTGACTTTTTTACAAAAAAATAAAAGGTTAATCTTTATTTTAAGATGTAAATTTTACAGTAATATTAATGAACAAACATACATGCACTAACTTTAGGCCCAGGGTTTGGTTTTGGGTTAGTTGCATGTAATAATGCTTAATTTAGTTATTACTACAGCAACGTGTAACAAGAACACTGTAAAATAAAGCGTTACCCAGTAAAACAACATAAATACGAATATATGGTAAATAAAACTGTACTTTTATTTTTTATAACATTTTCAAATTGATATTTTATTTCCATTTTCAGAAATGATGAATAAAACCTACTGTGTAAGGCATTTTTTTAGATAGATTTTTTTTTTTTTTTTTTTTAACGTTAGTGTAGCCTACTTTGTGCTTTTGGATGCTGTACTGGCCAGTTTTTTTGCAGTGAATTTGTGAGGTGTCCAGGGACAGGACACCAAAAAAAAAAAAAAAAAAAAAAAACAGGACTTTAAAAGGTTCTCCATTTAAGGTCTGATCTGATCTAAGGTCTGAAGCTGATCTTCCAGTTCTATAATGTAATAACACCTGCATTACACTGTTGACCCTTCTCTTACACCTTAAACCTGCCCAGACCACTAAACCTGTCCTTAACCTTGAGTTAGGTTTTAATACATCAACACAATCAGTACATTGTGCTGCTTACATGTAAGTACATAAAGAAACTTAATATGAAGTGTGACCAGTGCCTAAAACTCCTTTAAAACCAGACCAGCAAACCACCCTGGGCTGGATTTACTGTGGTATATTGAGGGAGTAATGCAAACAAAGATAATTAACCTTTTACCCTTACAAAAAAACAGTTATCGTTGTGAAACATTCATCAGTATCAGATTTCCTTGAAACAGCAGAACCTTCAAGTGTTATCTTATTTGATCGATTAGTGTTGTAATACCATGTGACCAACATTTTATTGTAGAACCAATTATTGGAGTAGCTCTGGTATTTGGTGAACCATTATGTTGAATATGAAAGGATTAGTATTAGAAATTAGTATTAGAAAAGTATTAGTAAAATTGAAAATCATAATTGTAGGAAGAGTTAATGTTTCTTTTTTAATCCAAAGAAGGTTCTTTGTAACTTTTCAATAAACACATAAAAGGTTCAAATAATCAATCTCACACAGCATCAGGTAACAGATCATTCAAAGTGCCATTTTATTCCATATCGAAGGATAATTCAAAAATATCAAATTTTAGTCTGGTATCAAACCACAGAGATCGGCCACAATGTCATGCCTTCATAAACCATTTTAACATATCAAAGTCGAAATCAGATGTGACTTCTGCTTACCGACACAGAACGTCTCTGACACTGGTAATAAATGAACCGTTTGTCCAGTTTTAAAGACACACCGTTCCATCGTTCGGTCTCTTTGTACAATCCTCTTCAACTACAACTTTTACATCTTAATATAAGAATATGACTTGCTGGGAGAGGAGGGCTCTTTTAAAACTGTACTGGAGAGCAGAATGGCGTAAAAGAATAAAACTATTGCACATTCATCTAATCTTTGAGGAAAGACACCATGGGGAATATATTCTGATTTAAGAAACATTCATCCCTGCAATACTGCCATGAATATAGTGCAACAAACCCGTTCACAGTGACACTCGTACACCCTTGCGTCCTCAGAGTACCACAATCTGACGCACATAGTGGCTTGTGTTTGGCACATGAGGAACACTTTACTAGAACGACCCGAAAGTGGGGTCCAAAAGTCTGAGACCACCAGTGAAAGTGCTTGTTTTTAATTGTAGAACTTAATACAGTGTTTTTACAATATTAAATATACTTGTAGTTAGTGTTGTCACACCCTTTTTCAGGATATAAAAGGGCAGTTGTGGTCTTCCTACGAGTCCACACTTTTCTGAGGTAATGCCGCTTTGATTGTTGGGTAGAAGTCTGGCAAAAATGTGCATTAATGGCGAATATCAGCAGCAAAGATCAGCACTCTTCTGAACCCGAACATGACCAACAGGACACCCAAAGGTCTCATGGACTTCACGCTTATGCAGCGGTCATTGTAAGTTCACAAGACCGCAAGTGCACATGAAGTGTGCCATAAAAAATCCATGAAAACTTTAGAAAACAGACCAAATATTGGTCTTTTTGTTGTTGTTGTGAAAACAGCTTCAAAAAAGAAAAAGTTTAAATTTGCTGTAAAGCAAATGTACTGAAGTAAATATTTTTGGCATTACTATAAATATATATTTGGCAAAACAACTTGGACTCTAAAATTGCTGCAAAAATAAAAGCCATATCTCTACCCAGACAGCAACATAGTGTCGGTCCAGATCTGGTACGCGTTGACTCCACATGTGGCCCGGATCTGGGTTTTGATCCAGATTTTGTCTTTGGGACTTGATTGGATCGTAGGAAGTTGCTAACTAAATAAAGGCAGATCTAAATGTCAGTTTGCAGTGAGTTGTGGAGGACGTTTTGTCACACTCTCTGAGACACACGTCATGAAGAGAACAGACGTCATTTCAGGCAGAGGGGAGGATAACCAGGGCATATGAATTGAAAATAATAATAATATTAAAATAAAAATAATGATGTGCACAAATAAAACATTTATAGTAGCACTGCAACATTCTGTAAAAAAAATAGTTGTCAATTTTAATTTCATGGTGAGATTAAAGTACCGTTTTCATGGTAATGCGATGTCACATTTCAAGACGGTTTCACAGGACGAATTTTTAATGGTTTAAACTTTCAAATGACACCTAATTCATGATGACTGCTAACATATCTGATAGGGGGAGTGCCAAGTCTCCTGATACCGGGACACTGACTGTTAACAAGCTATGTATTATAGAATATAGTTTTTAAAATCCTAGAACTCAATTCCAGGGTTAAACTGAATAAGACCCATGATTTGATGTGGCCTCAGACTTTAGAACCCCATGTTTATCCATTATAAAGTCAACAAATAAAGAAAAGGTGACTAGAGACTATAGAAATGCATGTCTACACACACACACACACACACACACACACACACACACACACAAGATGCAAACGCAGTCAGTATGCTTTCCTACGCAGGCATTCAGAGTAGCTTTTCAATTGCAAACAACATTCAGATATATCTGGACATGTCAGGGAAATCTTTAAATAATAAAGGATTAAATAATAAAAGGATTTCAAATGAAAGAACAACAAAAATAGGTTTCTTTGAGCAGCGCATAGTGTAATATACAGTAGAGTTCATTGTATTCTGTGCGGTATGAGTTTAAAAACAACCTCCTCTCAAACTGTTTATCACTTCAGCAGCCTATTAAAATCATCCAACTTTTGTTTCATTCATTCGTGGCTGTGCACACTTTCAAAACATATATTTTATAGTACTTCTCTTATATAAACAGACAGTCTGTCTCATTTCCCGACAAAATTTCTTTCCTCAGGCTAATAAATAGAGAAAACACATTTGAAAGTACTAATTACTGGAGCACAAGTACTCGGCAGAAGAGGTATGACGTGAGGTTTGCGCGAGCAAGTTTGAAGAGTACGACAGTGTGTGTGTGTGTTTGTGTGCGTGTTGGTCAAGAGCTGTCCACCACTTGGTGTGGTAGGGTGACAAAAGAGCCGTTAATGAAGGAGCCTTGTTTTTCACGTCCCTTTAAGAAATAGGTGAGCAGCTCTCCTTTCCCCTTCACAAATATCGGTCCCCTCCTCACGAAGCGGAAGCCATAGTCCTTCAGGATGCAGTAGCAGTCCTCCACCACCTGGGGGAGCACAGTGTGTTTACGGTTAAAGTTAGGGTTAGTAACTCACAGGAATGAGTTTTACAGCCCGGAAATGAGTTCGCATTTTTATTCCAACTTCCGGTTCTATCATAATGAAGTCAAGGTTTTAAAATACATTAGTAAAACCACCTTGTGATTATTAAAGTTTTTACATGTCTTGAAAAAAGGCCATTGCTAGCAAGTCCACTACAAGACAACAACAGAGCTTGTTTTGTTTTTCATAAGTACACGTAGTTAGCAACAGCAACTACAGTACATTTCTGTTCATTTACTCACCCTCATGTTGTTCCTAAGACTTTCATCCGTCTTTGAAGCTCAAATTAAGATATTTTTAATGAAATCTGAGAGATTTCTGTCCCTCCATTGACAGTCTACGCAACTACCACTTTGATGCTTCAAAAAGTTAATGAAGAGATTTAATTTAGGCTTTTCTTGACATATAAACATTGATCAGCGAACATAAACAGAAGCTCACCGCACTTGATTGATGGGCGAGAACAAACCTCATTGGTTCTTGAAGAAACTCAAACGTGCTGCTAACACGAGAATGAATCCTCATTGGCTCTTGAAGAAGCTCAAGCGTGCTGCATAACACGAGAATGATCCTCATTGGTCCTTGAAGAAGCTCAAACGTGCTGCATAACACGAGAATGAACCTCATTGGTTCTTGCTGAAACTCAAACGTGCTGCTAACCAGAGAATGAACCTCATTGGTTCTTGCTGAAGCTCAAACGTGCTGCGTAACACGAGAATGAACCTCATTGGTTCTTGAAGAAACTCAAACGTGCTGCGTAACACAAGAATGAACCTCATTGGTTCTTGCTTGAAGCTCAAACGTGCTGCGTAACACGAGAATGAACCTCATTGGTTCTTGAAGAAACTCAAACGTGCTGCGTAACACAAGAATGAACCTCATTGGTTCTTGCTGAAGCTCAAACGTGCTGCGTAACACGAGAATGAACCTCATTGGTTCTAGAAGAAGCTCAAGCATGCTGCGTAACATGAGAATGAACCTCATTGGTTCTTGAAGAAACTTAAACGTGCTGCGTAACACGAGAATGAACCTCATTGGTTCTTGAAGAAACTCAAACGTGCTGCGTAACACAAGAATGAACCTCATTGGTTCTTGCTTGAAGCTCAAACGTGCTGCGTAACACGAGAATGAACCTCATTGGTTCTTGAAGAAACTCAAACGTGCTGCGTAACACAAGAATGAACCTCACTGGTTCTTGAAGAAGCTCAAGCGTGCTGCGTAACACGAGAATGAACCTCATTGGTTCTTGAAGAAACTCAAAAGTGCTGCGTAACACAAGAATGAACCTCATTGGTTCTTGCTGAAGCTCAAACGTGCTGCGTAACACGAGAATGAACCTCATTGGTTCTTGCTGAAGCTCAAACGTGCTGCATAACACGAGAATGATCCTCACTGGTTCTTGAAGAAGCTCAAGCGTGCTGCGTAACATGAGAATGAACCTCATTGGTTCTTGAAGAAACTCAAACGTGCTGCATAACACGAGAATGAGCCTCACTGGTTCTTGAAGAAGCTCAAGCGTGCTGCGTAACACGAGAATGAACCTCATTGGTTCTTGCTGAAGCTCAAACGTGCTGCATAACACGAGAATGATCCTCATTGGCTCTTGAAGAAGCTCAAACGTGCTTCATAAGACGAGAATGATCCTCATTGGCTCTTGAAGAAGCTCAAGCGTGCTGCATAACACAAGAATGAACCTCATTGGTTCTTGCTGAAGCTCAAACGTGCTGCTAACACGAGAATAATCCTCATTGGCTCTTGAAGAAGCTCAAACGTGCTGCATAACACGAGAATGATCCTCATTGGCTCTTGAAGAAGCTCAAGCGTGCTGCATAACACAAGAATGAACCTCATTGGTTCTTGCTGAAGCTCAAACGTGCTGCATAACATGAGAATGATTCTCTTTGGCTCTTGAAGAAGCTCAAACGTGCTGCTAAAACAAGAATGAACCTTATTGGCTCTTGAAGAAGCTCAAACATGCTGCATAACACGAGAATGAACCTCATTGGTTCTTGCTGAAGCTCAAACGTGCTGCTAACACGAGAATGAACCTCATTGGTTCTTGAAGAAGCTCAAACGTGCTGCATAACACGAGAATGAACCTCATTGGTTCTTGCTGAAACTCAAACGTGCTGCTAACACGAGAATGAACCTCATTGGTTCTTGCTGAAGCTCAAACGTGCTGCGTAACACGAGAATGAACCTCATTGGTTCTTGAAGAAACTCAAACGTGCTGCGTAACACGAGAATGAACCTCATTGGTTCTTGCTGAAGCTCAAACGTGCTGCATAACACGAGAATGATCCTCACTGGTTCTTGAAGAAGCTCAAGCGTGCTGCGTAACATGAGAATGAACCTCATTGGTTCTTGAAGAAACTCAAACGTGCTGCATAACACGAGAATGAGCCTCACTGGTTCTTGAAGAAGCTCAAGCGTGCTGCGTAACACGAGAATGAACCTCATTGGTTCTTGCTGAAGCTCAAACGTGCTGCATAACACGAGAATGATCCTCATTGGCTCTTGAAGAAGCTCAAACGTGCTTCATAAGACGAGAATGATCCTCATTGGCTCTTGAAGAAGCTCAAGCGTGCTGCATAACACAAGAATGAACCTCATTGGTTCTTGCTGAAGCTCAAACGTGCTGCTAACACGAGAATAATCCTCATTGGCTCTTGAAGAAGCTCAAACGTGCTGCATAACACGAGAATGATCCTCATTGGCTCTTGAAGAAGCTCAAGCGTGCTGCATAACACAAGAATGAACCTCATTGGTTCTTGCTGAAGCTCAAACGTGCTGCATAACATGAGAATGATTCTCTTTGGCTCTTGAAGAAGCTCAAACGTGCTGCTAAAACAAGAATGAACCTCATTGGCTCTTGAAGAAGCTCAAACATGCTGCATAACACGAGAATGAACCTCATTGGCTCTTGCTAAAGCTCAAACGTGTTGCGTAACCCGAGAATGAACCTCATTGGCTCTTGAAGAAGCTCAAACGTGCTGCTAACACGAGAATGAACCTCATTGGCTCTTGAAGAAGCTCAAGCGTGCTGCGTAACACGAGAATGAACCTCATTGGCTCTTGAAGAAGCTCAAACGTGCTGCTAACACGATAATGAACCTCATTGGTTCTTGAAGAAACTCAAACGTGCTGCGTAACACGAGAATGAACCTCATTGGTTCTTGCTGAAGCTCAAACGTGCTGCTAACACGAGAATGAACCTCATTGGTTCTTGAAGAAACTCAAACGTGCTGCGGAACACGAGAATGAACCTCATTGGTTCTTGCTGAAGCTCAAACGTGCTGCTAACACGAGAATGAACCTCATTGGTTTATGAAGAAACTCAAACGTGCTGCGTAACACGAGAATGAACCTCATTGGTTCTTGAAGAAACTCAAACGTGCTGCGTAACACGAGAATGAACCTAATTGGTTCTTGCTGAAGCTCAAACGTGCTGCGTAACACGAGAATGAACCTCATTGGTTCTTGAAGAAACTGAAACGTGCTGCATAACACGAGAATGAACCTCATTGGTTCTTGAAGAAACTCAAACGTGCTGCTAACACAAGAATGAACCTCAATGGTTCTTGAAGAAACTCAAACGTGCTGCATAACACGAGAATGAACCTCACTGGTTCTTGAATAAACTCAAACGTGCTGCTAACACGAGAATGAACCTCATTGGTTCTTGCTGAAGCTAAAAACGTGCTGCGTAACACGAGAATGAACCTCATTGGTTCTTAATGAAACTCAAACGTGCTGCATAACACGAGAATGAACCTCATTGGTTCTTGAAGAAGCTCAAACGTGCTGCTAACACGAGAATGAACCTCATTGGTTCTTGCTGAAGCTCAAACGTGTTGCGTAACACGAGAATGAACCTCATTGGTTCTTGAAGAAACTCAAACGTCCTGCGTAACACAAGAATGAACCTCATTGGTTCTTGCTGAAGCTCAAACGTGCTGCGTAACACGAGAATGAACCTCATTGGTTCTTGCTGAAGCTCAAACGTGCTGCGTAACATGAGAATGAACCTCATTGGTTCTTGAAGAAACTCAAACGTGCTGCATAACACGAGAATGAGCCTCACTGGTTCTTGAAGAAGCTCAAGCGTGCTGCGTAACACGAGAATGAACCTCATTGGTTCTTGCTGAAGCTCAAACGTGCTGCATAACACGAGAATGATCCTCATTGGCTCTTGAAGAAGCTCAAACGTGCTTCATAAGACGAGAATGATCCTCATTGGCTCTTGAAGAAGCTCAAGCGTGCTGCATAACACAAGAATGAACCTCATTGGTTCTTGCTGAAGCTCAAACGTGCTGCTAACACGAGAATAATCCTCATTGGCTCTTGAAGAAGCTCAAACATGCTGCATAACACGAGAATGAACCTCATTGGCTCTTGAAGAAGCTCAAGCGTGCTGCATAACACAAGAATGAACCTCATTGGTTCTTGCTGAAGCTCAAACGTGCTGCATAACATGAGAATGATTCTCTTTGGCTCTTGAAGAAGCTCAAACGTGCTGCTAAAACAAGAATGAACCTCATTGGCTCTTGAAGAAGCTCAAACATGCTGCATAACACGAGAATGAACCTCATTGGCTCTTGCTAAAGCTCAAACGTGTTGCGTAACCCGAGAATGAACCTCATTTATTCTTGAAGAAGCTCAAACGTGCTGCTAACACGAGAATGAACCTCATTGGCTCTTGAAGAAGCTCAAGCGTGCTGCGTAACACGAGAATGAACCTCATTGGCTCTTGAAGAAGCTCAAACGTGCTGCTAACACGAGAATGAACCTCATTGGTTCTTGAAGAAACTCAAACGTGCTGCGTAACACGAGAATGAACCTCATTGGTTCTTGCTGAAGCTCAAACGTGCTGCTAACACGAGAATGAACCTCATTGGTTCTTGAAGAAACTCAAACGTGCTGCGTAACACGAGAATGAACCTCATTGGTTCTTGCTGAAGCTCAAACGTGCTGCTAACACGAGAATGAACCTCATTGGTTTATGAAGAAACTCAAACGTGCTGCGTAACACGAGAATGAACCTCATTGGTTCTTGAAGAAACTCAAACGTGCTGCGTAACACGAGAATGAACCTCATTGGTTCTTGCTGAAGCTCAAACGTGCTGCGTAACACGAGAATGAACCTCATTGGTTCTTGAAGAAACTGAAACGTGCTGCATAACACGAGAATGAACCTCATTGGTTCTTGAAGAAACTCAAACGTGCTGCTAACACAAGAATGAACCTCAATGGTTCTTGAAGAAACTCAAACGTGCTGCATAACACGAGAATGAACCTCACTGGTTCTTGAATAAACTCAAACGTGCTGCTAACACGAGAATGAACCTCATTGGTTCTTGCTGAAGCTAAAAACATGCTGCGTAACACGAGAATGAACCTCATTGGTTCTTGAAGAAACTCAAACGTGCTGCATAACACGAGAATGAACCTCATTGGTTCTTGAAGAAGCTCAAACGTGCTACATAACACGAGAATGAACCTCATTGGTTCTTGAAGAAACTCAAACGTGCTGCTAACACGAGAATGAACCTCATTGGTTCTTGAAGAAGCTCAAACGTGCTGCATAACACGAGAATGAACCTCATTTGTACTTGCTGAAGCTCAAACGTGCTGTGTAACACGAGAATGAACCTCATTGGTTCTTGCTGAAACTCAAACGTGCTGCGTAACACGAGAATGAACCTCATTGGTTCTTGAAGAAACTCAAACGTGCTGCGTAACACGAGAATGAACCTCATTGGTTCTTGCTAAAGCTCAAACGTGCTGCGTAACACGAGAATGAACCTCATTGGTTCTTGAAGTAACTCAAACGTGCTGCATAACACGAGAATGAACCTTATTGGTTCTTGAAGAAGCTCAAACGTGCTGCGTAACACGAGAATGAACCTCATTGGCTCTTGAAGAAGCTCAAGCGTGCTGCTAACACGAGAATGAACCTCATTGGTTCTTGAAGAAACTCAAACGTGCTGCGTAACACGAGAATGAACCTCATTGGTTCTTGCTGAAGTTCAAACGTGCTGCTAACACGAGAATGAACCTCATTGGTTCTTGAAGAAACTCAAACGTGCTGCGTAACACGAGAATGAACCTCATTTGTTTTTGAAGAAACTCAAATGTGCTGCGTAACACGAGAATGAACCTCATTGGTTCTTGCTGAAACTCAAACGTGCTGCGTAACACGAGAGTGAACCTCATTGGTTCTTGCTGAAGCTCAAACGTGCTGCGTAACACGAGAATGAACCTCATTGGTTCTTGAAGAAACTCAAACATGCTGCATAAGACGAGAATGAACCTCATTGGTTCTTGAAGAAACTCAAACGTGCTGCTAACACAAGAATGAACCTCAATGGTTCTTGAAGAAACTCAAACGTGCTGCATAACACGAGAATGAACCTCACTGGTTCTTGAAGAAACTCAAACGTGCTGCTAACACGAGAATGAACCTCATTGGTTCTTGCTGAAGCTCAAACGTGCTGCGTAACACGAGAATGAACCTCATTGGTTCTTGAAGAAACTCAAACATGCTGCATAACACGAGAATGAACCTCATCGGTTCTTGAAGAAACTCAAACGTGCTGCTAACACGAGAATGAACCTCATTGGTTCTTGAAGAAGCTCAAACGTGCTGCATAACACGAGAATGAACCTCATTGGTTCTTGCAGAAGCTCAAACGTGCTGCGTAACACGAGAATGAACCTCATTGGCTCTTGAAGAAGCTCAAACGTGCTGCATAACACGAGAATGAACCTCATTGGTTCTTGAAGAAGCTCAAACGTGCTGCATAACACGAGAATGAACCTCATTGGTTCTTGCAGAAACTCAAACGTGCTGCATAACACGAGAATGAACCTCATTGGTTCTTGAAGAAACTCAAACGTGCTGCATAACACGAGAATGAACCTCATTGGTTCTTGAAGAAACTCAAACGTGCTGCATAACACGAGAATGAACCTCATTGGTTCTTGAAGAAGCTCAAATGTGCTGCATAACACGAGAATGAACCTCATTGGTTCTTTAAGAAGCTCAAACGTGCTGCATAACACGAGAATGAACCTCATTGGTTCTTGCTGAAACTCAAACGTGCTGCGTAACACGAGAATGAATCTCATTGGTTCTTGAAGAAACTCAAACGTGCTGCGTAACACGAGAATGAACCTCATTGGTTCTTGAAGAAACTCAAACGTGCTGCGTAACACGAGAATGAACCTCATTGGTTCTTGAAGAAACTCAAACGTGCTGCTAACACGAGAATGAACCTCATTGGTTCTTGAAGAAACTCAAACGTGCTGCTAACACAAGAATGAACCTCATTGGTTCTCGCACGACATGTATTGTCATCAATGTTTGAGCTCCATTTACCAGACCTTATGTGTGTGTTGATGAGTGTTTATGTGAATAAAAGCCTAAATTAAATATGTTCATCATATAAAGCGATCAAGTCTCTTAAAAAAAATTGGACTTAACCACTAGTTTAAATCGTGGATTAGTTTTTCAATCTCTTTATTAACTTTTTGTAGCATAACAGTGATAGTTAAGTAGACTGTCAATGGAGGGACCAAAATCTCTCAGACTTCATTACAAATATCTTCACTTTTGTTTTAAAGATGAGCGAAATTCTTACGGGTTTGGAACAACTTGAGGGTGAGTGAATTATTCATTTTTGGATGAACTAACACTTTAAAAAGTATTTTTTAATAATCGGATTACATTTGACCAATGCAGTCTGTTGCATTGCTACTTTAAGTCCCTGATGCAGAATAGTTGAACAAAATGTAGGAAGTGTGTATCCAGATTATTAATACAATGTGAAACCCATTACCTGGATGTTTCCCATCACCCCTGTGGACTCCATGCGACTGGCGACATTCACAGTGTTTCCCCAGATGTCAAAATGAGGTTTACGGGCACCAATAACACCAGCTAAAACGCCCCCTTTATTCAACCCTGTGGAGAAAAGATTTAATAATGCACACAGCAAAGCATTCAGGATAATCATTGTCATTTGCACAAACAATACTGGCCAAAAGTGATGTTTCGAAGGGATATTTGTTTTTAATGTCCCTACAAGTTTGATTAAACCATCAAAATATGAGAAAAATACTTTATATTTTTTAAATATTGTAAATACGAGGGAAGACCAAAACACTAAACTTGGTTAAAGTATTTATCTGACAAAATTATTTGGCAAAAAAGGTTTCCTCTTCAACTACAAGATGAGGAAAGGCACAACAACACAATATGCTTAAAAAATTTAACAAATTTGTAATATTTGAATAAAGGGTGGAGATATAAATTTTCCTAGGCCTCTTTAGCCACGACTGTAGATGTCAGCCCACTAACCGATGCGGAGCATGAAGTTATTGAAGGACTGGTAGTTGATGTTCATCAACGTGACTTTCATGGCCAGAGCAAAATCAGCAAGATCTGCCAAGTGCTGCCACCGTTCCCGGTCTGAAACTTCTTCTTTCTGTTGGGAAGGACACAAAAAAATCCTCTTTACTATTGTTATCAGCACTAGATGGATATATTGCTTCTAGAAAGATCCCATCTGCACCTCCTTTACCTTCATGCAAGCATAACCGTTGGTGTTATTGTCTGGAGTGACTCCTGATGCTGCCATGTAGGTGCTGCCAATAGTCTTGATCTTGGTTATAAAGCGAAACTGTGGCTCATCCAAAAGCTAAAGAGCACAAAAGAAAACAAGTAATGGTATAACATCTCCACTTCTAATTATAATTGGAAACAATTGGGTGAAATTTAAACTGTAAAAAAATAAACTTCTTACACTATCAAAGTCAGAAATGATTTCATTGAGGAACCTCAGACACTCAATCCCGCCGTTGTTGATGCTTTCCTCCGTATAGAAATCAGAGAAGTTTGGGATGGAGGCGAACATGACTCCAATCTCATCATAGGATTGGCTGTAGAGCTCCTGAGAAAGCAAACCAGAGAACTTGCTTGAGATAGGCTGCATTTGTGCATGTAAAACATGGAAACTGAGGGCCTGTTTACACCTGCTCACTTCATGCGTTCTCTGAAATGCTTTCGATATGCCTTTAAATCTGACCGCTCAATCCACTTCAGGAGTTGGTCTGAGATGCATTTCAACAAGTGTAAATGCATCAGAGGTGAGACCTGTTTACACCTGGTAAGAAGCATTTTGGTCGATCGGGATCATAAGTGGACGACGCTAAATACAGGTATAAATGGGGTGTAAACATTTTGAGTTTGTCCACTTTCGTCCACTTTCGAAAACGCATTCGACCGGATTGCTTTCGTAGAGTAGAAGCTCATGTGGTTGAATGTGTTCAAACAGACAGGATTTAAACTTTGTCGACTGGAGACCCAAGTTTGGTTTTAAGACGAAAAACGTAACAAGCACAATGTTCTCTCACCATTCCTGATTTCTAACACTCACTCACAGCGTTTGGCTGGTCTTGAGCCTGTCAGAGCAGAAACGAAAGTTGATTCTCTCCGTATGTTTCCACTTTCATATGAAATTGCGCAAACTTATTTCATCCATTAGATTGAAAGATCTGAAAAAACACATACATTTACCCGCCCATAGACCCTCCCCTCGAAGAAAGCAGGACAGAAGTGGTTAAAAGTGGACAAAAGACAGATTAAAACACCAGGTGTAAAGAGGATGTGTCTCTCGTCCACTTGTGATCCGATCGACCAAAACGCATCTTAACCCGAATCCTTCCCTCAGGTTATTTTGCCCCAGAAACGAACGTTTTTTTTTGTAGACCAGCCGTGAGACCGAGCGGCAGGATTCTCACCTCATCCCTCTTCTTGGAGCCCAGGAAATGTCGGGCCACATGCTCCGGAAGCATATTAGTGACCAGAGCCTCGTTCCAGCGCCTCATCTCGTACACCTTCTCCTTCTGCTCGTGCACTTCAATCTTCCACAGGAACAGTGTGCGCGCGAGCTTCTCCACCTGCCCCGGGTGAGAACATGCACCGTCCAAATGTCAGGAGTGACAGCTTACTCAACTTTCTATTAATCAAAGAATCCTGAAAAAAATCTATCACGGTTTCTACAGAAATATGAAGCAGCACAGTTGTTTTCAACATTAATCATAGTCAGGAATGTTTCTTGAGCAACAAATCAGCATATGTGACCCTGGACCACAAAACCAATCAATCACATTTTTTGAAATTGGGATGCACACATCATCTGCAAGCTGGATAAATAAGCGTTCCATTGCTGTATGGTTTGTTAGGATAGGACAATATTTGGCCGAGATACGACTATTTGAAAATCTGGAATCTGAGGCTGCAAAAAAATCTAAACATTGAGAAAATCTCCTTTAAAGTTGTGCATTTCTGTTGGCGATTGTGCTGCATTTACTCACAAAAATAAATGTTTTATATATTTACGGTAGGAAATTTACAAAATATCTTCATGGAACATGATCTTTACTTAATATCCTGATGATTTTTGGCATAAAAGAAAAATCGATAATGTTGATCCTGTTTGGCTATTGCCACAAATATACCCGTGTGGCGTGTGACTGGTTTTGTGATCCAGGGCATCATATTAGAATGATTTCTGAAGGATCATGTGACACTGAAGACTGGAGTAATGATGCTGAAAATACAGCTTTGATCACAGGAATAAATTAGTTTACAATATATTCAAGTAGAAAACTATGGAAGCTTGTTTCCGCCACAGAATAACATTTCAAAAGATTATTGCGACTTAATCTCACAATTCCAAGTTTACATCTCACAATTCTGACTTTATTTCTCATAATTCCAAGTTATAAAGTCAGAATCGCGAGATATAAACATGCAATTCTTAGAAAAAAAGTCAGAATCACACGTTTATTTCTCACAATTGTGTTTATATCATGCAATTCTGACTTTATAACTCACAATTGTGAGATAAAATGTCACAGTTACCTTATTAATTGTTTATTCTGAGGCAGAAACAAGCTTCCATAGAAAACAGCTATTTTAAATTGTAAAAACATTTCCCAATATTACTGTTTTTACTGTATTTTGATCAAATAAATGCAGACTTGGATAGACTTTAAATGAATATATAACACAAACAAACTTCTTTCTTCTTCTGTGGAACACAAAAAGTCTATTTTTGACTAATATAATAATGCCAGTAAATGGGAACTGGCATGCCAAGCTCGGAAATGAAAATATAAACAGCATAAAAGTACAGCAAAAATAATTCATATGACTCATGCTCTTTATCCCAAGCCCTTTATAGCCATATGCTAGCTTTACATGAGGAATAGCCTTAAAGGGATAATTCACCCAAATATTAAAATTCTGTCATCGTTTACTCGCCCTCATGTTCCAGAAAGCAGATTATGTGGCATAACTTCTACATACATGTATTTTAACCATATGCCATGTGCCATATATTATTTGATATCTTTGTGATTTACGATTTTCAGTGAATAACATCTAAACGTTTGGTCTGTTTCTCAAATCAAGCGATCATACGACTTCAGAAAACTTGGAATATAACACGAGTCATAAGGGCGTAATGATATTTTTAAGGTGATTTTAAAGAGAGAGAAAGTTAAATCTTACATGTCGGGAGAAGTAGTAGAAGCTGACCATCATGATGAAGATCATCACACTCATGGTGTATTTGGAGGGCACAAGATAAACTCTGTAAAAAGAGAAATAACTTAACTCTGTAATGCCTGCCATGAAATAACAGCCAGGAAAATTGAAGTGGAGTAATATGTCCAAGTAAGATGATATTTAAATGCTTAGTTTTATGATCAAAGCTCTGTAGTTTTTAAAACATATAAATCAACGCAATACAGTGATGATTGAGAGATGAACAAATGAACCTTCCTCGAAAGCCTGATGGATCATATTTGATACATCTTAATCAAGATAATCAAGTAAACCTATGGTGATTCAGTCCAATAAGTGTTTTCAAGAAATATTACTAACCATATAAAAGTGATTCTTATGCTTGCTTGATAAAAATCAGTTATTTCACAGCAAAAAGAGACTGTAGGGGGACGTTTTTACAATTATACTGACCAAAAAAATATGAACTACCAATCAGACGACAAAAGGCATGTAGCCGATTGAGTGCAACAGCTTTTTCAGCAAAGTTTGGTCCTTTAGAGGCCTTAGAAATTTGCGTATCAAATATGATCGAGTAGGCTTTAGTGGGTTAAAAGTGGCAGCCCATTTCTCTCTGATGTTCTAGGATGGTTGGCCTCAAGACTCAAGTACTGAGTAATAATAATTACCTACATGTACTTACTACAGGTTTAGGAATAGGGGTTGGTTTAAGTTAAGTAGGATGTTATTATGCATAATCTATAGTTTTTAACTACATGTAACAAGGGCACTTCAATCAATCTAAGTTTGTTAATGTATCACCCAATAGGTGAAATGCTGAGTTAGCAGTCAGTTCAAGTCCTAATGTAATAGAAACCGTGATGCTTACCTTGAATAAACCCAACTTTTGCAGTGATACAGCTTGACCCACCTGTATTCCTTAAAGCGAGCCAGATCGTAGAGGTCGAAGATGTCCGTCCAGCTGTAGATGTTGACTACACCTGTAGCTACAGTGATCAGCAGCATGAGCGTGAGCTTCACCATGTGGCTGACCTGCACCAGCATGGTGGTGGCCATGAGAGCCAGGACTGCGACGTAGCTGTAGTATTTAGGATTCTCCGCACAGTTCCTGGCGGGCGCTGAGGCTGAAGGGACTGCAGTCGCCTCATTGGTGGAGGGCTGAGGAGCCCGACAGCTTAACTACACAACACATCAGGAGTCACACAGAGACACAGTGTTCAATAACATCATCTAAAGGGGATGTGTGGGATTGTTTTAGATGTTTGAAAATGATGTGTGTCCATTTGTTTCAGCTCATTGGTGTTATAAAATGTTGGTGTTTCATTTTTGTATGTTTGTGAAAGAAGTCTCTTCTGCTCACCAAGGTGCATTTATTTGATCAAAAATACAGTAAAACTGTCAATATTATCACAATTTTTTTCTAATTTACTGTTTCAAAATGTATTTTGTTCCAAAGCTGATATTTGTTTATTATTATTAGTGTTGAACACAGTTGTGATGCCTCATATTTTTGAGGAAACTGTGATTTATTTGAAACTGAAATCTGCTGTGACATTATAAATGTCTTGACTGTCACTATTGATCAATTGATTTTGATCATCCTTGCTAAATAAAAGGGTTTTATACTGATAAAAAAAATAATTATTTGGAATAATACGGAATAAAAAATTTCTTACTGATCACAAACTTTTGAGTGGTACTTTATATGATCCACAGTTTGTTAAAAGTTGTGGAAAACAAAAGAAGCTCTTCAAAAAGGCACATTTCTCTATCGCAATGAACATTTCATGATTTTAATGTCATTTCATTATTTTACTCTTGCACTATTAAATTCGTTGTTGTTGGTTGGTATTACATCGTTTAATGTTTGTGTGGAAATGTTTAAAAAGAAAAATGATTCATCTTGGTGTTGCTTTAGATGGCAGATGGCTATTTAGGCAGTGAACAACAAGACTTACTAGGTTTACTAAGAGCTTGCTAGGTTGTGGTACAGAGCTATAAACTTGGATCTTCTCTGACTTGATTTTAACACTTTATATATGTATATAGATGGAAACATAATTCAGTATAGGGCTTGACATGACTGTTTTGCTCACCAGCCGCTGTGGCTTCTGTTTTTCCAAAGTTACTAGCCACTCAGCATTTTCACTGGCCACAGTTTTGACATTGATACCGTAGGGAAAAACTGCCATATAAATATTTTTAATATTATCTCATAATTTGGCATCAGGTTTATTAGGCTGCTGTCACTTTAAGACCTGACGCACGGATCCATTATACTTTTACACATGCGTTTTCTTTCTCAACTGTTGAAACTATAACGTAACTGACTGTGTTTACGTGAATACTCGCCAAGACCGGCATTTGACATTATTTGTGTGTATTTGACTGTTTATGTGCAATAAGCCGTAAAAAAGAACTCAATTTAGTCCTGAGAGGTGTGAGTTTAGCCACTTTGGGTGTGAGCACAACATCTGCGGGAACCTGTAACATTGTGCACAATACACACAATCCCACGCCGAAATTCAAGCCTGTAACACCAACAACAATCATCTGGAGCAACAGAAGTGAGTGAGGTGAGGCGAGTTTATGTGTAGCTCGCTGTCGGAGAGATGAGAGAGCGAGAAAGCAGCTGGCATCGTTTATCTATTCTGCGGGAAATGAGTTTAGGAAGCATTTCACATATTTCAGTATCGATATGTATTGAAAAATCTATATTTGTGACAACACTAAATTGCACCTATTTTATTATTTCAGATGCCTTTTACAATTAAAACTACAATTAAAAAATGTATATATTATATACAAAATTCAACCCAGCAAGTGTCTAGTAGGAGTGACTGTGTTACACACCACTGCTGAAATACACACATTTCGCAGGGTGGCGGGTGTTAATGTGTCAATGGAAACAATTCATGTATGGATGCAAACATAATTTATGGATGGATGGATGGAAACATAATTCACAGACAGACAGACAGACAGCTAGATAGATAGATAGATAGATAGATAGATAGATAGATAGATAGATAGATAGATAGATAGATAGATAGATATTTCTTTAATTCATTCACTTGTTTCTTACCATATCCACTATGTCGGCCATTGTGACTATGAAAATGGCTGCCATGGCCCAAGTGTTGCGAGCCCAGCGCGTGTGATCAATCCAAGTGGAGAACGACACCAATCTCTTTGGAAAAACCTGAAAGCAAGACGAAAAATCTCCTTACACTCAGAAATCCACACACTAACATCCAGTCATAGGAAAAGGTTTTAACCTTGTGCGCACATGACCTGTTATCACAGTAAGTGACCAGTAAAGTCAATTGAAAGGCCTGTGATCTAATCACAGTGTGTATGCGTTTACTTCAGCCCTAGGGTGGCTGGGTGAACAGTGTTTGTGGAAAGATTGATTTAATCCACAACAACATGATTTTTAAAATCAATACATTTTGATGTCCTTGTTGCCTAGTGGATGAGTGTGTGACAGCCTCTCCTTTCAAAATCACATTATCTCTGCACTCGCTGAACCTGTGTGTGTATGTGTGGCTGCGAGCGAATCAATACTGGTAACTTTATGTTGACCTAACTAATGCGGATGAATCAAATATACTGGTGCATGCTGGGACAATAACTGGAAGAGGATGAGCCTCAGCAACAGCATTTCACTCATATAACCCGTCACATTAATATTACATAAGAAGCCGACTAAGATTAGCCTTAGATACGGAAACCTCGTTCAGCAGAACATGGATCATGACCCCGCATTTGAGATTGTTGACATGAAACGGAAGTTGCAACCAACTTTACAACGCGTGACATATGTTTGAGTGACAGCTGCGTGTGATTGGTTAATGGAGGTGTTAACAGTAACTCACCCGTGGGAAAATGGCTGCCAGCGAACAGATAGTAAGAATAAGCAGCAAGACTTCTCCCACGGCCAGAGTCACGTAGTTTGCGACCAACCTGTGCAGAGCAGAAATAGATCGACGGGGGGAAACGTAAGAAAGACATAAGAACATTACAGAACACACAGTAATACAGCAATGAGAAACACACAGGGATCACACTGGACGTTCCTGCCCGAATGCTTTTCAAACCCTTGTGGAATAGTGTGCTTAATCTGTATTAAATGTGCACTTCTTCTGTACTTTAAATCTGAAAACTAGGACACTTAAGTGCACTTAAATGAGAACACGTTCATGAATGTTTCTTAACACACTTATGGTGCTTTCCACTGCATGGTACGGCTCACTTTTGGGGGGTTTTCCACTGTGTACAGTACCTACTACCTGTTACTAAATGTTTTTCATTTTTGTCCGGACAAAACAAACCAAGCGAACCGTACTAAAAGTATGAACACACCCTTAAGTATACACTTTCAAAAAGTGCACCTTGTAATGCCCAACTAAAAGTCTTACTTTAAAGCACTGTCACGGTCATGTTTAGTTGTAAGCTGTGTCTGAAATCCCCCCTATACCCTCATTCACTATTCCCTACATCACTCATAAGCTTCTCTTGAGGGAATGAATGAAAACGAGTGTGTGAATTCGGACACCGAGTGCGTCAGAAGCGCTGCTGCTTTTGCATCGTTTGTGTCGTTTAATAATCATTTGAAACTTAGCAAACTGGCAGCTCCAGTAGTAATGAACATGGAAACTGTCTAAACCTTAATTAAACAATTTAATAATCAATTCACAAGGAATTTGTATCTGTATGATCAGGGACGTGCACAGGGATTTTGAGGGGCAGTTGCTCTGACCTGGAAAAAAAGGGCATGTGATGTGAAAAAAAGGGGCACGGCATGTGAAAAAAGCCCCCCCCCCCCCCACAAAAAAACTAACTCACGGGCTAAATGAAGAACTGAGAATAACAGGGTCTTTATTAAAATCACTAATCACCTTAACTACTACTAATAATAACACAGAAAAACATGAGTCATGAAAATCCATATATTCAGTTGAATTTTGCCCGTACAAATTGCCTTATCTGACCGTGTTTATGTCCAAACTCAATGCCTCATATTATGGTCTTATTATTATTTATAAAGATTGCAAAACGTCAGAGATGACAGGTTTATGATATACAACTTTGTAAACAGAATACAAAATGTATATGTTAAATGTCACCAAAATAGGCTACATGAGAAAAAGAGTTCCTCATATTATTGTTTATTCTTTTTTCTAATTATTATTATTTATTTATTAAAAAAAAAAATTTGGAAAATAAATCATCTGTATTGAATTGACAGATTGGGAAAAACTCGCTTCTAATAATAAAATAAATAAAAAAACGCTTAGATTTTGGGAAAAAATACAATCCTTTTTTAACCTTTTGGCTTCCCGTACATTCAGTTCTGATGGTACGTATGGTAACTGGGCAACTGCGCATGATTTATAGCTACAGCGGCCGCGTGCAGCACTGCAGCCACGTAAACAGAGTTTGCGCTAGCTTCCCATACTGACTTTCACTTTCGGTGCCCGAATGGAAGTGAATGAGGCTTTGCGATTTTTTTGATCTAGGCCTACGTGAAATTCTGCATCATTGTACGATTTATTTATTCCCCCTTGGAAGGGCAACGTGAGTCGAGAAGGGCATATGGGCAGTTGCCCGGGCAACCTGAGCAACCCCCCTGTGCACGTCCCTGTGTATGATATTACGCTGTGCCCACATTGGTCCAGCGGTTTGGAAAATGAATGAATGAATTCATTCGGCACGATCCTCACAGTGCATTATGGGTATTCTCTTGCTGTTGAGCAGTTGTACACTCATTATTGCAGTGCATTGTGGGATTGAATGAGTGCACTCGGCAACATCCACTATGGTTTCGGACACACTTACAAATGTCTATCCCTTCTAATAGTGCCCTATTTAAGGGTATAGGGGGCGATTTCATTAGTTGTCATGGTTTCCACTCAGTCCACACCTGTTTCCTGTTCTGTTGATGTTCTTCCCTCGGTGTATTTAAGCGCTCAGTTCTCCTCAGTTCATGTTCTTGTGATAATTCATGTTCATTCATTCCTGGTGTTTATTAGAAGTGTTATCTTCATTCATTCTGCGTTCTCTCGTATTGGATTACTACAAGCAAGTACACTTTAAATGATGTGCTTTTATGTGCTTTAAAGATGTACACTTATTTTGATGTGATGACCAACATACTAAAGCAAATGTAAAGTACTTGATTACAATGTAATATAATGTGTTGTTTAATATTACACTTCAAGTTAATATATTTTACATTTACTAAATTGCAACTTCCAAATGTGTAATTACAAATAGAGTTAAATAAAGTCATACAAGTTTCAATAGTCTATTTTAGTTTACTAAATGCTTGTCAGTACATTCACTTATGTGAATTCCATATTTTTAAAGACAACATAAATCATTCTAAAATTACATAAAGTATATAATATTTTACTTAAGCGAGTCACAAAAGTACTCTTGAGTTCAACTAATTGCATTTAATACATTTAAACTATAATATATTTTAATTATAATAAATAATACAATAGGTGTCTCAAAATATTCAGTTGGCACTTAATATATCAGAAAATATATTATTTCCACAATACTCTTTTTAACACTATGCTAAGGTGTACTTCTTTTTCACAAGGGTCTGCACAGATGAATTAGAATCAAATCAAAATCCGAATCTAAGTGAATCAGGAAACGCGTATGCTTCCCAGCCTTAAATGAAGATGGATATTTCAAAGCCAGAGACAAAGGGAAACCCTAAGTAGCAACAGGACCTTATTTTTAGAGCAATACACAGATGCTATAATAACTGTGAATAGATTATGACTGGCCTCGGCTGACCTTTGGCAGTGTTTGTTGGTGATTTGTTAATATTTAACTGACCAGGGGTCGATGAGGGCCTCCATGACGGCAGTGAAGAGCAACACGACACACGAGCAGCTGAAAGCGGCCCCACTCTGCTTCTCCTTCTCCACCGAGAAACGCGTTTCCAGCTCCGGGTCAGTGAAGCGCAGAGACAGGCGGTTAGTGTACTTCCCTTTCAGCCTGAAGAGACACACACACACACACACACACACACACACAGACACAGACACACACACACACATACACACACACACACACAGACACAGACACAGACACAGACACAGACACAGACACAGACACAGACACAGACACAGACACACACACACACACACACACACACACACACACAGACACAGACACACACACACACACACACACACACACACTGTGAAAAATGCAGTAGTGAGCAATATAATGGAGTGTAGTAATGTAGAAAATGGAGTGTACTTCAAATCTTAAAAGTAAATTTTAAAACATTGTATTTGCAGATCATATAATATTAATGAATGTAAAAGAGTGTACACATTTGTGAGTCATGACTACTTTTTCATTATATTCTTTTGAAGTCTACTATTTCTATAATATGTTCCTTTTTAAAAGTATGCTGAAGAGTACTTTAAAGAAAGTTAAGCTCCACCGACACTGATTTATGGCATGCTGTAATTGATTAAGAAATACAGTGTATTCCTGTAACCACAATGCAGTCGACGAACACAAAACATTACTCTACTATTACATTTAGTGCAAACTCTATTATCTGACATACGTCATTCTGCTCTGTTGGAACACACACACACACACACGCGCGCGCACACACGCGCACACACACGCGCACGCACACACATACGCACGCACACGCACACACACACACACTCTCACACACACACATGCACACACACTCGCTCACAGACACACACGCACACTTTCTCACACACACACACACACACACACACACACATGCACGCACACTCTCTCACACACACACACGCGCACACACACGCGCACACACACACACACACACACGCACACACATACGCGCACACACACACACACACGCACACACACTCGCTCACACACACTACGTACGCTTGTACGGTCTCTCTCTCCAGCAGAGCTTCATTGAGGAGTTTATTGAGCTCCTGTTCATTCTCCTGAGCGTCGATCACTCTCTCGGCCAGATCACGCAGACGTAACCGACGCCGTGGGTTCGGGAACGACGGGTTCACCACCTGCCATCAAACACACACACACACACACACACACACACACATGAGAACATGCCTATAATCTGAGATCTGCATGCATATCCAAAACCATTATCATAACAAATACAGAAAAATCCAAGTCCAACTAATTTTCAGCATGGCAATATTGTTAAATGAAACAATGCATCGCTAAAGATCCTTTCACACTAATTATGAAAATTCATATTTCATATTACAATGATTTATAAATAGTTGAAGAACATGCTGGACCAATAAGAATTTTACTTTTGGCAAATGTGTTACAAATTATACAGGGCTTCTTTAAAACCAACAAGTCAACTAGTTGTTCAGGCGAGTCAGCAGCTAGTTGATTTATTATATAGTAAAATCCTGTCATTCTTTTAGTTTACACTTTATTTAAAGGTGTCTTTGTTAGTGTAATTTCACTGAATAATAATAATTAACAGCATGTACTTCTTATAGGGCTGGCGTTTGGTTTATGGTTAGTTGCGTGTAATTATGGATCATTTATAGTTAGACAGATATAGACACTTGGCAACTTGTTTGCTATAACTATAACATTATGTTTAAACATTATTACTAATGCATTTGTTCATGTATGACATTTTTTTGATGTAAAATATTTTAAGGTGATACTAGTCATGGAATTATACAGGGCTTCGATTAGTCACCTAGTTCTTTGGGCACTGCAACAACTAGTCGATCAGTTTTGCACATCCCTACTACCAAACTATATAAAGCCATTTTATGGAAATATAGGACTGTTCAAAAGTTTGGGGTCAGTAAGATTTTTAAATGTTTTTGAATGTCTTTTGCTAATATTTAACTTTAAAAAATTATATTTATTTATTATTTATTTTGTTTATAAACTGTATCTTATTTTTTTGTTTAATTAAACAATTTAAAATTACTGTTGTCTATTAAATCTGTATTTTCAGCATCATTACTCCAGTCTTCAGTGTCACATGATCCTTCAGAAATCACTCTAAAATGATGATTTGCTGCTCAAGAAAGATTTCTGATTATTATCAATGTTTCATATTTTTGTGGATTTTTTTTCTCTTCAGGATTCAGGAACAGAACATGCAAAATAACATTAATAACACATCCGCCTAAATTGAGCACATTCTTTTTTGTGCACATTTTTAGAACTTAGAACTTTTAGAATTTCCATACATTGCAAAAAATAAATAAATAAATACGGTGGATGGAAACATACAGTCAAACCTTTTATATATTTTTCTGCTAGTGTGTGCAGGACACTATAGTTTATTTATGTAAGTGAGGAGAGCAAAATAAAGAAAACTGTGACATATTATACCTAAACATTCTTCATACAATGACTACCAGTAAAATGTATACAAATTTGGGACCAAAAATGATTCTGACACTTTGAGCTGATCATGTTTTGCTGAAGTGTTTTTTCTGTAATTGCTAATGCTCTTTTACACACAGACTGAACAACATGAAGCATTGCTTGGGCACTGGTGGAGCTAAACTGGTATTATCTAATTGTGCAGATATTCAGCATAAGTCATGTGTGAGAGTCTAACAGAAGGATGGACAAAACCACTGAAATATCAACTGAGTTCTTGTCATATTTTATCAGCATTTTCTAAACTATGTGGAATAAACTGTGATAATGAGAGAAATGTTGGAGGTGTGTGAATATGTTTTGGTTTGAGTGTATCTAGTGTGTGAGATCCTCATGTTATACCCGTGTGTCCAGCTCCTCTGGATCCTCCGGTGTGGTGCACGCCGTGTGGACGCTCCCATTACACTCCTTGGTGTTGATCAGCAGTGGAGAATTCCCGTTCGATGACGCCACCGAAAGCTTCTGGAAAAAACATAGTTGAGGGCGTGAGAATGAGCGAGACACACAGAGATGGAAATGACAGTGAGAGGAAATGACACGCACTACTCCATTGATGCCATTCTTGCCCACGGGTCCCTTGGGCACCAGCACCAGGAATGTCTCGATGCCCCTTTCCTTCAGGTATTCACAGCGGTCTCCTCCATTCCCTGGCTCCACATCAAACTCCCCGTGCAGACACTCCAGGGTATTCTGGGAGATGTGCACTCGCCTACAAGACACACATTTGAGTTCAAGCATAACCTGTTTTCTGAGTCCGTTACTGCCAGTTCTGTTCCTGATTAAACCACACTTACAGTCTATCTGCTGACAACTCAGGTGAACTCAGGACTCACAAACCACTTAGGTTTATTTGCTGGTTTAGTGCTGAGCTGGAAGCAGTTTCATTAAGCATACGCCCTTGTGAAGAATTAGTACACTTTAACATACATATTAGTAACTATATGGAAAAATGCACAGAAATAATAAGAGACTTACCTGTAATGTAATGTTTTTAAATGTTATTAATTAGCTGAACTTATGAGTGCTTTTTTGGCTCACTGAGGTAGGACTAGTACATCTTTATATGTCATTTCATAATTATTGTCTATGAAATATGGTTAAAGTGCACTGCTGAATGTACTGACAAGCATTTACGGGGAACTAACATTAACTTTAATGTCATTTCTATCGAAACCTGTATATCATGTGTTTAAATATATTTGTAATTCCACATTTGTAATGATGAAGTTTTAATTTAGTGCACTTAAAATATATCTAATATCAAATAACACTAGTATTTATGTGCTTTAGTATGTTAGTCAACATCAAAATGAGTGTACTTTGAAGGATGACAAAAGATTATTAAAACATAGTGATTTAAAATATCAGAAAAAGTAAATAATAAACAGTCATATAAGTGTACTCCCTTTAAATACACTTAAGAGGCCTTTTATTTCATTAATATGTGCAGATTTAAAAAAATATATATACTACAAGTGCACATTAAATACAATTAAGCGCACTTCTTTTTCACAAGGGTGGGCCTCATTGTTATTGAGTATTACTGATGATGATGATGATGATGATGACGGACAGGGTCTAATAATCTGGCATATATCCAGATGTGTCTATCCATGACTCATGTTTGGTTTGCAGTGTGTGGGCGTAATTCAGTTAGGGAGGAGTGAAGTTTAGCTTGAACAACCAGATGCATTTACACTTGTCACACTTGACCTGCCGCCTGTCTTCTCTGTGTCTCAGAGGGCATTTACGCTGGATACACACATGAATGAACAGCTGCATGATATTTAATTAAGTAAATATATGTGCTGCCGTTTTCAGAGTGAAGGGCGCCATTTACACGTGTGTAGTTCGTGATACGCTACAATTTAACATCATTATTAAATGTATTCAACAAAATAAGAAATATATTGTAATAATAACCATGTGCTGTCAATTATTCATCAATATAAATGAATATATATTGAATATATATATATATATATACAATCATTTTTATGTATATTTTTTTTTTTGCAAGTTAACAAAACATTGTAGCTTACACAAGGTAAAATATCAATGAAATATATACACACACATAAGAGAGAAAGACGTAAACAGAACACATAAAAAAGGGAAAAAACAGCTAAATATAAATATATCGATATAGTGATGTATGCAGGTACATTGGTAAGCTTAAGCAAAGGGATATTTTAGTGCTATAGATAGAGGCAATTTGAGAGATTCATAGTAATTGTATTAGAGTTGTAGTAGAAGTAGTATTCATAATAATAATAATAATTATAACAAAAATAATAGTAATAGTAGCAATAGTAGCGGTAGGAGTGGCAACATAAACCACATTCATGATAATAATAATAGTAGGAGTAGCGGTAGCACTGTAATTTATAATAATAATAATAATAGTAATTATAATAATATATATAATAATACATATAGATCAGTCAATAAAATTATAGTAGAAATACACTATCTCTAGGCCTGGGAGCCACTCTAAATGGCCATGTCTAAATTTCTTAATTTTCAAACGGTGTACCACTATGTTACTGTAGCACTATGTTCATTTACACGCGTATTTGAAAATGAAGACATAAAAATATTAGAATCTTACAGTAAAATAAAACTAATTTGATGATTTTTTTTTTACGGCACAATGATATTAATACAATATATTTCTTATTTTGTTTACCACATTTAATAGTAATCACAATAAAATGATAAAAACTATTATTTTAGAGTTATATTGAACAGGTCAGAAACGGTGTGAATGTGGCCTATGAAAACTGAAGTGAGATTTTATTAACTGTTCAATTTATGGTTTGTAAAGAGTAAAACAATTTAAAAAAATAATAATGTATTCAATCCCAAACAAGTGCTGACAATCGATTTAAAAAATAATGAATTAATAGCACGACATTTAAGTTTTTTATATATTTTTATATTGTAATACTTTCACATTGAATCTCCAAAATAATGTAGAAGCAACATAGAGAGGGTATGTTTTAAACATTTGTTTTACTAGGCACTATGAATGAAGCATCAGTCTTACCAATACTAAAATTGATGTCTCTATTAAATGGATTTTCCCCATCAATTTTAGGCCCTAATTATAGACATTCAACATTACAGTCAAATTGAAAGCTACCGATCTGAACATGTAATAGGCTTAAAAAATGTACGTTTTTAATTTAAGAGAATTTAGAACAATCTTCACATAAACCTATTGTAATAAATGTCACATTCAGCTGTGCCTTTAATATCAGGGCTCAACGCTAAGGTTTTTCTACTGGCCCAGGCGAGACGGTTCAGATTTTTACTTGCCCTGCTAAAATGCACAATCAAATTCTTGAGCTTTAAGATTTTCAGGTAGGTCTAACAGGTAAATATATAAAAAATTGTTAATATGCTGCTGTCACTTTAAGACTCTTTAAGTTCATTTAACACTTTTGAACTCATTTAAGACTGACAGATTTGAGTTCTTTTTTTTTGCGTCTTATCACGCTTGAATGGTTTAATAGCACTTGAATGAATAGGTGCGTTACCATTACTGATTTGCGTTTTTTCTAAATGTCGACAAAAAAACGATTGTGAAATGACGGTGTTTCCATTAACCGATGTTATGCGACTAAGACATATTTTTTTCCTCTCATGATAATCATTCCAAAAATCATGGCGACGGATGTTGGTAGGTTTACTATATCCCAGCCACTGCACTGGCCATTATTATTAATGGAAGGAGACGTGTGTGTGTTATCAAGCATTAATGGTAAGGAAAGACTCTTATACTGTGAGCGGCTGGTGTTTTCTGGGTGTTTCTCTCATTTCTGCTTCGAGATCTTGATTGTGGCACTTCTTTGAGGTTTAGAGTCCAGTATTCCTGTAATTCTGTTGTCTTTTATGAATTTAATAAAGAGGTGTCTCGTATTCTGTCCAAACACACCGCGTCATCTACGTCAGGTGACTGTAAATGCAGTTTTGCAAAATATTTCTTTTTCGAATTGCCTGAAAAACCACTTCATGCGAGCGTAAAAACTTTTTTGCGATAAATGGGAGTTTTTTGCGAAATTGACGCGTTTCCATTGGGCGTATTTTTAATTCGCAATTTCAATTTGCGCAAATTGTAGGGTAATGGAAACGCGGCTAGTGACAGCACAATCATATACTGTAGTACAGCCAAAGGATTACAGAAAAAAAACAGATGCTGCATTAATTGTGTTAAATATCTTTAACGCGTTTAACTGAAAAATATTAAATTGCAAAAATGAACAGCCCTGATAATCATTATTAATTCGTTCTAAATAGAGCTATTCTTGTAATCTGCGGAAAAAAACTGTATATTTTCATACCGCAATATACAGTAGTTATACAAATATTATTTAAAATGTGTTAAAGATTTTGTAAGCATGCTGTAAAGTCGATTGTTTATTTGTGACAATAACAAAATGAAACGTCAAATTGTGCGGACATAATTTTTGCCCAGGCTGTCATACAAACAAACTATGAAAACAAACGAGAACCAACGAAATATTAATAACTGATAATGTTGTATATTGTCAATGTATGCTTTTTCCTGTGAGCTTTTTGTTTTGTTCGTCCCTCGCATTTAAAATATTTTTAAAAAATAAAGTGTTTCCCTCATATTTTGATGGTAATTTTTAATTGAACTTTTGATGGTTTAATCACTATTACTGTACATTGCAGAAAAACTAGTGATAATTTTTCCGATATCGTGCAGCCCTTACAGTAAAAACGTATGAAATGGCCAAATCTAGTGAATTGACCCTAGCATTCTGAACCAAGAAAACAAAAAAAAAGCTTTAGCACGTGTGAAGGTGCAGGTCTTTACCCCGGTATTCCTCCTGCCTCCATCTTGTTGGCCACCGTCACGTCAGTAGACCACACATCATACTGCCAGCGCTTCTGTCCCAGCACCCCGCCCAAGACTGTCCCAGAATGCACCCCGACACGCATGTCCACATCGGTCTGCGTCTTCTCTCGGACATATCTGAAATCCAGATGAACGTGTCAAACCTTCTCATATTCAAGCACGCCCGACTTAATCTATTTATAAATAATTGTTATGAACCAGTCACTAAATTCCATGAACAATCCTGATGACAGTTCATGAACAGTTCCCGTATGAAATGATTATGCATCACTTACGAAATGGCCTCAACCATGGCCAAGCCCATCATGATGGAGCAGGCCGCATGGTCATCACGGTAATCTGGAAGGCCACAGATACAGTAATAGCAGTCGCCGAGAATCTTGATCCTCAACTGGTGGTATTTCTGACGAGGAAAGAAAGTACAGCAGCTTTAGATTTATTCAGGCTTTACTGGTCAAAAAATTGATCAGCCAAAGCGTCAATCGAGGCAACAGAGTATGTCCACTTTTTCAGCCACCTAGGTTATAGGAGTTTTTATCGTTTTCTTAATAGAGACTATTGTTCCTGCTGTTTGTCTTTAGCTCATGTTTTCTTTGGGTGCGTCTCAATCAGCTCCGTAGTTTCCTAGGTGGTGAATCCATATCGTGTACATGGACCCGGGCACTGGTTAGGACAGTAAGGATTACATAAATTATAAGCTCGATTTTGTCCATTTGTTCACACAATTGAATGTGTCCTTGCTGAATAAAGGTATTAATTATACAAAATCTTACTGTAGCAATGTTCAGGGAAGAAGGAGGCGGGAACCGGCGAACCATCAAAATATAATTTATTTAAAATAAAACAAACAACCAAAATACCACCAGCAGCCCCTCGCGGACGACTGCTGGCTACCGAAAATAAACATAAGGAACTGCCAGCAGCCCCTCGCGGACGACTGCTGGCTAAAGTAAAATACAAAAACAAAACACAACTAAAATACAGGCCTGTTCCTCTCTCGATCATCAACGTCGTCGCTCCTCCTTTATGCTTCCGCTCCTCCGTGAGAGATGCGAGACCGGTGTGCCTCACATGTGTTGCTCATTAGCAATCGCACCACCGGCCTCGCGCCGTTCTCTCACGTCCCTCGGCCGTCCTGTTCGCCACATACCCCCATCGCCCCTCACAGGCCGGGGGGTACCCACGAGCCTGTGCCTACTCCCCCCCCGGCGGCGGCGATCCCTGGGGAGTATGGACAGACAAACCGAGGGAAACGGAGACGGAAGCATGAGGAGCGACAGATCGAGAGAGGGGAGAGAGGAAAAAAAAAACTTGGTCCGGTTCCCACAACGCGCTGCCATCTGGTCCCCCACCAGCTGGCGATCTCCTCCGCGGTGCCTGGCGGTGACGCTGGGTAGCCCTCGGTGGACGGCTCGACGCTCCTCCGCCGCCCGGTGGACGGCGACGGCTCCTCGGGTGCCTTGGGCAGACGGTAGGAGTCCCCCGCTCCCTGCTCCTCCCCTTCACTGGTGGACGGCAGCAGGCTCCGGCCCACGGCGAGCGGCGGCGACTCCTCCTCTCCCTCCCGGATGGCAGCCGCCCCTCCAATACCCAGGCGGCCGGCAGCGAGCTCGACCGTCCCACCGGCAACTCACTCCAGCGCCCCGCCTCGAGCGTCCGTGCCCGCGAGTCCCCCGCTCCCTGCTCCTCCCCTCGCTCGGCGGATGGCAGCAGGCTCCGGCCCACGGCGAGCGGCGGCGACTCGCGCACCATGCTCGATGGCACCGCGGATTCCCCACACCGGCGAGGACTCTCTGACAGCGCGTTCCTCCCTCTTCCCGGGTTTCGGCACCAGTGTAGCAATGTTCAGGGAAGAAGGAGGCGGGAACCGGCTAACAATTAAAATATAATTTATTTAAAATAAAACAAACAACCAAAATACCACCAGCAGCCCCTCGCGGACGACTGCTGGCTACCGAAAATAAACATAAGGAACTGCCAGCAGCCCCTCGCGGACGACTGCTGGCTAAAATAAAATAAAAAAACAAAACACAACTAAAATACAGGCCTGTTCCTCTCTCTATCATCAACGTCGTCGCTCCTCCTTTATGCTTCCGCTCCTCCGTGAGAGACGCGAGACCGGTGTGCCTCACAGGTGTTGCTCATTAGCAATCGCACCACCGGCCTCGCGCCGTTCTCTCACGTCCCTCGGCCGTCCTGTTCGCCACACTTACAAACCCCAAACTTGACTAGACTATTTGTGTCTATGTGTCTATTATGTCATTCATATTGTTTTATGTCTTCAGGATTTATATTGCCATTTAGCATTTGTTTTAGACAGTTGAAATCAGTCTGATTTATGGCATCTACAGAAGAATTAGGTTCTCTATGGAGATTTTATTTGACTTTAACTGTTGCACTCTATATGAATAGGTTAAAATCTGTGAACACCAAAAATGATTTAATCTTGTAAACTTAACGTATATTGAAAAAAGCCTACAGATAACAGTAACTCACAGCTGCTAGCTTGTCGAAACGGGCAAACAATTCGTTAAGCAACTTCACCAACTCCTGTGCACTACAGGACGAGGACAGCTGTGTGAAGCCCACGATGTCTGCGAACAGAATACTGCAACAGAAAAACAGTAAAGGCTCCTTTTAGAAACAATCTGCATCAAGCTTTGCCCTAATTTACTGAAAAGCTGCAACAAACTCACCTGACATTCTCATGCCGATACATGTACATCGTGTTGAACTGCTGCATCTCTTTCTGACTGGCTTCTTTCTTCATGTCCTGAAGCATCTCGTCTGCGATGTGCTTGGGCAGGATGGACAGCAGGAGACGCTCCTGTATGAGGAAGAACAGCCACTGATTATACCAACATAACTGTCCCGTGCATTTGTTACTGTACATCTGCAGACTGGATACACACAAGTTCTGCACATAAACCACCTTCGCATGTTTGTTTGCTAAAAACTCATTTTGCAGATTTCTTTCCCTAAAAAAACAATTCTTCTAAAAAGACTGTTTGGGCTGTACATTGTCCCAGGCCCTGTAAGATCATCTTAGGGTTAGGGAACGAGGGAACGAGGTGCAGCATTTTAGAGTGATTTCTGAAGGATCATGTGACACCGAAGACTGGAGTAATTATGCTGAAAATTCAGCTTTACATCATTTGAATAAATTAGATTAGAAATAGAAATAGAATATAAAACTGTTATTTTTAAATGATATTAATATTGAACAATATCACAGAATTTACTGTATTTTTGATCAAATAAATGCAGTCTTGGTGAGCATAAGACACTTCTTTCAAAAACATTAAGCAATCTTACCAACCCCAAACTTTTCAAACTGTATATGAGCTAAAAATCAAGCGTAGCGTCGGTTCTGGCAGGTCACGTTAGTCACGATCAGTGACTCTCAGCTGATCCACGTCTACCTATAGGAATACGACTATATCACTGTATTTATCCCATTAAAAGCGGATCACACATCTGTGTGTGTTTACCTTACCTTTTTAGCAGGCGTTTTAGGCCTAAATGGGTTAAATAAGCTCCTTCAGTATTATCAGCAGCTGTCGCGTTTCTCAGGAGCTGTTACCCTCCTCCCTCCCCAGCTCCACCTGTCTCAGTCAATGTGGCATTCTGATTCCCCTTGAATCAGACTAAATTCTCATTAATGATATCTGCAATATATTCATGTTGGTTCTGTTCTGTTTACCCTAAGGGGGTTCTTGCCCAGAACAGAACTATACCGCCAATCCTAACTCTATGCTAACTGTCAATCATATTCGACGATAGTGGTCCTGACAGAAGTTTAGTCAACTTCTAGTAGTTCACTACTAATGACCTCATAACTAAAAAACTAGGGTTGGGAATCAAATATCGATTTCAATTCTGGAATCAGATACTCAAGGTCAAGGAATCGGATACTTGTTATAAAATTAAAATTTCGATTCCACTTATCGATTCCTGTGTGTGCATTTTAATGCGATTTTAAATTCTGCATTTGCTGTTTTCTGTGCTGGACACAAAAAGCCACCTCTCATTTAGTGCATGAATCGTGAACTGAGTTCTCATTCGCGTCTTCTTGCAAATGAATGTACAAATACACACAAACTTATGTCAAAATGTCCTCTTATACACGTAACGTAAACAGTAAACAGTTGAGAAAGAAAACGCATGTGTCAGTACATTGGATCAGTGCATTTGATCTTAAAGTGACAGCAAGAGAAAATAAAAAGAAGATTACTCGCTGATCTCGACTGGATAACTTGGTAACTTTAATAAGGATGCATCTGTATTTTACTTCTGAAAAGAAAACTAAGCTGTGGAAGCTTGTTTCCGCAAAAAAATAAGCTCATTGTGACTTTTTATCTCACAAAAAAAAACTTTATTGCTCGCAATTCTGAGAAAAAAAAATTGTGAGATAAAAACTCACAATTATATTTTAAATTGGGTTATCCTGTGGCGAAAACAAACTTCCATGCTAAGAAGTGTTCTTTTACATTTGATTTCACAATTGATTTTTTATTTATTTGTGCTATTGCTAATTTGCTTATTGTTCTTATTATATGGCTGACCGTATACTTGTCTTTAATAATGTTTGAAATTTATATTAGTCAGTCTAGTTTATTAGTTTAGGCTGCTGATTTGTATTCATGGTATTCAGCTGCAACAGAATGTCTGGCAAAAAGACAGAATAAATATGTTCAAAATCGAAATGTTAGTTTGACTTAATTTTGTACAAAGTTGGAATCGAAACTGGGAATTGATAAGAATTGTAATTGCTAAAATTCCAACAATGTATAAACAGACATGGACTAAAAGCCACAAAACCTTATTTTGATTGCTTCAAAAATAGCAACAAACCTACAATTACGTAATTACATATACGTCCAAAGCTAAAGGAAATGCAGATGAAACTTGAGGGTGGAAAAACACACACAAATATGAAAAGGTGTTGGTCAAATATGTTCCTTGAGCAGGAACCGATACACCAGATGGCAACCTGTTAACATGTCCACTCACAGAAGGGATCTCAGTCCCAAACATATTTCACAACTGATCACAACGAGTGGCTTTGCTTTGGCTCCAGTCCCCCCCGAGGCATCGACGTGATACGACTCTGACACGACAAGCAGGACAACGCAGAGCCCTTTAGCACACACACACACACACACACACACACACACACACACCGACACACACACACACACACACACACACACACACACACACACACACACACACACACACACACACACACACACACACCCACACACACCCACACACTGCCGCTCTCCTCCAACACATTCTACCACTCCTACACACACGCACACATGAATAGAGGAGGACACTGACAACATATCAGGTCAGTACAATCACCCGAGAGTGTGACAATAAAAGAAGATAAAGGTTGGAAGGGATCAAGAGGAGGGAGTCGCTAGTGTGATTACAGCTGACATTGTCTCAGGAGGTTGGTCGCCATGGTAACCCGCTGTAGCCGGATGCTCCTTGATTGGCTTGCAGACCCCGTATCCCAGCAGCCCCTGCTTCTCCATTAGTATTCAGGGAGTTTCTCCT